>CM076577.1:523158118-523618501 GCA_034641835.2 Pinus albicaulis | reverse complement strand
TTGTCACGATGTCTGGTCTCATCCAGTGACGGGGCATCGCCTACAAAAACAGATAATATTAAATTTTAATTTTCAGTTTTTAAATATCATTGAACTAGTTCGGTAATATTAATAAAAAAAATTGCAATGAGATTATTTACCTGGTGCACCAGTTGTCGCCGCTAACCTATTTGCGTTGTCACGATGTCTGGTCTCATCTAGTGACGGGGCATCGCCTACAAAAACAGATAATATTAGATTTTAATTTTCAGTTTTTAAATATCATTGAACTATTTCGGTAATATTAATAAAAAAAATTACAATGAGATTATTTACCTGGTGCACCAGTTGTCGCCATTAGGACTGTTGCCCTGTCTTCCTCTCTGGTGGTAAGATCCTCAAGGGAAACATTCTCTGTCATTTAAACAAAAAACGTTATAAGGACAACCATCAAGGTATAATTAGAAAAAATTATAAGTGAAAATTAATTACCGTCACGGCCCTCACTGATAGTAGCATTGTCGGCCTGGTCCCCACTACAATGATCAGGTTGCACGTGAGGATCATCTACATCTGGCTCTAAAACTGGGTTATTTGCCTCGTCGGTAGTGCTGCTCCCCTGATTTAAACAAAGTTGTTATACATTAAATTTATGGACGAAAACAAACATATTGAAAGGTTAATGTTTTACCTTATCAGGCATTCTGGATCTTGGGACCTGCCCCAAGCTTCTGCGACGTTCAACTACAGCTTGATAGCCGAAACGAAAAGCGATATTTTTATCTTCCTCTGTAGTTTCTGTTCCGAAGTCATCACCCTACATTACATATTATTGTGTATTTTTAATCATATTTGATAGGATTACAAAAACGTTGGAAGGCGATACAATTAATTATAAGATGTTTAGCTACTTAATTACAATTCTTGCAACTAATTTCAAGTAGCCGCCCTGGCCTAGATTGTGATGGCCCTTTTTCTCAATCCTAGCTTTGGTTGCCTTTGAGGTGTCAGGAAACCTAGCATCAACAAAATTGAAGTCAGATATGACGTAGCCCACTTTTATTTTAGACATAGAGAAAATTAAAGCTATTGAATTAAAGTTGTAATTTACCTTGCGGGTCCAGTTGGCATTTTTCCTTCTTTATTTGCCCTTTTCTCTTTTCCGTCATGGATGAGTGCTCTCCACTCACTCTCTAGAACTACGAGAGGACGCTCATATCTAGGGTTAAATTGCAATTGCGTCCTATAGGTGTCCCTGGTATATTTCAAATATTTGCCGGCTACCCGAGCCACCGCTGTTCTATCAAATGTGCCGACCCCAAAAAGGGCTTCTAGATAATCTAGAAGTTCTTTTTTCAGGTTGGAATTCTAGGAATTCCACCCTGTGCGTATGGTTGGGCAAAAAATTACCAACGCATGGCTCTCCAGAAACCTGTAGAACTCATTATTTCCTACACAGAAAAAAGAAGAAGAAGAAGAAGAAGAAGAAGAAGATATTATCATTAATTTAAAATAAAAATCATGATAAATATGTTTTAGATAAATTACATGAAATAGTTAAAATATTAAAATTTACCTGGGAGTTGTACATGATTTATAGGGACACCTTCATCGTTCACCAACAACGTGCCATTAATGGTCCCTATGGAGCTGACACGTGTAGCTCCAGGAAACGCAATAATGTAGTTGGCCATATCAACCTCATCTTTGCCAACACGTTCAGCGGTTGCCTGGGTGTCTGCTTGGGCAGGGTGTGTTTCTTGGCTGGCACCTAAAGGAGTAGAAGGTGTACGAGAGGGTTTTTGGGCAATCTCTTGCCCTTGTGTCCCACTACCACCAACACCGGGTTCAGCAAGTGCCAGAAAACGCTACATACAAAAGAAATTTTTGTTAGTTTAGTCAATGTAAAAATTAAAATCAAACTATCACAATTCATCTCATGCAGAACAAAAAAAATATCCTTTTGTTCCGCTGGCCTCTTTTCGCGATCATCCCGTCTCGGGGTTGTTCCTGTACTGCCCTGATCAGTCCGCCACATTGCAATAAAATTATAAATGTAAAAACTTGAAAACAATATCTAACTTGAAAACACAAAATGAAAACTGAAATAATTTCTAATAAGACACCGGAAGACAGAGTTAGAGTTTCAAATATGTCTTGCATTGAATTCAGTCCTGGAAACATGTCATTGCACATTAAGGCACCCAAACATTCAATCCACGAATGATATATTTAAGTAGGCTTCTCCTATTCTGGGAAAACACCATACCTATAATGCATTCACTTGCATGTATAAAGGGAAAGGAAAACATGTTTTCATACAACGGTGACAAAGGCATCTTGGGGAAAGATATCTTCACTTTTTATTTATGTTGTTCACCCACACCACTCTCGTGTTTTCACTAATCTTGTTTTGTCATTTTTGGATTCAAATTAAGTTAAGGCCTTAAGTATTTTTTGACCTTTCGGTGTAGTTTTTATAAGTGGCATGTATGTATTTTCCATTAATTCTGCACTTTTTCTCTTCATGCGCATGTTTCCCTGGAAATCAAATGCATGATTTAATCCCATACATTTAACAAGTTGTTGGATCAACTCCATTGGCAATATCATGTTTCCTATTCAATCAAAATTTATCTCAGTTAGGGTAGTTAGGAAGGTTTTCCCTTTGTATTAATAGGGCACTTCTAGCTTGCATTTTTATTATATCTTTCAAATTTAGTGTCGTTTCAATTAGGGCATGCATTTTTGCAACTTTCAAGGTGAGAATGAACAAAGACAAATTTTTGTGATGGATGAATGTATATGACTCCATGGCCAAAGGAAAAGGCACTAATCTACTTCTTCAAATATCTATAGTTCTCATTCACCTCATACGGAGATGGTCCCTGATTTTGAGCCAAATGTTGCAGCAAAAAGTTCCCCCCCCCTCCATAATTTGATATTCAATGGAAATTTCTTAAATTGATGATGGGGCATGATTATGGAACATTGGCACATACATATGTAATGGAATTCCAATATCATGATATATGTTTGCATATGTTTATGGAGGTGGTGGAGCAAAAAAGAGCTCAAATAGAGCTGAAATATTTCACATAAAAAGGACTGTGGGCTTGACTAATGGTTCCATTTAAAAAATGATATCTAGACAGAGAATAAGTGTAGCATGCAAACATGCATTGAAAATCCATCTGAGTTTTCATTGTATTACTTATGATGGATTCAAATTTGGGTTTCAAAATGCCAGGTTATGGCATGATTTTGTCGAAAAACCCTTAGTTGGATTCTCATGTTGGTTTAATTTATATTTTAAGTTTGTTTTGCAATCTTTGGGTGATAGTAACTCATGAACTGGGTTACCAATGTGTAACAATTATATTTCAAGAATAAAGTTGTGATTTTTTTATATTATTATTATTATCTATTAGCTACGAGTATTGACACCTAATGCCTGGAATTTTGACATCTTGATAGCATGGATAATTTCGAAAATGTTTCTAGTAATGTTAACATAATAACTATCATTAAGTGTCTTCACTTTTGTCACCATAATAGACTTGTGATATGGACTCATCACACAACTTCATATGCTATGCCCCAACAAGTTCAAACTGGTTGAACCTACCTCATAGTGTGGTTATTAAGGACAAGTTGCTTGGTATATAACTCGATAGCATAGACCGCGTTGCAGTTCTAAAAAGAATCCTCAAGTGTCAAAAAACTTCACAATATGTTCTACTATAAAGCCTTTTGGGATACCTAAAATAATATATGTATCATTGATGACTTTTAAAGTATGACAAGATCCAGAGGGAAAGGAAATCAATGGAAAAGTGATCCACCAATGAGAACCTAGAATTTAGCATCAGATGAGTTAGAGTCTAGGAAATTGAAAGCCTATAATTTTAATTAGTGATGAAGGACATCACATAGGTAATTATATTTTCATGTAGAATAATCTGTTAATTCAAATTTAAACTACATAATATGAAAGGCATACCATAAATTTTTCCACGTAAGTCCAAACAACCTATAAAAAAGGAAAACCTTCTTTTTTGCAAGAGCTGAGGGCGAATGTTGTTGCAGAGAGTGAGAGCGGCAATGAGAAGCGAATGCGAAGCGAATGTTGTTACGCAAATTTGAGAAGCGAATGCGATGCCTGGAAGCTCGGGAGCGAATCTTGAAGTGAATGCTGTTACGCAGAGGTGAGGCGAATCTTGGTAATTTGTTACGCAAGACGAGAGATTGAATACAAGAGATGTCAGAGTTAATGTAGCATTTACATTTGAACACTAATAGATTTTTGTAGTTGAAATGCAATGCTTGTTTTCATTTAAATGTAGGGTTTTTAAAACAAGGAGAAATAATGGCTGCCAAATTAATAAGCGTTTCTTTGGGAAAAATTTAAATCTTGTATTGGGTGATGAAGATAATAGAGGGTATTGAATCTTGATTCTTGACATCTAGAGAGAACCCTACAGCCTAACACAATCCAATGGAATTGACCAAAAAAACCCAAATAGAGTCAACCTTACTATAGGAGGAAGGGCTTGCAGTAAGAACTTACCATTTTGCAAGAGCTGAGGGTGAATGCTGTTCTGCAAGAGCTGAGGGCGAACGCTGAGGGCGAATGCTAAGGGAAAATGCTGTTCTGCAATAGCTGAGGGCGAATGCTAAGGGCGAATGCTGTTTTGCAAGAGCGGAGGGGGAATGCGCGTGTGATATCAAATGTTAATGTAGCTATTGCGACGAATACGAAACAATAAAATCATTTTTATGTAGTGCACATATAAGTTTCGAATTTTTATGTAGCGTGCATATAAGTTTCGTATTTTTATGTAGTGCGCACATAAGTGTCGTTATACCGATGGCGGAAAAGGCGTCGCTATTACGACGGGTGCCTCCAAACGTCGCATTGGCGACACCTAGACATTGTGTCGCAGTTGCGACGTTTAGAGTCGTCGCGATAGCGATGCTTTGGGCCATGGTGTCGCAATTGCGACGTATTCCTCCAAACGTCGCAATTGCGACACGTTTTTAAGTGTCGGTATTGCAACACTTTTGTATAGACGTCGGTATAGCGACGGTTTCGGGCGGGATGGAAAAAATTTGGGAAAATTTCCGACATTTGGTCAAAAGCGTCGGAACCAAGTGTCGGAATTTCCGCCAAATGTAGTAGTGCTGTGAAGCTGTAAGGATTCCCAGATTTAGTTTGCATTTGGTCCTAGTTATAATGAATGATACAGTCATCCCGTATGACAAAGGCTGAGTATATTGCAATTATATTTGCAAATTGAGAAGCAATATGGCTTTAGAGGGTACTTGAAGGATTGTATGATGACAGATAAAAAGTGCAGTTATTAGGTCCCTACAATATTAGTGTAGCCCCCATATTGTTATCATTGTGCCCCATATAAACCCTCTATTTTTATTGTTAAGCCCTGTTGTCGCTAGGACAAACACCCTCCAAAATTTTGGATCCTACCAAGGATCTTGCGATTGGTCGTTCTATACTCACTTCTTGGTTGGATGATGCCTTGTTAAGTATTTGATCTCTCTCTTGGATTATAAGTGTTGAAGTCACTTGCTCGTACATGCTTAATCTGCAACAAGTTCATGAGTGCATTCTTTTACGCAAGCTTGTACATGCATAACATAGTCCATCAAGACTGTTCATGTGTGATGATCAACCCATGTCAACAGTCAGTGCACACTTTCATTGACAATCTCTCACTTTTGTTGTGATTTCACTTTTGTTTCGGTGAGTTTTCCAAACTATCATCTTTGCGCGCCTTCACTTTCATGAGTGCTGCTTTCATGTTTTCGACTGTCACCTTCACTTTATCATGTTTTGTTTTCACTTTTGTTTGCATATCGCAAGTGTCGTTCACACTTTTCTCTTTATATAGAAAATGTTGTCTTTTGGCATGGAAAGTCTCACTTATCATGTAAAGTTGAGTTTTCTATTGTTTCAAGGGGTAAATTTGGTATTGATGAGTCCTAATTGTCATTTAGATATGTTTTACACTCATTCCCAAAGTTTCATGCACTGTCGCACAAGTGTTTTCACTTTCATCGCAAAGTGTATCTTTTGTGTCGCACATGGAGACGTATGTTGCATAGTTGTTGCATTGAGGGAATAATGAAGATATTGTTTTTTGAGTGATGAATATTGTGTCATCGACTCTTTTGAGTGTGTGATCATGATCTATTTTTGTCGCTACTCACTTTAGCTTCACTGATCTCACACTTAGCCTTATTCAAAATTTTTTTTTCTCAGGCAACTTGACTTCACTCAGCCTTCTTGAACATGCCCTCAAGCCCTAAACTTTCCTCTTGGAAGTGTGCGCTTCACATTATAAGTGCTTAGTCCCACTCTTTGAGCTCCAAAACTACGCAATACTTTCCTCTAGCCAACCTTCTCTGCGCACTGCAAATTCTTAAGCATCAAGACTCAACCTTGAGCTCTTGAACTAAAAAATTTCACAATCACTTGGCGTCTCTCCTTCCAAAAGTGCACATTGGGAAAATTCAATCCTCAAGCCTCAATATTTAGGCCTTGAACCCCTCAACTACACAATATCCCAACCTGTTCTCATGTCTGAACTGCGCATTGGAAAAATTCAAGCCTCAAGATTGACCTCTTGAGTACCTCAATTGTGGAGTCACTCAGGCCAAGCCTTCAGAACTGCGCACTGCACAATCTCAAGCCTCAAGCCTCCAACTTGATCCCTTGAGTCCCTCAACTATGCATTCCCTCTACCCATGCCTCTAGAACTGTGCATAACACACTCTCAAGGATCAATCCTCCAGTTAAAGTCCTTGAGTCCCTCAACTGCATAATCCTTTGATGTAATATCCCTTTTCAGGGATATCCCTCAAACACAAGCAAACTCCAACCAGAGATGGACTGGGAGGGTGTTTACCAGATATTTCACCTCTAAGAAGAGGGTGAGATCTGGAGGCTACCTGGCCCTTTCCAGGCTTTGTCTAAGAGTATGAGGAAAACACACCAAGTGGTATAGAACTAGAATGCCCGAAGATATAAAAATAACAGTAATGCAGACATACAATAACATAGATAGAATGTATAGCAAATGCTCCAGAAATATAGAGAGAAAATGCTAAGCCATTTTATTATATTGAGAAATATAATGAAGTACAATAGGTGATCAGTGTGATGGCACCTAGAATTGCTCAAGGCAAGTGAAGAAATACTCTCAGAATGTCCAAGAAATGGCTACTCTTTAAATTGCGTCCCAGCTGCTGGAAAACTGCCGTGTAGCTGCTACTGATGAAATGAAATGATTATTTGGGGCTGATCCCCTCGCCTAAATGAGCTGAAAATTTGGGATCTACCTCTACTCACTAATCACAGCAAAACCTAGAAATCATATCTGAAATGGCTGACCCCCGAAAATCACCCCCTTGGTGAATTACGTTGTCTTCCAAGGCTTTGCGCAGAGGCTGAATAGAAACCACTGAAATGCAGCCTCAAACTCCCCCAAAATCCTCCAACAGGAAAGGGCTGATCCCTTGCTCAATCTCCAAGCTCAAAACCCCTGCAAGAAACTCAATCTGGAGCTCCCCTAGAATGGACTGTGTCCTCCCTCTCAAGACTGCGCAGTCTCTGAATGCCCAGCTCCGCAAGAAAACCCAAACATCAATCCTCCCACAAAATAATGATGAAACTAACTTGCCCGAGCAGGCACTCGAAGTCCCCTGGGGCTAAGGGTGAGATCTCCGATCGGAGACACTCGATGCACTAAACAGTGCTGCAGACAAGCTAAACAACCAACGTGCTCAAGAAGTCGAAGTGACTAGCTCAAATGCATAAACTCGAATGATCGAATGAGGAGGCTCCTCCCTCTCTTATAACGTTGGCCTCTCTCAAAACCCTAAGGCCCATCTCCTCAACGTAGCCCCCCTTTTGCCACATGCTCCTCTCCATCTGCGTAGTTCCTCTTGGTGCATACGTGGGCCCCCTCTCTACATGGTCCTTGGCCCCCCCTTGGCTCCCTCTAAGTTACAAAGTTGTGCTACTAGGGAGTGACTTTATTCCCAAAGTGAGTTATATCCCCCTTTACTCACCTTTTTATTTATAAATAAACTATAGAAGGAAAAATTGAGCAAAATCGAATATTCCAATTAGCCATTGCTAATTAGGAATATTATAGTCTCCCCCGGCAAAATGTTGCTTGTAATCAAGCAAATGAAGTGATGGATGCTGCAAAATTTGATCACTCTCCAAAGTGGCATCCTCATCCGGCAAATTCTTCCACCTCACAAGGAATTCCCGGACTTTCCTGCTCCATAGCTGCCTCTCCCTGGTATCAATAATAGCCTCTGGCTGCAACACCAAGTGCCCCTCATCATCGGTGGGTGGTAGCTCATCTGTCACTATCACCTACTGCCTCAGTACCTTCTTCAGGCATGACACATAAAAAACATTATGAATCTTGCTGCCTTGGGGCAGCTCCAACTCATATGCAACCTGCCCAATCCTATGTATCACTCTGTATGGCCCATAAAAGCGAGGCTTGAGCTTCTCAGCTCCCTTCTGCTTCAGTGATTACTGTCAGTATGGCTATAATCGTAGGTAGACCAAGTACCCCACCTCAAACTGTCTCTCCACCCGACCTCTGTTGGCATATAGCTTTTGCTGGTTTTGCGTTGTAGCCATATTATCCTTGAGAGCTCGGAGGATATCCTGACTCTCTTGGATCCAAATCTTGGCTCTTTGAGCCTTGTTAGCACCAAACATCACATCAGCAAAAGTCAAAGAATGATATCCATACAAAGCATAAAATGGAGACATACCAATGGACATGTGATGTGTAATGTTGTAACAGTACTCTCCCAGATGTAGCCACTTCAGCCATGCTCGCTGCTGTCCACTGACATAGTTACGCAAGTAGCCCTCCAGCCACTTGTTAACTATCTCTGTTTGCCCATCCGTCTGTGGGTGATAACTGGTACTCGGTGTCAACTCCGTCCCCACCAACCGGAAAAGCTCCTGCCAAAATCCGCCCATGAAGCGGCTGTCCCTGTCACTGATGATGGTCTTACAAAGACCATGTAGCCTGAAAACCTCTCTGAAGAATAGCTCGACCACCTATGCTGCTGTGTAATGCATGGATATGGCGAAGAAATGTGCATACTTTGTCAGTCAATCAACGACGACAAAGATACAATCCTTGCCTTGCACCATGGGCAACCCTGTGATGAAGTCCATCGAAATACTCTCCCATTTCCCCTCCGAAATGGGAAGAGGCTTCAATAATCCTGCGGGATGGCTCATCTCCCCCTTGTTCCTCTAGCAAACATCACACTCCCTCATGTGCTGGAGTACGTCCTCCTTGAGGCCCTTCCATGAGAACCTCTCTCTAATGGCCCTGTAGGTTTTGGTAAACCCCTGATGGCCGGCCAATGGTGAATCATGTGATGCCTCAAGTATCTTCTTCTTGAGCTGAGATCCCTCAGTCAAGAAGATCCAATCCCTGTAGTAGATGATCTCATCGACCACCCTGTACCTGTCATCCGCCACCTGTCCATCCAGAACCTCACATGCAAATCTGTCCTTGGAGTACTCTACTAAAAGTCAAGCCCTCCAGTCTGTATCCAAGCTCATAAGAGACAACATGCCTGGTCTACATGAAAGGGCATCTGCTACCACGTTGTTCTTACGCTTGACATACTCAATGTCAAAGTCATATGCTTGGATCTTACTGATCCACTTCTGCTGCCTCTCCTGTAGCTGCTTCTGCTCCAAAAAGAACCTGAGGCTATTGTGATCAGTGCTCACCCTGGCCTTATTACCCACTAAATACTGCCGGAATTTGGCCGATGCATGCATAATGGCCAACATCTCCTTGTCGTATATAGAATAAAACCTCTCGTGTGGAAGGAGCTTCCGACTCTCAAAGGCTATAAGGTGACCTCCCTGCATCAATACTATGCTGATCCCCTCTCCCGACGCATCACACTCCAAAACAAATGGCTGCGTAAAATCCAGCAATGCAAGCATAGGGCAACTGCTCATCACCTCCTTGAGCCTGTCAAAGGCTCGCTGCGCTGTATCCGACCAACTGAACACCCCGTTCTTCGTCAAATCTGTAAGGGGTGCAACAAGCTGTGAGAAACTCTTGACGAACTTCCTGTAATAAGTAAAAATGCCAATGAATCCTTGAAGTTCTGTCACGTTCCTTGGCTCTGGCCAATCTATGATGGCCCTGATCTTCTCCTCATGGACTCTCACTCCGTCCACCCCTATGATATGTCCCAAGTACAACATCTCCGTCAACCCAAACTCACACTTGGAGAGCTTGGCATAGAACTGTTGCTCCTCCAAAATGCGCAACACTCCCTCAATGTGCTGGAGATGCTCCTCCCAAGTCTTGCTGTAAATGAGGATATCATCAAAGAACACCAACACAAACTTCTTCAAGTGACTGCGGAAGATGTGATTCATGCAAGACTGGAATGTCGCTGGGGCGTTGGTTAGCTTGAAGGGCATCACCAAAAACTCAAAGTGCCCATAGTGACACCTGAAGGCGGTCTTGGGAATGTCCTGTTCCCTCACGCGAATCTGATGGTACCCCGATCTCAAATCAATCTTTGAGAAGAACTGGGCTCCTCTCAACTCATCCATAAACTCATCGATCCTGGGTATAGGGTACCTGTTCTTCAGGGTCTTCTTGTTCAGGGCCCTATAATCAATACACATCCTCACGGTGTCGTCCTTCTTCTTCACCAACACCACGGAAGAAGCAAAAGGACTCCTGCTTGCCAGATGTGCCCAAGAGCCAGCAACTCCTGGATGGCCCGCTCAATCTCATCCCAATAGGCTTTGGGATGCCTATAGGAGTTATTAATCACTGCCTGTATGCCCTGCTCAAGCTCAATGGTGTGCTCAAACTTCCGGTCCAGTGGCTGTCCTAGCAGAATATCCCCAAATACTGTGGCATACCTGTCAAGGATGGAATGTATCTCTGGGTGCACCGTCTGCCCTGTAGTCCCTGCCTCTGATGCACACAGCTCCACTGCCCACTCTATGTCTCCCTTATGGAAGACCGCCTCCATCCGATGAGCCGAAACAGTCTGAGGCAGATATGTGTGCTATCGCCGTATCTTCTCATGCCTCCCTGTCTTCTCATCATCCCACTCCATCTCTAGGGCCTTCCAATCTGTAGTGACCTTCCCTAGAGTGATAAGCCACTGAACACCCAGTACCATGTTGGTGTCTGGAATATTGACCACGAAAAAGTGATCAGTCAGTTTGTAGGTGCCCATCGTCATTGATAGCTCTGGAACATAACGAGCACACATCATGGTCTGATCTCCTGGGACCAAAACTGAAAATACATCGAAGCTCTCAGTCTGAATACCTCTCCGCTCAACCATCTGTGCATCGATGAAGTTGTGGGTCGCCCCACTGTCAACCAAAACTGATACTCGCTGGCCACGTACTGTCCCCTGTACGCGCAACGTCAAATACTTGGGAACTGCTCGCAATGCTGCAAGGGCCCCTCCGGTAGGTGCAAAAGCCGCACCACCTACTGTTGGTGGTGGAGGTGGCAAAGGATCCTGCGCTGCATGACCGTCTCCGACCTCCACATCATCCTCCTCATCCTCTTCCCCGCTGCTCTCAGAGAAGACCTCAATAAAATGTGCTTTGCTAGCAGCACATCTATGTCCCGGTGCCCACGACTCTTGACAGGTAAAGCACAACCACTTCTTCTTCAGCTCCCTCTTGGCATCATCATCCATCTATGCCCATCCTGGATTCCCCTTTGGAGGCGGAATCCTCATGTCCTTCCCCTTGGGATGGAAAGCCTGTCTCTGGGGGTAAGGTGTCTGGGTCCTGGGTAAGGCATCCTGTAAATCCCGGGTCCTGCTAATATCATCCTGGAGTGTGGTTGATCTAGTAGATCTGACTGACCTCGAAGTGGCTCTGCTAGCCCCTCAAAAAACATGTAGATCATCCACGCCGTGGATATATCTGGTACCATCACTGAAACCCGCAAGAAGTCTGCAATGTATGTCTCTGGGCTCCCGGTCTGTTTGAGCCTCGTCAGCTCAACAAAGTGTTGTTCCAGATCCCTCCGGTCAAATCTCTCTATCAACCTTCTGGTGAACTCGGCATATGTCGTCACTGTAGAATGTCCGAGTGTAACAATCCCATGGAACCACCAGTCCTGGGCCTCACCATCCAAATGTAATGTCGCCACCTTGATGGCCTCCATCTCCGACATCTGGTTAAGCTGGAAATAGATGTCCAACTTCTCCACCCAAGACTTTGTCGAACTGTTTGATGAACCATCAAACGTAGGCAAGTGGAATCTGCTAGCTGTGCCGTGGGTATCTCCATCATGATAATGCCAGTGCCCTCTATGATGGTTGCGGGGTCTACTGTCTCGCTAGAGCTGAACAAAATATCTAAACGAGAGAGCATCCCTGAACTCCTGCCCATAGGCCTGATACTCTACAAAATAATCGCCCATATGTTTGGGCTCTGTCTCTTGCTGGGCTCCTACCCGTGTGTCTGCCCCTAGAAAAGTGGCAATGGTAGAGCGTGTAGGTGCATGTGAAGCCATCTGCTAAGTAGTATCACGCTGAGTAGCACCATGCTCCGGCAAATGGTGGGACGTACCCGATCCCTCCCCTACCTGGAAAACCCGTGGGGTCTCACGCTGTCTAGCCTCCACAACGGTGAATCTCTGACCCATCACCTCAATCTGTCTCGCTAAATACTGCACCGATTTGAGGAGTGCCTCCCCAAACTGTTTTGCCTCACTATCATCTGCCATCAGCTCTCTCTGCTCTGAATATAACACAGGCTCCTCCTGCTCTGCGTCTATCACAGGCTCCTCCTGTTCTGTGTCCACCACCTGAACATAGTCTCCCTCTCCGTAGGTGTTCTCCAACCTACGCTCAAGATCTCTGTACTTCCTGCCTCTATAACAAATGTAGGGCTTCTTCCCTGGTGTCATGGACAACTAGCTCCACATACTGAGCTAGAACTATGCTCTGATACCACTGTAATATCCCTTTTCAGGGATATCCCTCAAACACAAGCAAACTCCAACCAGAGATGGACTGGGAGGGCGTTTACCAGATATTTCACCTCTAAGAAGAGGGTGAGATTTGGAGGCTACCTGGCCCTTTCTAGGCTCTTTCTAAGAGTATGAAGAAAACACACCAAGTGGTATAGAACTAGAATGCCTGAAGATATAAAAATAACAGTAATGCAGACATACAATAGCATAGATAGAATGTATAACAAATGCTCCAGAAATATAGAGAGAAAATTCTAAGCCAATTTATTATACTGAGAAATATAATGAAGTACAATAGGTGATCAAAGTGATGGCACCTAGACTTTCTCAAGGCAAGTGAAGAAATACTCTCAGAATGTCCAAGAAATGGCTACTCTTTGAACTGTGTCCCAACTGCTGGAAAACTGCCGTGTAGCTACTACTGATGAAATGAACTGATGATTTGGGGCTGATCCCCTCGCCGGAATGAGTTGAAAATCTGAGATCTACCTCTACTCACCAATCACAGCAAAACCCAGAAATCATATCTGAAATGGATGACCCCCGAAAATCACCCCCTTGGGGAATTATGCTGTCCTCCAAGGCTCTACGCAGAGGCTGAATAGAAACCACTGAAATGTAGCCTCAAACTCCCCCAAAATCCTCCAACAGGCAAGGGCTGATCCCTTGCTCAATCTCCAAGCTCAAAACCCCTGCAAGAAACTCAATCCGGAGCTCCCCTAGAATGGACTGCGTCCTCCCTCTCAAGACTGCGTAGTCTCTAAATGCCCAGCTCCACAAGAAAACCCAAACATTAATCCTCCCACAAAATAATGATGAAACTACCTTGCCCGAGCAGGCACTCGAAGTCCCCCCGGGCTAAGGGTGAAATCTCCGATCAGAGACACTAGATGCACTAAACAATGCTGCAAATAGGCTAAACAACCAGCGTGCTCAAGAAGTCGAAGTGACTAGCTCAAATGCATAAACTCGAATGATCGAATGAGGAGGCTCCTCCCTCTCTTATAACGTTGGCCTCTCTCAAAACCCTAAGGCCCATCTCCTCAACGTAGCCCCTCTCTTGCCATGTGCTCCTCTCCATCTGCGCAGTCCCTCCTAGTGCATATGTGGGCCCCCTCTCTACGTGGTCCTTGGCCCCCCATTGGCTCCCTCTAAGTTACAATGTTGTGCTACTAGGGAGTGACTTTATTCCAAAAGTGAGTTATATCCCCCTTTACTCAAATTTTTATTTATAAATAAACTATAGAAGGCAAAATTGAGAAAAATCGAATATTCCAATTATCCATTGCTAATTAGTAATATTACATTTGAACCTAGCCATACTAAACTGCACATTGCGCAGTTTCAAGCCTCAGTCATGTACCTTGGCCTCTAGAACTGTGAAATTCTTGAGTCAGTCACTCAACTAGTCACTAGTTCCATCCATAACAAGTGATTTCATGAAGTATCTTAGGCTAGAGGTTTATTAGACTAATGTCATCTTGTCATGATTGGATTTCAGTCACAAGTATTCTATTATGTCATGACAGGATGATGATGAAGGAGATAGAGGAGGATACCATGCTAGAGGACACCTAAGGATATGAGGAGATAAGATGATCATCATGAAAGAAGATGAAGGAAAATTGGATTACAATAAAAGCCCAAAAATCAGGATCACATGAAGAATCCATACTAATTCATAACTCTTTGGAGGGTGGACCCTGTTCCACCTCTCATGAAGAAACAAATAAAGCAGCAACAAAAAGTGGCTTGACATTGTTGTGTCATAATGTAGTCCATGTCATCAGTGTCATGTCATGTCATGTCACGAGTCATCATGTGCCACTCATTTTGTGGATTATGTAAATTATATAATGAATAGATTTAATATAAAGTGGAAGTCCAAGAGACATGTATGGAATGTAAAAAGTCACATAGGAGTCGAAAGGTCATAGAGAAGTCAAACAATCATGAGTGTAGTCCAAGAGTCATAAGGGAGGTGAATGGTCACCCCATTTGTTATATATACAGCCTCATGGTACATGAAAAATTAATTTTTACCTTGGCTTCTCCCCTAAGGCATCAAAGAGACAGAGTTAGTACTTTTGGGGGAGAAAGTAGTGGATCCAATGCTCCATTGCTGGGGCTAGTGGCGTTCGATGTATTCTTCTATATTGGGACTTTTACTTAATACTTGAAGCGTGACTTCCAACATGTTTTCATGCATGGATTATGGATATTTGTAACAATGTTATGTAAATGTTTATAATTCATGTTTTCTTTCACCTGTAGTAAAGTAGTTGAACTATTTCAGTTATTTTAGTGCTTATCGCATTGATACTGTGTTGTAATGGTTATAACAATTATCACATCTGTGTGGACTATTATGCTTGATGTTAGACAAGTCTTTCCTATTTGTGTGTGTCTCTACTAGTGTGGTACTATTACCTCTTTCTTCGAGGCTCACTTTTCTTCCCCCTTGTAGTAGGAGAACCTTGGTACACCTGCAATCGAACATTCACCATGCACACTCACTTATTTTTTCAAAGTCACATACACATTTCTCCCTCTTGCTGAAAGCTAAAGCCAAGGAAAATATGTAAGAATATATGGTAGCTAGGCTGGTACTCCAGATGGCGCTTCTACTCCAAACTATGTGATGTCTAATTGGGACTTCACATCGACGAGACCCCCATGGTTGAAAAATTTTAAACACTATAAAAAAAATGGTGTTATAAGGAGGGCGAAATGACAAGATGTGCTTGTTGGGTCTGTTTTGAACCTCTTATATGAAATAGCTCATCCTCAAATCATACTTCAGAGGTGTTTTTCTAACCTGTCCCTTGGTGAAATTTCAATCCCCTATGAGTCTCTCCATGACTTGTCTCAACTCAATTTTGATGGTGAGGGTGATACATCTATTTCCGAGCATGCATATTTTTTCCTTAAGTTCTATGAATATTATGAAATTGATTGTGAATATGTGGCTTGTATTATATCCCGCCTCACCCTTGAAGTCCGAGTTAGCCAATGGTGTCACACTTTACAACCTGCTTCCATTCATTCTCTTGAACATCTCATTAAGGAGCTTCATTTAGCATTTGATAAGTATGATTACTGAGATGTTTATAAATGGATTAATTAACTAAGAATGAATCCTAATGAATATTTTGAAGATTTATCTAATCGATTCCTTCACCTATGTTATGAATTTCCTAAAGAAGACATAAATTGAGATTTCTTTAAACAAAAGTTTGAGCGTTTAATTCATATCTCTTTGCACAGTAAATCAAAACCACCTGATGTTTTTGCTTCCCTAACTCTTGTACGCCATGAGACACCCCTAATTCCATAGGAGGAACCTGTTATTCCTTTTGTTAATTATCCTCCTCCTTTTTTAGCACCCATGTGGGTTCCCCCTTGCGATAATAACAAAGTTGGGAAATATGAAAATCAAATTCCTAATCCATCTTCTCATCCTCCTTTTTCTTTTCATGATTCAAATCCCACGAAGGAAAACCTGGAAAGGTTCATGAAGCCTATGGTGAAAAACAATTAGTCCATTCATCAGGATGATATCATTACTCATAGTTTAAAACTTGAATATAATTTGGATACTTGTCATCCTCTAGCATCACCTTCTTATGACCCCTTTGTTCGTTAATATGCCTAATCAATCTATTTCAAACTCAAGCAGTGAATAGGTGCAAGGTAGTCACATTTCACAGGTAGAGAAGTAGGAAGGTGAATATTATTTCGATATTTATTCTCTTTTTTCAGAGTGATCCTCCGTGTGAAGATGGTATTGCCTCACTCTCGGCTGATAATGAATCTAGTAATCTCGGTCATAAATCAAATGTAATTAATTCTCCTAATAGATATAAAGTATTGGGAAACAATAATTCTAATGAGGACGAATCCATTGATATATATGATGATGAATGCCCAAGTGCACAATCTAATCTCTTAGTTTCTCAAGATTATTTGGTTTTGAAAGATTTAGATCTTAAATCTGTTTCAATCGAAAAGAAAATTTGATTGTAAGACTTCTTCCTCTTCACCTCCCTATCCTTGGTGCTATACTCTTTACAATGCATCAACTTGCGATGGAAACTATCCATGCTATTCAAGAATGTTATCTCATGAGTTGAATACTGAAATGACACAGGATAGTGAGGATATCCATGATGAAGAAGAAAGCGATGAAATTATAGAACATCCATTCATTCCCTTACCATATCTTGTTTTGTATGAGGGAAAATTTTCAAATTAGTGTGGTCATGAGATTTTTTTGATTCATATGTTATCACTCAGAAAAAATGAAGCATCATTTGACAAAGTCATATAGGTTCATGTGTCAAAGGTAGGGTTATAGGATTCATTTTTCATTACTTGGTCAAGGAAAATTCTTAATTTTTCTTATTTAGCTTACCCTAAGTTCTAAACTCACCCTCATTCAAATCCCCTCATGTCACATCAATCATAATTTTATGAAAATTTTCATTTCCCAAGGATTTAGTACCGAAATGGTCAATTTAGCCAAGAAACCAAAGTTTCTTAGCGAAATACACTGATAAATTTCACTTTTCGCTATGTAACTGCTAATACTTTCGTAGCAAAAACGCCTAGAAATACACTAGAAATGCTTCGAAAGTAAGGTTTCTTGTCTGTCATGTCAAATTATCTATTAGGTGTTAGAAAATGATTTGAAAAGGATAAGTTAGATGCCATTCGAGTCAGTTATGGTAAATATCAAGGTACATGGTCAAGGCTGAAGTCATCATCAACATTTTAAGCATGTATGAGTCATCATTATGATATGAGTGGTCATCGAACTTTAAAATATTTCCAAATTGAGTCATTTATCATTCTCCATTTCTTCTTTGCGTGTTATTGAGCTCTGAAGAGCTATTTCATTGAGCCAAAGCTGTGGCTGGTATTTTCAAAGGTTTGTAGATATCAAAGAATTATCAAGTGAGGCAGAGAAGACACTAAAGAAACTATGGCTGCAAAAAGAAAGACAAATAAGGGTGGCCAATGTATTAGATATGAGCCATCAGTTATGAACCTAATAAATGAAGACCCAACAACTATAGAAGTCTTTAGAAGGACAAGATGTTTACAATTTTGAGAAAGACTACAAGGATGCCATGTACAGGTTTCCAAAGAATTTGCCTTTAACTTCAGTGGAACAACTACTAAAGTGGGGATGCTGAATCTCACCATTACACCATAGGTCATTGCAGTAGCAACAGGGATTCCAAGAGGACAAGAAAAATGTTTCAAAGGGTTGAAATTCAACATGGAGGAATGAAAAGAGTTTATCAAGACATAAAACAATGAAATGGACCTTAAAAATGCCATTCCAAGGAGCTGCATGAAAGATAATTTCTCAAAGTTGTTGCTTATCGTCCAAAAATATTTCACTTGTGAAGGGAGATACCATAAAGTATATTCTTACCATTTCAAGCTTCTCCTACACTTTGTTGGTAAGATATCTCTTGATTTGCCTTTCTACTTATACAGAAGTTTAGCAAAAATGGTAGATAAAGTTCAAGCAAAATCTGAAGGAAGTAAAACCTCATTGTTTCATCATGGTTTAATACAATTGATGGTTTTACATGAGCTACAAAGACTAGGCAAAGACCGTTCTTCTTTCCTATTTTTTAGTGGTTTTGAAATGGATACCCTTACCCCTACAAGAACTCCTAAAACTAGGAGTATGCCATCACCTTTAGTGGTAGAGAAAAGTGAACTAGTCATGATGGAAACAGAGAAGTTGTAGAGATTTGATACACCCACTGTTTCATCTTCAAAACAAAAGTCAACAATGAGAAAACCTGCAAAACAAGAGCAAGTTGTGAGTAAACAAGGAAGCAAAATCATTACTAAAGGACAAGACAAAACAATGGCTAAAAGAAATTTAGAAGACATACTACATGCCATTGATATTAAAGAGACTCCTATAGTTCAGGCTGAGGATATAGATGAAGGTGGACAGAAACTAAAGAAAGCTAAATCTGTAAAAAAGTTAGAGTTTGAAGGTGAAGATTCAGGTTTTATGTTCTAGGCTAGGAAGCCCATGACAAGGCATGCTAGAAAACTTTTAGAGAGTAGCAAAGAAGTTCATCCAGCTACTGACACTGTCCAGCCACCACAAGACATTATTGATCTTTCATCACGTGCAAAAAAAGATCTAGTTAGCAAGCCAAAGAAAGGAAAGGAGAAAGTAATTGAAAAAATAGAGTTTGAACTCCTTGAAGGATAGTTGAGGTTAGCTAACCATGAAATTGCAGTTATGAAGAAGGAGGCAAGGAAACATAATATCTAGAAGATTCAGTTTGAAAAGATGAAAGAGGTTTGGGAAGGGCAGGTTGACACTGTATCAAAGACCCTAGACAACACACAACAGTTAATAAAATGGACCGTGCCATTGAGGAAAGAGGTGAAACATGTCAGAAGAATGAACCTGGAATTGAAATATACCAACAGAATGCTAAAGGATCAAGTTAAAGACCTCCAAGAACAACCATAATTAATCCATGAGGAGCCGGAGAAGAAAGGCCTAAAAATGACAGTAGTTGAGGAGCCAATAGCTCAACTCATCATCAATGAGGAAGAAACACCTTAAGACTCATAGTTTGAGCTGGTTTATGTTTTGAAAGGTCAATGGAATGTTGGAAACAAAGTTTTTTCTGCTGGAAGGCATATTTTTGAAGCTAGGCAAAAATATGGAATTTACATAGTTTTTAGCAGTTTCGTAGCGTTTCCTAGGCTTGAATCCAAGAAAACACTACGAAACCACCTGTAGCTTTATTTTTGTATTTAAAACCACTTTTAGGAGCTTTCAAGAGGAGGAAATCTTATGGAAGATGTGTCAAGGCATGAAGAAGACCGTGCAAGAGAAAAGAAGCAAAAATTATGATGGCAGAGGTCATTTTTTGTATGCTACGAAAGTACGCTATGAAACTGTCATACTTTCGTAGCGTGTTGTGTTGAAGGTTTATGAGTAGGTTTTTGGGCTGTTTTAGACAAGTGGATACTTTCAAAGGGTCAAAGGACTATGCTAGCAGTCATCCAAGACTTGAAGACCATGAGATGAAGACAACTCATCAGCCAAACCATTCGTTGAAGATAAGGACCCGTTTTCCTTAAAAATAGGGTTTGTTTCCAGATTTGGAGGGGGCTAATTAAGATGTTATGTAGTGATGAGTTCTATCACAACCTATTAAAACATGTGAAGGATTAGTTGTCAAAGATGTAACTGTTTTTAGGAGATAAGGTAGTTTATGTAATAAGTAGCAATTTGACTCCTATTAGGAAAATGACTGTTTCATAGTGTAGCTGTCATTTTATCATTAAAGCACATATTTCTTGTTATGCAAGGTGTCATTAGGAAAAGTTCGATGAATTTATCCAAGAGGCAGATCATCTCTCATGTAACAGTCTATTAAAGGGCAGATATTTGAATTTGTAAAGGGTTGGAGATTTTTTTGGCAATACTGCAACTTTATGTAATTTGATTGTTTTCAGTAGTACAAGAGACTTTTACTTGACCAACCCAAGATTATCATGGAGTTTTTAGTGCTTACTTGATCTATACTCTCTATGTGTACCATTTGTAGTGGTTTTCATCTTTAATACTCAGAATTTATAGGTGTATGCTCCGACTTCCCTTATTGATGAATTGACCATGTTATTTTATGTTGCATGTGTGATTTACCTCTGCTAAAAACTCTTATCTGCCTCAACTTCCATGTCAAGTGAACCTACCACTGAACTATTGAATGTGTTGACTCCATAAGCCCAATGACTGCAGACTTATACTCTTTTCAACCTACACACATCACAAGCAAGTTATTTTCCAAGTAGAGTTAGCCATTTAGTTTCATCATAATCAAATATCATTAACCCATTTTGAGAAAGCCTTCTCAGACTGAAGAGGCTAAGCTTTAGTCACAAGTTGGTTTGAAACAGTTACATGAAGTTGTCTTATTAGCAGCCAATCAAGTACAATTTTGTGATAAAATTTTCGTGCGTCTGCTGGGAGCCTGAAGGTATAATTTTCCCGAACTTTTGAAGCTGAACTCTTGAAGGTAGCAGGAGCTCAGAATCTGTTCGAGGCTGCAACTACCTTGGTGACTCCATTGTTTAAGAATTCAAAATTTCATAGATTCATGGTGATTCCACTAGACTTATGAAGAACTCAGATGCTGTCATTCTTGTTTCAAGGTGTGCATGTATAGATTTTTCAAAAAATTATGGCTTCCCAAATTCTTTTCCCAAAGATGCATATTTTTTAAGGAATGGTCAAATATTCAATGGGGATGATTTGAGTTTGACCTTGAAGTATATATCAGATTTCCATGACTTTAATGAGCTTCTTAGATTCATACATGAAGATATTTTCATCATATTGTTCTATGATTCATTTCAAGGGAAATGTAAACAGTGGATTTCAGATCTATTAAGTCATTTGTTGAATTTTGGCTTATTTTTGTGGAAACATGGATGGAAAGAATAGAGTTGGTGGAAGACTCTCCTTCCATTCAAGGTTTTAAACAATGGAATGATGATCGCACTAATGAGGAAATGGATGAAATTTTCTTTTTGTCCTTGTCTTCTTATTTAAAGTCATTTGAGTGCAAGTCAGAAGATAAGATTCACTTTTTGGATGAAGTTGCTAAGAACATAGAGAAAAATATTGAAGTTTTATAAGACCAAATTCAATCCTATTGTCTTCATGATCAAGATTAGTCTTTTCAAAAAAATTTCATGCCAAAATACAAAGATAGGCTGCTGCTACCTTTCTCTTTTGAGATTGAGGAAGAATACCCTGTTTTTGAAAATCAGTTTGATAACACACAACCAAAATCTTTTGTTTCTGAGCAGAGCATATATGAGTTGTCCAAAGCTGCAGAATATATTGAGAATCATCAAACAGATTATGTCTTCTATGATCCTATAACTGACTACATGGAAGAGTTCTACAGTCCAAATTTCTAGTTATATTTTCATTATGATGACTAGATACATCTTATGTTTCCTTGGTCATTTCAGTATTCTATTTACTTTTGGTTCAAGCACAGTCAAGAGGTTCAAGTGTCAGATCATATCAATGATTGGCTTCATTGGAAGTTTCATGTTGCTTGAATCAAACATGAAGATTGCAGTTTTTAGGGTAAGTAGGAATGTTTGTGAATAAGCTCAAGTAGACTGAGCATCCTTTCAGTATCTATAGATTTGGTTTTTCAGCAGTAATCATCAAACTTTAGCTCGAGGAGAAGGCCATAATAGCTTGGTGAGTTTTCATAAATTTCAGAGTTTTTAGTTCCAAGAAGATGGGATAGTAGCGCTGGAACTACAGGTTCTTTGGTGTACCATAGGGGCACACCATCCCAAGTGGAGCCGCTATTATGATTTAGAAAAAATGAAGCATCATTTGACAAAGTCATATAGGTTCATGTGTCAAAGGTAGGGTTAAAGGATTCATTTTTCATTACTTGGTCAAGGAAATTTTTTATTTTTTCTTATTTAGCTTACCCTAAGGTCTAAAATCACCCTCATTCAAATCCCCTCATGTCACATCAATCATAATTTTCTGAAAATTTTCATTTCCCAAAGCTTTAGCACCGAAATGGCCATTTTAGCCAAGAAAACACATTTTCATAGCGAAATACACTGAGACATTTCACTTTTCGCTACGAAAATCTTGATACTTTCGTAGCGAAAACGCCCAGAAATACACTAGAAACACTACGAAAGTAAGGTTTCCTGTCTGTCATGTCAAATTAGCTGTTAGGTATTAGAAAATGATTTGAAAAGGATAACTTAGATGACATTCGAGTCAGTTAGGGTAAATATCAAGGTACATGGTCAGGGCTGAAGTCATCATCACCATTTTAAGCATGTATGAGTCATAATTATGATATGAGTGGTCATTGAACTTCAAAATATTTCCAAATTGAGTCATTTATCATTCTCCATTTCTTCTTTGCGTTTTATTGAGCTCTAGAGAGCTATTTCATTGAGCCAAAGTTGTGGCTGATATTTTCAAAGGTTTGCAGATATCAGAGAATTATCAAGCAAGGCGAAGAAGATACTAAATAAACTATGGCTGCAAAAAGAAAGACAAATAAGGGTGGCCAATGTCTCAAATATGAACCATCAGATATGAACCTAATAAAAGAAGACCTAATAGTTGTAGAAGTCTTTAGAAGGACAAGATGTTTACAGTTTTGTGAAAGACTACAAGGATTCCATGTACACGTTTCTAAAGAATTTTCCCTAAACTTTAGTGGAATAGCTACTAAAGTGGGGATGCTGAATCTCATCATTACACCAGAGGTCATTACAGCAGCAATAGGGATTCCAAAAGGACAAGAAAAATGGTTCAAAGGGTTCAAATTCAACATGGAGGAGTGCAAAGAGTTTATCAAGCCAGAAAACAGTGAAAGGGACCTTACAAATTCCATTCCAAGGAGCTGCATGAAGGATAATTTCTCAAAGTTGCTGCTTATCATCTAGAAATATTTCACTTGTGAAGGGAGATACCATAAAGTCTATTCTTATCATTTCAAGCTTCTCCTACACTTTTCTGGTAGGATATCTTTTGATCTGCCTTTCTACTTACATAAAAGTTTAGCGAAAACAACAGATAAAGTTCAAGCAAAATCTGAAGGAAGTGAAACCTCATTGTTTTATCATGGTTTAATAAAATTGCTGGTTTTAGATGAGCTACAAAAAGTAGGTAGAGACTGGTCTTCTTTCCTGTTTGTTAGTGTTTTTGAAATGGATACCCTTACCCCTACAAGAACTCCTAAACCTACGGGTATGCCATCACCTTTAGTGGCAGAGAAAAGTGAACCAGTCATGATGGAAGTAGAGCAATTGCAGAGATTTGATACACCCACTGTTTCACCTTCAAAATAAAATTCAACAATGAGCAAACCTGCAAAACAAGAGCAAGATGTGAGTAAACAAGGAAGAAAACAGATTACAAGGAGTCAAACAGTGGCTTTAGAAGAAAAAACAGTGGCTAAAGGAAATTTATAAGATATACGACATGCCATTGATATTGAAGAGACTCCTATAGTCCAGGCTAAGGATATAGATGAAGGTGGATAGAAACTCAAGAAAGCTAAATCTACAAAAAAGTTAGAGTTTGAATGTAAAGATGCAGGTTTTATGTTCCCGGCTAGGAAGCCCATGACAAGGCATGCTAGAAAACTTTTAAAGAGCAGCAAAAAAGTTCATCCAGCCACTGACACTGTCCAGCCACCACAAGACATTATTGATCTTTCATCACATGCAAAAAAATATCCAGTTAGCAAGCCAAATAAATGAAAGGAGAAAGTAATTGAAAAAATAGAGTTTGAACTCCTTGAAGAACAGTTGAGGTTAGCTAACCATGAAATTGCAGTTATGAAGAAGGAAGCAAGGAAACATAATATCTAGAAGATTTGATTTGAAAAGATGAAAGAGGTTTCGGAAGAGCAGGTTGACACTGTATCAAAGACCCTAGACAACACACATTAGTTAATCAAATAGACTGTGCCATTGAGGAAAGAGGTGAAACATGTCAGAAGAATGAACCTGCACTTGAAATCCACCAACAGAAAGCTTAAGGATCAGGTTAAAGACCTCTAAGAACAACTAGAATTAATCCATGGGGCGCTGGAGAAGAAAGGCCTAAAAATGACAGTAGTTGAGGAGCCAATATCTCAACTCATCATCAATGAGGAAGAAACACCTCAAGACTCATAGTTTGAGCTGGCTTATGTTTTGAAAGGTCAGTGGCATGTTGGAAACAAATTTTTTTTAGCTAGAAGGCATATTTTTGAAGTTAGGAAAAAATATGGAATTGACATAGTTTTCACCAGTTTCGTAGTGTTTTCTAGGCTTGAAGCAAGGAAAACGCTACGAAACCACTTTTAACTTTATTTTTGTATTTAAGACCACTTTGAGGAGATTCCAAGAGGGGGAAATCATATGGAAGATGTGTCAAGGCATGATGAAGACCATGCAAGAGAAAAGAAGCAAAAATTCTGATGGCAGAGGTCATTTTTTGTATGCTATGAAACTATCATACTTTCGTAGCGTGCTGTGTTGAAGGTTTATGAGAAGGTTTTTGGGTAGTTTTGGATAGGTGGATACTTTCAAAGGATGAAAGGACTATGCCGGCAGACATCCAAGACTTGAAGACCATGAGATGAAGACAACCCATCAGCCAAACCATTCGTTGAAGATAAGGACCAATTTTCCTTAAAAATAGGGTTTGTTTCTAGATTTGGAGGAGGATAATTAAAATTTCATGTAGTGATGAGTTCTATCACAACCTATTCGAACATGTGAAGGATTAGTTGTCAAATATGTAACTTTTTTAGGAGATAAAGTAGTTGATGTAATAACTAGCAGTTTGATTCCTACTAGGAAAAGGACTGTTTCATAGTGTAGCTGTCATTTTATCATTAAAGCACATGTTTTTTTGTTATGCAAGGTGTCATTAGGAAAAGTCAGATGAATCTAGCTAAGAGGTAGATAATCTTTCATGTAACAAGTCTATTATTGGGAAGCTATTCAACTTTGTAAAGGGTTGGAGATTTTTTGGCAATATTGCAGCTTTATGTAATTTGACTATTTTCCGTAATACAAAGGACTTTTACTTGACCAACCTGAGATTCTCATGGAGGTTTTAGTGCTGAATTGATCTATACTTTCTATGTGTACCATTTGTAGTGGTTTTCATCTTTACTACTCAGAATTCATAGGTGTATGCTCTGACTTCCTTTATTGATGAATTGAATATGTTATTTATGTTTCATGTGTGATTTACCTCTGCTAAAAACTCTTACCTGCCTCAGCTTCCATGTCAAGTGAACCTACCACTGAAGTACTGAATGTGTTGACTCCATAAGCCCAATGATTGCGGACTTATACTCTTTTCAACCTACAGACATCACAAGCAAGTTATTTTCCAAGTAGAGTTAGCCATCTAGTTTCATCATAATCAAATATCATTAACCCCTTTTAAGAGAGCCCTCTCAGACTAAAGAGGCTAAGTTTTAGTCACAAGTTGGTTTGAAACAGTTACATGAAGTTGTCTGATTAGCAGCCAATCAAGTACAATTTTTTGATAACATCATACATCCTCAAACTTGCGATCAAAAGAATATTATGACTTGAGTAATATGTTTGTCCAAGTTGAAAAATATAATGAAACAAGTGATGTAGATAGCTTCCACCTAGATAATGGTGATCCTGTTAACTTAATTGATAGTAGCTATCCACATGCAATTTGTGATCCGACTCAGTTTGGAAAATGTTCTTATTTTTTTTTTTCAAAGTTCCGAAACTTTTTAGGAAATCGAGGCACTTCAAATCTCATTGATGGTTATGTCAAGTTCTCACAATCCTGGTAAAATTCTTGAACCATTTCAGACCTATTTTTTCTCGCCAAATTCTTTCATTTGTACTGCTTCTTTAGATGGAAACTCGTTCTATATGGATTTTGGGATTTCTCGTTACAATTTTCCTATTTCTTGAGTTCGGGTTTCTTGATTATATTGCTATAGTGAATTCATCCTCAGGAAAATCTCTTGTATCAATTTTGGGTTTGGAGTGTATACCTTTCGTGAATGTGAAAAATTTCGAAGCTGATCAATTTGAAGATTACATTTGGCAAAAGAAATCAAATCTATTAATTTCTATGGTGGATAATCAACTTTTGGTATATTTTGTGAATATATTGATGACACCATAAATCCTCTTGAGTGTTAGCAAATGCTTGAGTTATTTTTTGAAATTATTTCCTCTTTTTCATCCATTACATCCTCAATGGTTTCATATGTTCACTACACTAGCATTCCTTTTTAATTATTTCGATGATTTCTATGCTTGTACAATTTGTCACTAATTACAGGAAAAGGGTTTGTCAGATTCAACATGTGAGGAAGTTGATTCTATTTTTCAGAGCATTTGCAGAGCTGTTCAATTTGATTTGTCATTGTCAACTACAAAATGGGAATATGATGCTTTAATCAACCCATCTGATCATGATTTTGGCTCTGATGAATGTCATTTAACTTACCATTTTCTCATCAGCACATCAAAATACAATTGTTGTACATCCTTTGATATTTACGGTTTAACATCTTGCTATTCAAGTACTTGTTAAGAAGTTGAGGAACTTCAACCTTCTCTGATTCTTATGTTAGGTCCTCACTATTTTGGCATGCCTATTGAATATGATCAGATCAATTTCCCCTCAAAATATTCTCATCCTAACCGCACACTTTTAATTGAAAATTCATATTTTCAAAGATTTCAGGGTTCTCAAGAGGACTTTTTTGAATTTTATGATCCAATTATTGAATGGTTGGAGAAATCCTAATTGGAAATCTCCATCGCAAATAACAAGTTTCAATATTTCCTCATGCTTGATAAGAAGTACAATGCACATGAAGATTCATTCACAAGGAGTCTTCAAGGTTTATTTAATTATGGTTTTCTAAAAAAAGTAATAATGCGAACAAGGGAGAAGTAGTGACTATAACACATTTTTCTGCTAACATGCAAGACCTTCAATTTTATGTGAAAGTTATTCAATCTCTTATCTTTTCCTTTACACATTGTTTTATATATTTTTTAATTTATTGTATATTTTTTGATACAGGTTGGGAGCAACTATGATGGTTACCTTGGAAATTTCATTATATGCAACCCTGAACTTTGTAGGAATTTACATGATAAGTTCCTTAGATCAAACACCAAAGGTCACTGCTCACAAATAGATCACAAATCAATACACTAGTATTTGACGTGGTTAAAACCATCAAAGAGGGAAACAATGCACGACCTGAGCCAACGTGGCCACTTCAGGAAATTTATTAATAAAGAAAGAAAAATTACATAAGCTTCTCTCATAAACAGTTACCGGAAAAATGATCCTCCATGCTATTTAAATAGAGATCATGAACCAATTAGGTGTTAAGCCATAGATTAATTGTCGATAATACTGAGGAGAGAGTGAACTGTCAGATCACTACATATCATGACCATCAGATTATAAGTTATAAATGTACATATTAAAGAAACACACTTTACTTAACTCTACGCTAGACCAAGTTATACTTAACTATTTCCTATGTGTAATAATATCCTAACATCCCCTCTTAAGAACAACTTGGGATAGGATTGAAGGATTTACAAAGGCAACAAAATAGTAGACTATTTCCTATGTGTCAAAATATCCTAACATCCCCCCTTAAGAACAACTTGGGATAGGAATGAATGATTTACGAAGGTGACACAATATGAGAAGGAAGGAGGCATTAGAGCCTATCCCCCCTTAATGATAACTTTCATGAACACCAAGCATAGATCAAAGTTTGGTAAACTTCGCTTCAGTGAGAGCCTTTGTAAAGAACTCGAAAACTTGATCATTGGTTGAAAAATACTGCACTTCAAGAACACGATCATGAATGAGATTTCTGATGAAGTGTATGTGAAGCTCAACGTGTTTCATACGTTGATGTTGAACTTCTTTTAAAACTTCTTTTTGAGGCTAGAATTCACATGGTTTATATGGTTGGGATCAATACCATTAAGGATAAGATCATCAACATAAAGAACAAGGATGTTGAAGAACTTACCCACTTTCTTGGTCTAGACAATGTTGTCAGAATGACACCTAGAAAAGCTAGAGAAAGCTATCCATTTTGGCATACCAAGCCCGAGGAGCTTGTTTGAGACCATAGAGAGACTTCCTAAGGCGAAAAACAAGGTTAGAGCCATTTGGGATAAAACTAGGGGGTTGTTCCATGTAGATTTCTTCATGCAATCCCCATGTAAGAAGGCAAATTTAACATCCATCTGATGGAATTCCCATTTAAATGAGACAACAAGGGAAAGAACAAGGCAGATATAATTCATTTTGGCAACAGGGGAGAAGGTTTCAGTATAGTCAATTCCTTAAACTTATGAAAATCATTTAGCAACAAGCCGAGCTATATGTTTATCCACTTTTCCATATGGTCCAAACTTTGTTATGTAAACCCATTTTCATCTGATAAGTTTTCTTCCCTTTGGAAGAGGTACAAGATCCCAAGTATCTTTGACAATAAGGAACGATATTCTTCATTCATAGCTTCATCCCAATCTGAATGACCTGAAGCTTCTTCAAAGGTTTCTGGATCAGGATTTTTTGGAGCTTGAGCCAATAAGGAAGAGGCTCTTTCAAATTGAGAACGTTACGATGTCGATCTGCATGGTCACTTGCAAGAGAACCTGCTGCATCCCGAGTAGAGCGGACCCATCTTGGAAGCCGTGGAGCTGAAGGAATATCTTCAAGAGGTGGAGGATGATTTTTATCCTCGCTGTCATCATCTGAACTAGAAGAAATGTTGTCAAAAATAGAAGAGATAGTGAGAGGTGACACATATGTCGAATCAGGCTTGCAAGCCAAAGGTGGCACACCCACCGAACTAGGCTCGCAGGCTGATAAATTTTCATCAAATTTTACATCTCTTCTAATGATTATATTTTTTTATTTTGGTTGAATAAGTCTATATCCTTTGACATCTTCATAATATCCAACAAAAATGCATTTTTCACTCTTAGGTTCTAAGGCTTTATGTTTCGCATCTGGAATATGGGCCCAAGCATCACTTCCAAAAACACGAAAGTGACTTACATCTAGTTTGATTGAGCTCCAGGCTTCTTCTGGAGTTATATTCCTTAAAACCTTAGTAGGAGTGTGATTTACTACGTAATTTGTACAATTAATTGCTTCTGCCGAAAAATTGAGACTAAGTCCTTTAGATTGAAGTATAAAATTAGGCATTTCTTTTAAGGTGCGATTATTCCTTTCAGCTACACCATTTTGTTGTGGAGTATATGGAACAATATGTTGCAATTGAATGCCATGCTCAGTGAAAAAGTTGATAAATTTGTTGTTAACATATTCTTCTCCATTGTCTGATCTTAACTTTAGAATTGGATGTCCAAATTGTTTCTCAAAAAAGGCCTTAAAGACCAAGAACTTGTTAAAAATTTCACTCTTGAGTTTTAAAAAGTATACCCAAGTGCATCTGGAAAAATCATCAATGAAAGTTAAGAAGTACTTGCAACCAGAGAAAGAAACAACAGGAAGTGGACCACACAAATCACTGTGCACAAGCTGCAAAGGGGCTGAAGCATGCCAAGAGGCACATTTATCAAAACTATCTCGATGATGTTTTCCGAGTACACATCCGAAACAAACACCATCTCGACAAGATACCATAGGAATACCTGTCACCATATTTTATTTACATGGAGTTTGAAGAGAGTGATAGTTTAAGTGACAAAATTGCTCATGCCAAAGTTTTCTCACTTCATCATTATGAGAAACAAAAACGGAGGGAAGACATTATGACCCAAAGTTGTCAAACTTATACAACCTTGTGGAATCATCAGCAATGCCAATAGCTAAAATATGTCTAGGATATTTGAGGTCCTTAATTACAACATCATGAGGTGAGAATTCTATTGTTTTCCCTTCACCTGAATGAGTTATCTGATAAACAGATAGAAGGTTGCAGGACAAGGTAGGAACACATAATACATCATTAAATTGACCATTATCTAGATGAATGGCTCAAGACCCTACAACACTAAGAGATTTATCATCACCAACATGAACATTTTTGGTGTTACAATCATTTAAAGAAGAACACATGGCTTTATTTTTGGCCATGTGGTAAGAGGCTCCAGAATCAATGAGCCACTCATGAGAGTGAGAAGAAGAAGAAACATTCAAAGCATAACCAGATCTTGATGCTTGACAACCACAAGTAGAAAGTGAAATTCCTGAAGCTGTAGTTGAAGAGTTCTCCAAATTGATGTTGTGCTTCTCCATTGCTGCTTCCAAGGCTTCCATCTTCTTAGAACATTTAGACTCTATGTGGCCATCATGATTACAAAAGTTGCAATGTCTATCTATCTTCTTCCCTTTGTTTTTATTTGCCTTATCATTTTGTTTAGTTGCTCTTTTAGTTTGCGGCTAAAATTTCTTAAGACCCTTGTTTGGTTTAGGACCATTCTTTTTAGGATGCTACTTCTTAGGATTCTTTGGATATGGTTGTTGCTGGGTTGCTAAGGATTTCTTAGAAGAATTTCCAATTTTAATAATACCAAGGTGTAAGAAATTTTCATGTTCTCTTATCAAAGAATCACAAAAGGCATTAAAAGAGGGGGACTTGTAGGTTGTTCCTTGAGAAATGATGGCTTCTCTAGTGGAATGGAAGGTGGAAACAACTATAGAGTATGCAGGTCCAAGCTTAGCAAGAATGGAATAGATAAGGCTACCATCTTCCTTTTTGACCTTACAACCTTCTAAAAGAAGTCTAAGGGTCTTGAATTTGGACAAAAAATCTTCTATAGAGGAGAAATTATTGGAGTCCAAAGTAAGCAACTCATTTTCAAGCTGGTGGGCCCTGATTTCATTTTTAATGCCAAAAACAATATTTAGCTTTTTCAGGGCTGCATACGGGGTGTCAATTTCTTGGATATGAAATCAAAGATCTTGAGCAATGGACATTCCTATCAACCCTTGTGCTTGATCTTATTGATTTATCTCCATTGGTAGGTTTAGTGTCTTGTCCCGTGGCTAATCTATAAATCCCTTTACTTATAAGTAAATCTATCATGTAGAGTAGCCATTGGAAATAATTGGTGTTGTTAAGAATAACCGAGCATACAATTTCCATTTAAAAAAAAATATTGAAGTTGAAAAGGCTGAAACTAACTACTCCAGTGGAAATATCTCGAAAAATTAGGCTAATTAAAAAAAATGGCTCGAAAAACGGCTTCCAGATGAAGAAGTTATGCCTTTTTAAAAAACAATGTGTTGTAGATGTCGAATAGTTACGTGAAAGGTTGAAACTTGATGATGAAGTTATACTTAAACCCCCCCCCCCCCCCCCGTCTTTTCCAAACTTATTATAATAAGCTCACTTTAAAAAAAACTAATTTATGTGACCCACTTTTATAAATAAGTGAGAGTCACTTTTACAATGTTACTTTTATATGTGCTTTCTACATAAAACCCTCTTTCTAAAACTGGCAACTTGCCAAAAGGCTTTGTAAGAAAAAGTAACTTTACAAATAGATTTTTAGAAAAAGAAGCTTGAGAAAGACACTTGAACCCAAGATCTCTATTCTAATAAACTAACTTTACACTAAGTGAGCTAGTAAAAGGATTTTATAATTGTTTGAAAGGAGGAAGTGTTTTTTTCTTTTCTTTTTCGATGTAGATGTGCGTGCTTTTTCCTACCAAAAAACGCAAAAATTTGTGCACAAAAATAGAAGCCTTATGGCAGAACGTTATATTTCCGGTTAGTTTTACCGAAAAGTATCTATTTTTTCGCTATTTTTGATTTCCTGAGATCGCACAAAGACACGGGGAAAGAGCATACATAGCAAATAAAATCTCATCTTCCTATTTTTGATTTGTCGAGATTGCACATAGCGCAAAGCAAAGAGAATACATAAAGAAGCAGGTATAGATCCGACAATAAAAAAAATTATAAACCGAAATAAACAGAGGAAACTAAAATATACAAAAGGATTAGTAAATATAACTGCAAAAGAGATACTTTATACCTCCATATTTAAATGACATAACTTGGGCAAATGAAAAGCTTTTCGCATGAAATGAAAGGGTTCCTCACTGTAATAGACGCTCCAGATACAACATAGTAGTTCTCCCAGCTCGAAAATAGTTAGAAATAGTAGATCTGGAAAACGACAGTCACATGCAATCAAACTGACTTGGAATTTGGATCAACGACAGATGTGGCCCTAAAAATGGCTCTGATACCATGTAGGAATGTACAGGGTAAGTTCCTTAAATAAAAAACCAGAGGTCACCGCTCACAAATAGATCAACGATCAGTACACCAGTATTTGACGTGGTTAAAACCCTCAAAGAGGGAAACAGTCCACAACCTGAGCCAACCCGACCACTTCATGCAATTTATTAATAAAGAAAGAAAATTTACATAAGATTCTCTCATAAACGGTTACCAGTAAAATGACCCTCCATGCTCTTTAAATATAAATCATGGACCAATTGGGTGTTAAGCCACGGATCAAGTGTCAGTGATACCAAGGAGAGAGTGAACTGTTGGATCACTACATATCGTGACCGTCGGATTATAAGTTACAAATGTACATATCAAAGAAACACATTTTACCTAACTCTACGCTAGACCAAGTTATGCTTAACTATTTCCTATGCGTCGGAATATCCTAACAACCTTATAGTTGGTTAGTTTAGGAGTATGTATAGCTACATTTTAGTGTTGAAATTGATGTTTGCTACAATGTTGCATATTGTTGTCATTGATATGTGTTGCAGTGTTGAAGATTTGTGGTTGATTGTCATTGATGTCAACTTGGTTGCTTGCACTGCAAGTGTGTTGGCTATGCATATGTATGTGTGGTTACATATGGTTTAGGTATTGGATGATTGAGTTGATGATGCAGATATGTTAGATGGTCCTTAGCATTTATAATTGCTTGGAATAGCTTGGAGATGGTCCTTGGTTTTTCTACTAGCTTGGACTAGCTTGGAGATGATGGTTGAGGTGTAGATGGTCCTTGTTTGGATGACAGTATGTTTCACCAACTTGGAGGTTGGATGATGGTGCGTTGCATTATCTTGGAGGCCTTACCATGATGATGCTATTAATTATCATGTTGCTGCATATAAATGGTGATTGATGCTAAAGAGTTTAGAGTTGAGGATCCTTGATGATTAGGTCTCCTTGGTCTCCATGTTCTTGGATTAGGTATCCTATGATGACATGTTATAAATTGGGCTTGGAGAGGATCTACATGTGTTTTTTTATGATTCAAATGGTTGTGTAGGTCTTGGAGGATGTTTGATAGGTTCTGGAGTTGCATAGAGATGGCAGAGATGTTGAAGAGTAGTTTGATGACTCGGTTGCTTTGTATGGTTGTTGGTTCGCATCCTAGTATACCTAGTTTGAATTGGGATGATGATGGTGATGTTGCAAGGTCTTGGTGAAGTGTTGCATAGGTTTAAGAGACTTCAAGAGGTCTTACAGGTGATTTTCAAGATCTTGAAGAAGTTTTAGCAATTTCTAAGCTGAGTTTACTGAGGTTTGACCATCCTCTTCCCTAGTCGCATGCTTGCTGAGTCATGGGAGCGATTTTAGAGCGATAGTTGCACAGAGAGCAGCATATGGGAGTGAATATAGATCCAGGAGGCTAAATTCACATTCAAAGTAGTTCTAAGGGAGTGATCATGGGTTTTGACAAGAAAAGCTCTGCATTCCTCGCGTTTCTCAACTTATTTTGGTGTTATGGCAGTGTTATTGATCGAGAATTTTCGGCATATGGTCAGAACAATTTTGAGTGCCCTCCAAAAGATGATTAAAGTTGTTGATATCAAAGGGATAGTGGAGTTAGTGATTGATTTTGTCAAGAAGCCTTTCTCAACCAAATCCGAAGTGTGTGAAAGGGATTGTTGAGCCTTCCATAACCTATTTTCATTTACTGAGTTAATCATCTCAATAATTTGATAAATATAAGAATATTGTGAGTCTATTTGGTTTCTTGGATAGTTTGTGAGCATGCTATTGTGAGAGCATTGTGAGTGAGTAGAGTATGCAACAATTGTGCACATATTTTATGCAAAGATATATCAAAGGTTTGTGAGAAAAAATCAAAGTTAGAGCTGAGTGAAAGATTCATATTTTGTGTATAGTTTGTGGGAGAAATTTTGGCTACCTTGTTGTATGTTTTGGAGAGAATTTTGGTGTGAGTTGGAGTGAAGAAATTCCCCCCTTTGAGTCAGAGTTTGATTCAGATTTTGTGTGCATAACGATGATGTTTTTTGGTTGATCATTTGAGTGAATTGAGAACCCAATATGAAATATTGTGAAACATGGTTCGCATGGAGGAAGTGAAGGTATGTGGAGACTTCAATAAAGACAATGATTTGGAAAATTCATAGTAAGAAGATTTTTCTCCATCCAATAGGATTTGGACAATCCAATGTTGGTTGGGAGAGGATCGCTGGTCGTGGGAGCTTCCAGAGGATGGTAGCTCGTAGATCCGCGAGAGAAACAAAGTTCTGAATTAATAGTTTTGTAATATTCCTAATTATCTTTTAGCTAGTTAGAATATTAAATTTTGTTTTTGTTAATAAGACAGATGAATAAGAGGGTAGATAGGCCCATAAATCTCTTTAATAGGAATAAAACCACTTATAATGTGAATGTGGATCAGTGTATCTAGTTGAATAAAGCACTCCTTGGCGTGAATGGGGGTCAATGCATGTGGATGGGTTCAAGGTTGACCAAATCAACAACACAGTCATGGAGGTAATGGAGATAGTGGAGGACAACGCAGTCATATGGGAGGAAGCCTCCATGAGATTAGCATCATTATTGAGTGGGGCCAAGGGGATGGAGGCTCACAAAGCATATAAGGAAGGGGATGGAAACCATAGAGGGCATTCTAAATATTTTTTATGTATTTTATTTTATGACTTCCTGCATGCTTCAACTATTTAGCGGAGTCTATTGTGATGTTTAACACAAGCATGTTTCCGAGTGGAAATCCCACCCTCATCTTCGGGGGACTTTGAGTGCCCACTCATGATAGGTTCCTTTGAGCTACATTCCATCATATGGCATCAAGACAATCTTCAGCCACCTTCAGCAGCGCAGTATCCTTCAGGAATTGCGCAATTCAGGAGGGCAGTTGCAGTGGACGGTTGATAACCCAAGTTTTTTAGTTTGTTTTCCAATGAGGGGAGAAACCCTTCATCCAGAAAGTCAATGAAGAGGAGTATCATATATTTTCTCATCAGATCAGCCACCTCCCGGTAGTTACCCAGCTGCAGAGCATAATTTAGCCCTAGGGCTGCATTTTTCATCTTGGGTATTTCCGGAAACCCTTTTTGGGTTATCTTGGAATTGTGCTAGAAAGCCCAGAACTTTGATCCCGTCATTTTCTGAGCACCCTATCAGCAGATCTACACATTCATATTTTTCAGTTGTAGTTATTTCCTACAGGATTGTGCAGTTATAGCCTCCTGACAATTTATGCAGCAGCAGTGTTTCATGTATTGGGGTTTGGGGTCATTGCAAGCTTGTTTTTCCTAGCTTGAGTGTATTTTCCTCAATATCTTGTACTTCATTTTGGCTATCATATATAATAAAATAGCTCAATGATTTGCTCAATTTTTTGAAGTATTGATGTTTAATGCATTTTCCAGTTTTATGTTCAATATTCGTATTTTTCCTGTTTTGGAATATTACAAGTTTCCAACATATTGTAGAGAAGCCAAGTCTTCTGGCTATCAGTGTAGCTAATAAATGTAAAAATTTGATCATCAGAATAATAAAAAGAATTGAGCAGTGCAACAACAACAAGTTGGTTTTCTCCTGAAATGGTTTCCACAAGAAATACTTGTGTCCCTATGTGTGCACGCTTGTGATTATGTTTCTTATGGTTATTTCTTATCGTTATTCTGGTTTTAGTTTATTGCTGCTTACTTATTTTGATGATCTAATGTTTTTGTTATGCGCGGATAATAGAAATTGAGGCAAAAATTTAATTTGGAGAAAAATTTGTATAAATTCCATTACTACTGATTCAGCCCCCCTCTCTCAGCAGTGAATATATTTCCAACAATTGGTATCAGAGTTAGTGCTCTTCAGTGAAGCTTGAATGCTTGGAGAGTAGATCATGGATCATGGAAAAAAATAGGAGGATGTATCAAAATACAAGAAGTTTGAAGAAGGAATAAAATCAATCCATTGCAAAAGAAGCAAAAAATACTGAAATTCAGCCAAAGAAGTTGTGTCACAAGGTAATATGTTGGACGCATTTTTTAATTATAATTCTAATGATTATTTTGTGTTTGATAGTGATGATGAGAAGGATGTCAAATTAAGGCCGAATATGAATATTCAATTATTGTTATCAAGGAATTAGCTATTGAAGTAGGAAAGCTAACCACTGCATGTAAAGATCATAAAATAATTTTGTAAATTTCTGATGAGAAGGAAAATAGCCTAAAAAAAGAGATCGATGGATTGAAAATTCAACTTGAGGAAGCAAAGAAGATTAAGTAAGAAAAAATAAAGCAATATAAAAATAAGGAGGAATGTGAGAGATTAGAAACATAAGTGGTTTCATTAAGAAATGATTTAGAGAAGAAAACCACTTCCTCACTTATCAAATCAGATTGGAACATGTGCAAAGGAGAAACTAGTTTAATTGCGTCCATAAGAATAACCGATGATAGCGATAGAAAAAGTAGCAAGGAGAAGAGTCATAAACACAAACAACAATCAAATATGGAGCACGAGAATAATAAGCGAAAAATTCCAAAGAAGGTGAATAAAATTTATGGATGCTACAATTTGGGAGTAAATAGACACCAAGCAACAAATTGTGATGAAGAGATAAAATATTCTCACCTAATAACAATCGCTGAAAGAATATTAAAAATGAGAAAGTGCTACAACTGTCTAAAACGTGGAAATATGGAAACAAATTGAAAAAGTAATGAGATCATGCCTTCTCATCAGAATAAATAACCAAAGGAGAAGCAACCTTAAGCATGCATGCAAAGAAGTTCATCCAGAATTAGGTATAATTGTCATTTATATGGTTATTGCTACGCATGCAACGATTTTGGCCACAAGGCTATTGAATTCAAGTTGCACACAATGAGGAGTAAAAAGGAGGATCAAAATATTCAAGCCTTTTCCTCCATTTCTTGGTCATATCAGATGCTACATATGTGATAATATTGGTCACATGGCCAAGAATTGCAAGACTCCATGTAATAGATCTGACCTGAAAATATATTAAATATGAAAAATATTCCCAAGAAATATCAAAATCGATCCAAAAATATAAAATGAAAATTTTTGTTTATTTATATCTTCAGAAAAACCCTTGAGGTAGGGTAACACCATACAAACACTCGTTAAGGAAGAATAATACTCCACAAGCCATATGCTTGTCAATACAACAATACTTGACATCTATTAATGGGGAGTCTCTAACCTCTATATAGGCTTCATGCATACAAGACCACGGGTAATTACCATATCAATACCATACATACAATACAATGGGCTTATCACATTATTTCCTAAATACTAGTGGTCCTTTGCATAAGGTGGGTTAACCACTTTATTTATTAACTATGGCCCATTTATTTATCATCCTTAATCATTACATTATATTATTCTCTTAGGTAACTGATCCATATTTATGCAGGAATGCAATAATATACTGAAATAAACATAAACAAAGAGATGTAGTGGAAGTACTTCATTTCATTAATATCAAATAACAGAGATATGCTTATAGACATAATGAAAATATACTAGCTAGGGCACTGGTAGCTTATCTCTGAGAAGATATGTGACGGCTACAGGCCTCTGAAATGTGTTACAATGAGGCTCACAAACCTATTTATTATTGAGAAACAACGGAAAACCCTAAACATCCAAAAACCTAACCCTAGTAGATGAAGCACCAAAACTATGGGCCCCATTTAGGTAAATTGGTACATCAACTTCTCGGCGATGTAACTTTGGCATATGATATCTGTTTGATGCACTCAATACCTCATTAGAAATATCTATCTGAGGAATACAACTTTTAACATGAGTAACATTGAAGGAACTTCCATGTTGCTCCCAGTTTTCCCAAAAATGTCGTTTAGGGCCTCAAAACGTGATCTTAAAGGAGTGTATTAGTTTTTCTGTGCTAAGTGTCATTTCAGTAATATAAAAATGTACAAATTGTCTCCATTTGTTTGCTTAAGGAATGAGTGTTTTAACCATGAAAAATAGATGAATTTGTGAACTTTAAGCATGAAAATAAGCCTTAAAAACACCATACAACAGTGTATAACAGAGAAATACAATCACAAATAATTTTTACACAATAGGCATGATGAAGCAGTTCACCCCTCTTGGGCTACATCTGCTGGTCCAGCTCCCAATGGCATGTCTCTCTTTGTCATTATGCTAAAAATTTCAAATTACATGTGTTTACAGGCCTCTAATGGTTGTTTTCTCTGCACCAATGGCTCTATAATGCTCAAATTACTCTAAGTAGACTCTTGTTTCACTCAAATTGGTCGAAAATTGACCTCCCCACTGCATTTTCCCCAATGATAGCTAGAAAAGCTCCACTAAAAGTGGAGACAGGCACTTAACTGGAGTTAAATTTAATGAAAAGCCCTAAAAATAGGGGTGCGCTCCAACTTAGCCGAAATGACCATTTGAATAAATGTTAATGTTTGGGAGGGGTGGTCACATTCCGACCCCCGGCTGTCCACGTTGAAACCATTGGGATAAACTCCACATGGTGGCAAGGAACCCAGAGTGGCATGGTTCCAAAAACCGTGGCATTGAAAGCCATAACACCGCCCCATGTGACAGTTATAATTTCTGTCGGAGATTAGCCACCCCTTCAATCGTTAACTACAACCCTTAATGTAACCGCGGCGTGTGAACAAACCATCGCTGAGAGTTAAGGTTTGTTGTAACCGTTAGGAAAAGGTTTGATGTTGCAATTTTCATATATCATGTAAACAAGCCTTGGGGCCGTTAGCGGGTCGGGACCACTGGCGGTCCCCCCCTCCAAACACACATTATGTTAACAATAAATAGATGTTGAAGGACTTGTAATGTTAAGTCACATGCGGTAGGAGGAATGGTCGGAGGCTGGGAGTGCAGGCCGGAGGTCGCGGGGTCGACCCCCCCGACTCCACAAAATTTTACATACGCCTCTTGAGGACACGTGGTGTCCTCCAGGCTTGCCACATGTCACTCATCCAATGGTCCAAATAAAAAAACGTGAAAACCATCCAACAGTCGATATCACACTTTCGTACCACAAATTCAACGGCCCAGATTAAGCCATGTGGCGCGATCTGATTGGCTGGAGAAAATGGAATATTCCCTAGAATAGACCTGCTGACTATACCTACATGCTGATTGGGCATCCAGTCACAAAATTTTTGCTGTTTGGGAAAACAGACAAAATACGATATCTTCCTCATACGACATCAGTTTTTCGAACCGTTCATAGCGCCAGAATCACAACGACGAGACCTTTCTGGTCAGTCAGGTTTAGTTTTGTTTCGATCACTTTCATTTTTGAGCATAACACATGATCCCCTGATCACACCTCCCCACTAAGAAGCTTTTAGACCCCAAAAGCTCTCTAGATTACTGAACATGAAGATGAGGACATTGTGTCCCCACTCTTCCAATATTTATCCACTGAAGCTTCCCTAATTTCATTAATTGGAGCTTTTCATGAAAAGACAATTTTTTCCTTGATTCCATCGACCAACCATTGCTGTCTTTGGCACTGTCATGCTACACATTTTTTGAACTTGCAGAACAACAATCTAACTTTGTAGTAAACATCTTTTTTCTACATTAGTATATAATCAAAGAAAACTTGGAATGGTTCTCACCTTGCACTCTATCCTTATGGCGATTTTTTGCTGAATTTGCCTTGAACTTGTGTCGATTCTTGACCAAGTTTCTTCGCCATTGTACCATGCCATTCGGAAACCAGAAATGAAAATTTCTGAATCTTGAGCCTTCTTTGTCAAGTTTCTTTGCCCTCTCTTTGACCTTTGCAACTTCTTGCACTAACACCTTGTTTTCAACACCGTTCAACACCAATGTCGACTGCTGCAACTGATTGTCATCTTCTTTCGAAGACAAACTGATTTCAAACTGAAACAACTCATTACATACATTAGAATTTTTTTTAAAAGGATGATGTAAAACATCTCTTTGTTTAATCATCATCAATGTCAAGTTTTGGCTTACATTGACTAGCCTCTTCATTTTCCCTGCATTAATTAAAGAAATGTCTAGTTTCTTGCGATGAACTCTCACAATATACTCCTTGCCATCTTTGAATAAATGGTATTTGTTCTCATGACGATGGAAGATTGATTTCTTGTCATGAAAGTAAGGACTGCCCAACACCATACCTATTATATCAAGCGGAACAACATCTAATTCAACTGTGTCAATGAAATGTGCAGTTATTGCAAAGCGCAACATGCACTTATTTGAAGCCTGTAAATTTGCATCCATACAAATCCAACCAAGTGGATATGGTTTCAGATGTGGAATGGTCTCAAGATTAAGTTCGTTAACCAAGTCTTCAGAGATTAAGTTCGCTTGTGACCCATTGTCAAATAGTGTATCAATATTGGTATGTTTGGATATGATCCTCACATGAAACAGTTCAATTCTCTCTTCTTCATTTGGAGCTTGTATTTGACAGTTAGATATACTAGAACTGGGTTTAATTTCAATCTCTTTCCCCTTCATGTTATTTATTCCCATAGCTATGATTTTTGTTTCATCTCCTGAATCTGACCCTAGGTCTTATTCAACTATTGCAACAATTTTGCCTTTCTCCTTGGCTTTCTCTTTGGCTTTAAAACTGTCTGGTTTCAACTTTGGATGAAGTTTCCAACAATGGTCTTCATCATGGCTAGTTTTAGAATAGTGTTTGCAAAAGAATTTTCCCTTCTCTTTTCTGATATTTTCATTTCTCTTTTTCTTCCATTTGCCTTTAAACTCATTTTCCTCATTCTCATCTAAGTTTTTTTTTCCCCTTGCCTCTAAATGTGTGGCTTGTACACAAACTTCATCTAGGCTTGTAGGGTTAAACATGAGGTTAGTATGTCTTAGGTAGTTATGTAAGCCTCCTATATACTTGAGAAAAGTGTCTTGGCTATGAAAATATACTCCTAATAAAAGAGCTCTTATCCTAAATTCTTGAGTATACACTTGTACATTTTTTCCTTTCAATTGTTTAAAAAATTTTCAGTCCATTATGGCTTTCTACATGTGAGCTAATGGATAAAACTGATTTTTATTGTAGAAATGAAATCAGTCCATGATAAAATAATCTTACCATGCTTCCTGATCTCCTCCTTTGTCTTGGCTTCCCACCAAACAAGTGCTACACCTTCCATCCTCAATGAAGCTAGTTGGATTTTGGTATCATCATCGTGAAAATTTTGGATTCTCAAATAGACCTCCAATTGCCTAATCCAATTATCTAGATTTTATGCATTAACTTCACCATTAAACATTGGAAATTCAAACTTAACATCAAGTTTTAGAAAATGACTTTTACCCGTGTTCTTTGACTTGTATGGCTGATGTACTAAATATTAAGTAGAGGATGATGAGGATGAAGATGAGGGTGATGATGGTGACTTTCCACTGTCTCCATTTCCTCCATTTCCTCCATTTCCCTTTGATTTATCTTCATCATTGTGGCCTCTTGATGATCCTTGTCCTTCCTTGTGAATTTTGGACCTTTCTTCTTCTAGTTTCTCATTCCTTTCTTGATAAATGACTCTCACCATTGTCAAGTCAAGAAATGCTTTTCTGTACACTCTTTCTTCCTCTTTGGGATCCATCTCTTCATGGATTTATCCTTCTCCTGGAGGCATGCTTGATGTTGCTTCTGCTTCTTTTGGAGGTGAGCTAGGTGGTGGAGAATGTGGAAATCTTGCCCTCCTTTGCTGTGGCTCACTTTGAGAACCTCTTGCTTCCACCAATTTGCCTTCTCCTCTGTTTAGCTTGAGCCTAGCAAGCATGAAAACCCTTGCAAATAGTGAAAAAATCTTTGCACATAAAAAACACCAGAGATTAAACCCTAGCTCTGATACCAACTTGATATGAAAGGAGCGTACTAGTTTTGTTGTGCTAACTGTACTTTCAGTAATATAAACATGTACAATTTGTATCCATTTATTTGCTCAAGGAAAAAGTGTTTTAACCATGAAACATAGATGAATTTGTGAACTTTAAGCATGAAAATAAGCCTTAAAAACACCATACAACAGTGTATAACATAAAAATACAATCACACATAAGTTTTACACAGTAGGCATGATGAAGCAGTTCACCCCTCCTCGGCTACATCTGCGGGTCCAACTCCCAATGGCATGTCCCTCTTTGTCATTATGCTCAAAATTGAAAATTACATGTGTTTACAGGCCTCTAATGGTTGTTTTATTTGCACCAATGGCTCCAAAATGCTCAAATTAGTCTAGGTAGACTCTTTTTTCACCCAAATTGGTCGAAAATTGACCTCCCCACTGCATTTTTCCCAATGACAGCTAGAAAAGCTTCACTAAAAGTGGAGATAGGCACTTAACTGGAATTAAATTTAATGAAAAGCCCTAAAAATAGGGGCGCGCTCCAACTCCGCCGAAATGACTGTTTGAATAAATGTTAAGGTTTGAGTGGGGTGGTCACATGCCAACCCCCCGCTGTCCACGTTGAAACCGTTGGGATAAACTCCGCATGGTGGCAATGAACCCGGAGTGGCACGGTTCCGAAAACCATGGCATTGAAATCCATAACACCACCCCATGTGATAGTTATAACTTCCACCAGAGATTAGTCGCCCCTTCAACCGTTAACTTCAACCCTTAATGTAACCGTGGCATGTGAACAAACCATCGTCGAGAGTTAAGGTTTGTTGTAACCATCGAGAAAAGGTTTGATGCTGCAGTTTTCATATATCATGTGAACAAGCCTTGGGGCCGCCAGCGGGTTGGGACCGCTGGCGGTCCCCCCCTCTGAACACACATTATGTTAACAATAAATAGATGGAGAGGACTTATAATTTTAAGTCACATGCGGTAGGCGGAATGGTTGGAGGCTAGGCGTGCAGGCCAGAGGTCGCGGGGTCGACCTCCCCCCTCCCCCCCTGACTCCACAAGATTTTACATACGCCTCCTGAGGACACGTGGCGGCCTCAGATCTTGCCACATGTCGCTCATCCGATGGTCCAAATAAAAAAATGTGCAAACCATCCAACGATCGATATCACACTTTCGTACCACAAATTCAACGACCCAAATTAAGCCACATGGCGTGATATGATTGGCTGGAGAAAAGGGAATATTCCCTAGAATATACCTGCTAACTGTACCTACATGCTGATTGGGCATCCAATCACAAAATTTTTGCTATTTGAGAAAACAGATAGAACACGATATCTTCCTCATACGACATTGGTTATTTTAACCATTCATGGCATTGAAATCGCAACGACGAGACCTTTCTGGTCGCTCAAGTTTGGTTCTGTTTCGAGCACTTTCATTTTTGAGCATAACACATGATCTCCTGATCAAAACGGCTTTGGAAGTTCAGGACACAAAAAACTGCTAAAAATAGTAAGTTGTGCTGAAACTGCAAAATTGAAATAATCGATGGTGGGGGTTCAAATGGAATAAGTGGGTGGCCACCAATATCCCCCTGGGTCATTCCTCTCCCTTAGAAATCAATGGTACCCATTGCATTGAGTTTCACCATGAGATGAGGAAAATTCTGTTGAACTCGATATTGGATTTGTTGAAGATGTCATGGACCTTCTGGCGGGATGTGCTGTATGCGTTAAATAAATTTGGTTGCTTTATCAGCCTGAGACAGTATATGTGTGGATTATATCTGTTTGGCCCCATGAGGTATGGCAACATCACATGAAGACGCGTGTGGGGTCAGATAAATGGAGTGCTTGACTTGACAGTGTAGAGGAACCTTTGTGGGTGAGGATAAAATGTCCTCATATTCCTCCACGACTTTGTCCATCTGCCGTTGCAGTGCAGGTGATACCTGTTTTGAGGTTGTGGCCACAATATTATTCTTTCCTTGTGGACAAATTGAAATGAAAATATATTTCCAGGTTTGGGAAACAAGCCTACTACGTTGTTTTGTAGTAGTCAAAGAGATGGCATGAGGGAATACTACCTACAGTATCCTGTTCAATTTATTTCCCAAAGTAATAACAACAGAACAAGGCCTAGACCCATACACAACATGTCACTTCCACAAGTATGGTGGGCCCAATAATACATTAGACACATCAAGAAGATAAATTTCACACAGTACCTCATCCGTGAATGGCTTGATGTTGTACAGAAGGAGGCACTATTGGCGGACACAGAGATATCTTCCTTGGTGAAGCCACCTAATGGTATATGGGTGCGGGTGTGCTATGGTTGGTAGGCCAAGCTGCTTCACGACTTCTTCTGAAATGAGGTTCTTTTGGCTTCCGCTATTGACAAGGAATTGAAGTGGAGAACCCTTCACCCACATTTGCGAATGGAAGAGGTGCTCCCCCTCCTCTGGATCCTCTGGATCCTCCCTCTAGAGCTTTGTGGTGGAAACAATGGCACTGGGATCCGCATCAATGATCTGCTTACCTTTGTCATTGCTATTATCTAGTTTTGACTTAGGATTAGAACATGCATTTGATTCAGGTGCCTTTAGTTCTGCCACTAGTGACTGTTTGGCTTGACCCTCATTTGTGCTATGAGTGGGGCTATTATAAAATTCACACCATTTCCTTGTGTCCTTCTTTGGATTTGTGGTTTTTTTCTGAGTCGCCCCGCTTTGAATTTTCCCCTTGTTCTGTGGTTCAAGGGCGCCTTTACTTGCCTTCATATTCATGGATCCAAAGTATTGCTTCTTCTACTTAAATTTTTGCTCGATCTTGGTGGCATAACGATATTCCGTGGCAAGCGAGGTAATGTTGAGGAAATCCATTTACTCCTGAATGTATCTGTGAAAACAACTGCGGTACTTGAGGACCAAATTTCTCTCTGAATCTTTAATACCCAACTTTGTGCGTAGGGTATGGAACAAATTCGTCAATTTGTGAACATCTTGATCCCTTTACTGCCACAGCGTGGTCAATTGGATGTACTTGTCCTCATAGCTCCCCACAGGGTAATATTGTTCCTTGATTCCGTCTCAGAATGAATTCCAAGTGGGCGTGGCCAAGAACAGAGAGGGTTCCCTCTCATCCTTTTGCTCACAGTAGGTTTCCCACTAGTATTTGACATGTGGGGCGGCTTTGAGGAGTGCAAAAATAATCTTTTTTTGGTGGGAGAAATCATGGACAGAGAAATACCCATCCAAAAAATTCTACCATCTATCTACGGTGTCTTCATCTATCTGACCTTCAAATACAGGAATTTCGAAGTTGACCTGTACCTTGAAAGGAGAGGTGCCTCCAGAGTGGCCACTGGATGTAGATGTGCTGAAAATGGGCAACCGTTGAAGGATTTGAGCAAAGTTATCAATCATCACGTTCCCTTGTTTCTCGAGGACCTCCTCGAGCAATAATTTGATAAGATATCATGTTCCCTCATCTTTCTTTTCTTTCGCCATGGGGGGGTAGTCGGGGTCTGCGAGGATGATCTTGCAAGGGTTCAACCAGATCGAGCCCTAACTCCTTATACCCTAACCTCCTTGGGAACATGCAAAGAAAAATAGAGAAAGAGCAGACCACTTTGATACCATTGATTTGAATTTATGTAGGAACACAATAATATACTGAAATAAACATAAACACAGAGATGCAGCAGAAATAATAGTTCATTTCATTAATATCAAATAACAGAAATATTCTTACAGACATAATGAAAATAAACTAGTTTGGACGCTGGTAGCTTTTCTATGAGAAGAAATGTGGCAGCTACGGTCCTCTGAACTGTGTTGCAATGAGGCTCGCAGGCCTATTTATTGTTGAGAAACAATGGAAAACCATAAACATCCAAAAACCTAAACCTAGGAGATGAAGTGCCAAAACTATGAGCCCCATTTGGGTAAATTGGTACATCAACTTCCTGGGGATGTAACTTTGGCCTATGATCTCTGTTTGACGCACTCAATGCCTTGTTAGAAATATATATCCGAGGAATACAAATTTTTACATGAGAAACATTGAAGGAACCTCCATGTTGTTCTCGGTTTTCCCAAAAAACATCGTTTAGGTCCTCAAAACGACTCCCGAAGTTCAGGGCCCAAAAATCTGCTAAAAATAGTAATTTGTGCTGAAACTGAAAATTTGAAAGAACCGATGGTGGGGGTTCAAATGGAATAGGTGGGTAGCCACCAGTATCCATCTGGATCAGTATCTCCCTTTGTACCCCATATTATCCCCCCCTTGGTATACTACATTTCACCCCCCTTAAGCATGTTTTGTCTCCGAAACATGAGAATAACACAAATAATAATATTTACTCAAAAGACAAGTCCACTGGTACCATGGACGTGCATTTAACCATACAAGATGAAGGTGAGCACTCGATCTCGCTGGTGCCTCACTCACTTGAGATGGACGTTGTTTCTGGTGGTTCCATTATGTTGATGTGACATGGGTGGATAACCTTGCCTCTCTGTGTGTCATCCAGGGGTTGTTTTCCTTGTTTCTAATTCTTTGCCACCTTGCTGGTTGTCATCTTGCCAGGTGGTGCAGGTGGTGATATGCTAAAGTTTTAACTGATGATTATCTTTCTTCAATTTGCAACCTCATGGAGCCTGAGTGGTATCAGGGTCCTTTTGTGGTACATTCTCTTTTTTCTTGTCTTCCATTATTACTTCCACATCGATTCCTCATTTGATGTGTCTGTCCCTATAGAGTTCATTGCTTGGGCCCCTTTGGACTCTACTTGTTCACTAATGGAAATATCCTGTAGTGTAATTTTCTTATTTTTATACCACAACTTCAGGAATTTATTCTGTGCATTAATATTGACAGTAACCACGGATTCCATCCAAGGGTACCCCAAAATAATATGCACATCAACCACATCTAAAGCATAAAAATCAAAATGCAACACATACTTATCTAGAGAAATCTTCAAATCTTTATAAACTTGCACCTCCTCATTATCAACCTGTTTGTGCTCCATTTGTTTTGCTAGGTCTTGCAATCTTTTAGCCAAATGAACATTAATAAAATTATTCTTGCAACTAGGATTGATAGACACAATGATATTCTTCTTCTGAAGACATCCATGAACATGTAGTAAGGAGATACCAACAGAAAATGACCCCTTACATGTCTCATTACCCTGTCTTCTACCATGAGACCATTTTTCTAAAAGAAATTTTTCAAATTCTTCATCACGAGTGATTACCAAATTGTTTTTGTCAAGTGAGTCCCACCATATGGCAATCTCATCTCTAAATTTTAGGAATAATAAAATTTTCCAGAATTGTGGATATTGTGGCTTTTCCCTTTTTATGAATTCTTCAATAGTCGATCCATCATCTTTTCTTGTAAAAATAGCTTTCTAAAAACCATAATAGTAAGGGTTTTGAATAAAATCACTTACTTTGGTGAAAATGTAAAATGGGCAGAACTTGGTAAATATTACTCAAAATATTTATTATAACCTGTTTTCGGAAATGGAACGACCATTCTGCAGCCACCTCGGAATTGAAATCTTGATATGGGCACTCTAGAAACTAAAATTTGCGTTGCAACTATCCCACTTTCACAAAAAATTCTGAAAAAATAATTGATTTTAAATTAGCGATATCTCCCTCATCCGAACTTTGGTTCGACCAATTTTTTTTCTTGAAATTGTGTGATTTTTCAAGAGGAGCTCAGATCTACAATTTGTTTTCTGAAATTCTGCACAAAAACTGCAAAAAAGGACAAGAGATTCGTCGTAAAAAAAAAAATTCTGCAATGCAACTAATTTTAAATCAACGATATCTCCCTCATCCAGACTCCGATTCGACTGATTTTTTTTTTTGAAATTTGGTGTTTTTTCACAAAGAATTCAGATTTGATATATTTTTTTGCAAATTTTGCACCAAAATTTTTAGATCTGATCTGCAAAATTTCCGTCGAAAAAATTCCCGCAAAAAATGAAAAAAAATTCTTCTCGCTTTGCCCAAGAAAGTGCTCTGATACCACTTGTAATAGATCTGATTTGAAAATAGATTAAACATGAAACCTATTCCCAAGAAATATCAAGATCAATCCAATAATATAAAATGAAAATGTTTCTTTATTGATATATTCAGAAAAACCCTTGAAGTAGGGTAACACCATACAAACACTCCTCAAGGAAGGAGAATACTCCACAAGCCATATGCTTGTCAATACAACAATACTTTACATCTCTTAATGGGGAATATCTAGCCTCTGTATAAGATTCATACATATAATACCATGGGGATGTCAGTACCATACATAAAATACCATTAGGGAAATTTTGAGGTCTAAAATGGGCCTCCTAAGGAAATTATAAAATAATAGTGGAAATAATAAAATAATATTTGATGACATCATCAAATTTTAGAGGGAAAAAAGAAAAAAACTACTTTTTCAACACATATTTTCAACTTATCTCCCAATTTTTTTACTCAAATTTCGAGCGAGATGAAAAATTTAATTCCTCATCCAAGGAGTACCCATGTTGCATACTTTCGATGGGTCCTGCTACACAAAAAATGAGAAATACATGAAAAACGTGATTGTAATCACGTTTTTTATGTATTTATCATTTTTCGTGTAGTAGGGTCCAAAAAAAGTATGAAACATGGGTATACTCCTTGGATGAAGAATTAAATTTTACATCCAACGAGTACTCCCGCTCGAAATTTGAGTAAAAATTTTGGGAGATAAGTTGAAAATACGAGTTGAAAAAGTAGTTTTATTAGTTTATTATTTTTTAATCTTTTTACCCTTTTACTTAAAAAATGGTGAATCATCCCCCATGGTTGACATCATTGTTGTTGTGGATTAGTCGCACAAGTGTACGAAATCGCACAAGCTTAGAGAGTGTGTTCTACTCTCTAAACTATTGGTAACAGGCAGAAAGTAGGAGGAGCTCAAAAGCATAAAACTTAATGGAAATATTATGCTGAAGTATGCTCTGGTTTAATATATATATATATATATATATACAAAAACGATATAGAGAGTTCCAAACGATAATAATGCAAACAATGGCTCGATGGCCTCTTCTTATTAAACGTTCGAAATGGATAAGAAATTTTACCCACTTGCCAAAGGGCCCCTAGGAAATGGCTCTAGGTCCCGATGCAAGGATGTTACCTTCCAAGCTTTGCCTCTGATGCAGTCTCACTCTCTCTCTCTGTTGTGGTTGGCTAAGATGTTGGGTGGCCAACTATCGAGTCCTCTTTAGCTCCAGCTCCGGGTCACACACAATGTTGGTGTTGCTTAGGCAACTTTGGCCAGCATAACATTGTGATCACCAATTGTTCATCTCTTGGTGGGTTTATATAGGTGAGCTTCAAATCCTCCTTCCCTCCCTTGGTACATGATGGATGGTGACCCAAGGGAGAGGTGTGATTCCATTGTGTGCTCAAAAATTCTTTTGTTTGCTCACATAATGTTTAAAGAGGCGCTGGTGGCTGTCCTTAGGCGGCTTTCACATAAGGAGTAACTGTCCTTTACTTGTTGTGGTCTCGGAAAGTGACTTTTTTCCATTTCCAGGAATGCGCCCTTATCAGGAAAAAAGGCGCTCTTCTCGAAGGATAAAGCACGCATTTGAGCATTTATTACTAGTTCAAATCTGATTTTCTCAAAACCTTAGAGATTTTAAATACTTCTTGATTCCATAATGTATTCTTGTCCTGTAAATCCTTGGGCTTGACATTAATTAATTTCGTCTTCTGCTGTACGATTTTCCAGTGTTAACAGTTGCCCCTTAATGTGTGAGGTCTAGGAAGAAATGTCTAGCCAAAATACATTATAGTTTCTCTTCTGTATCATACGCAGAGAGAGAGAGAGAGAGAGAGGTCTGCGTATATTTTGGAATTGACAACACCTTGCACCATTTCTGAGATAACCATGACCTAAGGGACCCCCTGTAAACAGACAAAATATACAACATATTTAGATAATTTCAACGAGGCCGGCATGTCCCATGCTCATGATGCTACGACTAGTTAAACAAAATTGATAGAAACACGGGTTGTTTGTGCCACTACTGTGGTAGTGATGCTAGTGGTTGTTGACGACGACTGTTGACGCCCTCAGGGGAATTTTTTCTTTGACGATAGGTGGAATGTGGTACCCATATGCGTAGTCTTGGTATGGCATATCAGTGCGCAATGTATACATATGTATTGGCTGGGACCTTCCTGTGTAAGCATTGTTTATCAGAGACGCTTATGGAGGCACGGGTCTTCAACAAATCTGATCAAAGTGCAATGGTTGTAAGGTACGATAACATCGTGACATGAAAGCTTTTGCTGTGGTCGAATGTTAGGAGGATCGATGACATCTGTGGACAATGATGTCTTCCACAGTGCCACCCGAGGATACCCCTTTGCATGGGGAGGGATTATCCAAGGTACCGCATCCTTTTTGGAAAAGAGGTGTTGAGGTCGACAAAAAGGAAGTCTTCACCGAACCATGAGTCATCAACCTGAGGGGTCAGGGATCGAGATATGATAGTTTTAACATAGGCATGTTGGTGATCGGTGACTGAAAACGGATGATGGGGATTCAGTGGCTCAAGGTTGAAGTATACTGTAGTAGCTTGGTGGCAGTCATAGTTATTTCTGGAGGGAAAATCCCTGGAGTCAGTAGGACTTCCAGGGTGGGTGTGAACTAGCTATGAATGTCATGATGGTGCGTGCATGGGGGTAAAATACTTCAACCAAGAGAAATGGGGGACTGCTTCCATGGGGGAAAAGATGAAATATGAGGGTGAAGTGGCGAAGGGCATCGTTTGCGGTCTTTGTACACTTACCAAAAGAATAAAGTAGTGGGGTTTGGTTTGTACAAAACACAGAGATGGGTACCCCAAAACATGAAAGAGGGTCGCTCACTGAAGGTGTGAGGACGGTGTTTTGCTGGGGGTAGGGGTCCCATTGGTTGGTCTCATGTGCGGGGTTGATGAAGCGGAAGATGTCGCAGATGGGATTATGCTGATGGAGGTATGACAGGTCAAATGTGGTGCGTGGAGGTGCACTTTCAATCTTCTTGTACAACCTGATCGTCTAGGAAGGGGGTTGAGTTTGAGTGGTGAACTTGACCTTATGCATGGTATATGGATGGGCATGAGGTGCTTCCCGGACTAAAATGGTATGGCCATGGTGTCACTTGTGGGGTGGTGTATGGTCTACTTTGGATGACGATCACTATGGGGGGGAGGCTCTACCGACTAACGCGGCCATTTATCATATGCAGGGTGAGGTGATGATAAACGTGGTTGGGTATGAGAACCCTATGGTTTATTTCTAATCGAGAAATGAAGTCAGGATATATAAAGTTCTCTGGGACTCTATCATGCTGAGGATAGAATGATACCTGCTCCGGAACTTTCAGTGAATGGTGCTGTGAACAGTTTGCAGGTTCTTCCTGCAAAAACAACTACCTTAAGTGAAAGCATCTTCTTTTCATCCAATATTATTGAAAAACATGAATTTTGGAAAGGAAGATGGGAGGGTGCATACCTACCTACTGGCGCTGAGAAAACATTTTTCTGAAAAGCGAATGTGGGGCATCGCTTTCGTTTGTCATGGCATACTGATGATGGTGCAACTTATAGTTTCCGGAATGGACCTTCTGATCTCCTGTTATGGACCTCCGAAGTTTTGGAAAAGGATGATAAATATGGGATTATGGCCCTAATCCTATTCATTTGTACTTGTTGAGTTTGGGAGATTAGAGGTGATTGCAGAGCCTTTCTTGCCATTGCGGTCAACCTATGTACCGGGGATTAGCGATATTATGTCGAGGTAACTTCCATGATGTCTTGCATTTCAATTTTTTCAGTTTGGTGATGTTGGGGGCCGTAAAAATTGGGTTTGTACGGCCTCAAAGGGGCTTTTTGTCCTAGATTGCGTGGGCGATCTAGGCAAAGAGGTGCCCCCCTTGCGCTTATTTCCGAGGGACAGCCGCACAAAGGCGCGCTGTTCCCTCCTTTTTGCGCACAAGGGCGCGGCTGTGAACGAAATTGGTGTGCAAGGGCAGGGATTTTGCAAAAACTTAGGTTTTTGTTGTCCCTTTTGATGTTTTTTCTCTGTACTGATGGGTTCCTGTTGCTTGGCAGATTGGTGTGGAGAGAGCAAGACTGGCCTAAGATTTAGACCGCTCTGGCTGCTGATGCTGGGGCACATCGTCAGTTGGCCGCATGGGGCCTTCTGAAATTTGCTGAGAACGATTTCCTTCGGTCATAGGACCGATTGTTATGTTATATCATACAACATTGGCGCAGGAGGCGCAATATGTTCGTTCTGATGGGGACGAACTTGATTATCCATCCAGAGACAGATATATACTTTGTGACCGGATTACTACCTCAGGGTGAGGCACTGAGGTATCCACTCCCTACTGGGAGAGCGAACATGGACAGGTTCCGGAGGAGGCATTGTGGTGGTGCACCTCTTACTGAGGGGTGCATTAAGATTACATCAGTGACAGATGTGGCCGAGCAGTGTGCTCTGGCCATTATTGTGCGACTGGCGGGGTCTTTTGCTCCACATCGGGCATCAGGCCCACAGGTGGGAATTTTACGCTGCTTGAGGAACGTGCATTTTTTCGATTTTTCCTGCTTCTATTTTGATAGTATGGTGTCGCAACTGAACAGGGTCCAACGTGGATCCAAATAATTTGCGTACGCCAGCATCTTGTGCAGCATTATGTACGAGAGGGTGGTGCTGCTGAGGCCCGTTGTGGCAGTGCCTATTGGGGGGTCGAGGGAGCCACGCATGAGGTGGGCTCCGGTGATGCCACGTGGCGATGGTGGTATGGTGGGTCGTTATTGGAACAACACAACGGAGGTCTGGTTCGAGGCCAATCCGCAGATGTTTTTTCCATCCCCGTATGCGGGGATGGGCTTTTAGGGTGATCCAGGTATCGGTCTCCCTTTTGGTTATGTTTGGGGTCCCGCAGGTATGTGCTATATTTTTTCATTTGTTTGAGTTTTTATGTACTTGAGTGTTTTTTATTGACACTGACATTCTTTTGGTTACTCGTGCAGTTGGCGAGGTGGGACGCCTAGTGGCCCGACTGGTGGGTCATGATCCTCTGCCACGACCTCCGGGTGGTCGAGGGGGAGGTGCTGCAGGTGGACCGGGTGGTGGTGCTGGTGGACCTGGCGGGGATGGTGCTGGCCCTTCTGGTGAGGGCAGCAGCTTGGCTGCAGCTGAGGTAATGGCCGAGCGAGCTCGTGTTGATGTGGCTGAGGTGCGCATCGTTGTACTTACAGCTCAGGTGGCTACTCTAAAGGACTTCCGGGGTCGAGTGGACCACTTGAACTAGGGGATGCCTGCTTGTAGTTTCATGGACGACTTCAAGGAGGCTTGGCTAGAGACAGTGATGGCCCACGAGATGGATTATTGGCCCACTCTACGACGGGTAGCTATTGGAGTGGCGACAACAGCGTCGGTGGTGGCACCAGGAGCAGTGGTGGGCCCAGGTGCTCCCCTTGAGGGGGCACCCCCCTAGAGTAGTTTTGTACATAGGGAAAGCACCTGTTATGGGGATGCTTCCCTTATTTTTTATGAAACTTGTATTTTTGGGCTGGCCAATGGGCCAGTGATACTATTTTTGTACTCAGACACACATATTTTTTGATATATATATGAGATATCTTTTTGCAGCTCTACATGGTGTGTTATCTATTTCGGTTTATGTATTTTATGTTATGCTGATGGATATCTATGTTTTTGGTTTTTTATGTATGTTGGTTTATTCGCGACGCATACCAATCTAGGATATTGTCACCTATGCGAACAACTACTTGGTTTTGATTCCTTGATACATGTGACAATGTAATGTAATCAAATTGTCTGCTTAATATTTTGGCACACAAATATTTTCTAAACAAGTTTGCGTCTCTGGTTTCAAATGTTTGGTTTAACTGTGAAACCACTAACTGGGAATCGAGGTAGATATGCATATGGCAGATGCCCTGATGGAGGGCCTCGCACATAAGTCCGATAACGGCGTCATACTCTGCCTGATTGTTGGTTGCTGATCCGATGCACACACTATTTGAACACAATGGTGATCGGTCAGGGTGGTAGGTGACCTAGGCAGCTGCAGCTAAGTTTTGAGACCATCGCGATGCTCCATCAACAAATCCGAAATAGGGTTCAAGTAGGTAATCCATGGTGGCACTTCGAGCGCGTTTAGGTCCTTGGGTCAAAAATATTTAGGTGTTAGGATTTTTGTGTACCCTAACTCTAGGGGATAAGGGCTACTAGGGCCCTTATGGGTAGAACTTCTTGAGGTAAAGGCCGTTGATGGGGTTAGTGAGGTAGGTCACGTCCAGTTCCATCAAGATGTATGCCCCCTGTCGGAGACAATGTTTGTTGATATAGAGCCCTTTCCACTAGGTTTCAAACTTTCCTGGCCCTAAGGCTTCTTTTGTGACATCGTAGCGAAGGACTAACTCTCCCTCGATAAATGAGTGAGGGGTGATGTGGTGGTCGAATGATGCTTTTACCCTTTTCTTATGGGCCTAATTGTGTTGCACCGATTGTCGCCTGCTTTCGTCAACTAGCTCTAGTTGTACTAGGCATTGTTCTAGAGTCTCGGTGTCATCAAGGAGTTCGATGGCGGCATGTAAGTTTTGGATCTTGCGGACATCAATGCAAAAGCGTAAGGTACCTTGGTCTTTTGCGGCAGGAATGAGGCGGAATTCCTATGACGAGGGGGTGGTTGAAATCTTGTATGGGGCGTGCGACAATACAAGTCGTATGTGGTGAATTGTGTCACTGGCATGCGGTTGGGGAAGGATCTCGGTAATGGAGTCCTGTGTGAGCCTAATGTCAGCTTTCGCGCTAGGATAGTCAATTTCTGGTAAGTGGAAGTTGTTTTTATCACAGAGGTGCCTGAATGCTTTTAGCAGCGGGCATGCCTCTGGCACGTGATCATGACTGGTGCAAATGGTGTATGGTATCACAGTGCTGATAGAGTAGATAGTGTGAGATTCTACACTACTCGATGTTCCTAATGTGGATTCTTGGAAAGGGTCGGTTGTGGACCAGGTCGTCTTCTGCTTCCATTTTTGCGTTGAAGGTTGAGGCTTGCCTCCCTTTTTGGTGGGTGGTTGAATTAATGCCACTCTAGCTGCTCTCAGCTTGGGGAGATGTGTACACTTAAACGTATGATGAAAGTGTGAGAAAATTCGACAATAAGTGCATGTGATCTTCTCTTGATTAGAGAGAAGTTTTTGAGGGAGAGGCGAGACTATGCAGAGACTGTTTGCAAGAGGTTTGAGTTCTTTGCGTTGGTTGACTCAGTGATCGTTTAGATCACAAATGCCGCATGTTATCTTAGGCTTGGCCTGGGGTACATGTGGCTGGTGTGTGGCCTTATCAGGCTTGACACACCATTGCAGTGGTGGGGTAGTTGAGTCGGCGATGTATCTTTTATGCCATTCTTGGAGATCTCTTGTCCTCTTTTCTACGACATTAATCATGTCGATAGTGAGACAGATCTGCGAGACATAAGTAAAATGTCGGTCGTAATGATTACCCTGACATATCAGGAAAAATATCCGTGATATGGGGGTCCCATCATGCTTGGTCTGAGGCCAGGCGGGGTACCACCGTCGTAATGCTGGTAAGTCAGGGCAGTGGACAACTATATGGTCCGTCTGCTTGCATAACGTGCATGTGGGTGGGTGTCATGACGTGACTTTAGGGGTAACTAGGGGTTCCCCACTCGGCTTTTCTTCAGCTGACAAGAACATGATAGACCCGCTCATCTCCTCTGCTTGGGTCATGGAGCTGCCGATGGACTTGGCATCCATATCATCTTCTTGGGAAAGACGAACTATGTGTTGGGCTAGAATTGTAATCTACAGATAAATTATGCTTCCCTAGACAAGTGTTAGTCTAGAACAACAGGTGAAAGACTATACTACCATTTCTCCTAACTCAGAACAGATACACAGAGAGGATTGGAGGCTTACTTGTTTCAGTCACTTCCAAATGGCTCCTTTCTGTCGCTTCCACTACAACTTCAAATTCAAGCGGTTTGTGAGATGAATGCTTCTTGCAAGAAATAACACTGAAACAACAAAAGATGCAATAATATATATATCTATTCAAGCTAGTTAGCTAAATCAGTTAAGCATAAACTACATTCATCAACCAAGATCCTACAATATGGAAAATCAAAGTTAACATAAATGCATGTAGGCAAAAACAAGAAGTACTCTTTATTGATGATCGAAGGAGAGGTTACAATATAGTGACGGATTTGAAGTGACCTTCCAGCAAAGTTCCTGAGTCTCATCACAACATAAATCTCTCCAGCAGCAACTCCACAAATCAAACTCTCAATTGAAAATTCTCTAGCATTTCTCTACTCAAATTCCTCTTTCTCAAACACTTAGATCTGTGTTCAATTTATAGATGAACTGTAGGTTGTTTTGCAATCAATAACTTTCCAAAAATAGGCAAGACATGTTTCCATTCATGTAGATGTCAAATGGACACTTGGATCCAAAGCTTGACACATGTGAACTCTTCTAGAAAACACTGGCCAAGTGGAGATTCCGGAACAATGAGAATTTCGCTCCCAATGTGACCAACACACCTTTGAATGTCGGGAAGTGCTTTGCAGAGCAGTCTTGCATGGGGCTACTTGCATATGCAACACACTTAGGCCCCTTAGAGCCTGCATTGGTGAGCTCTCATATGCTAAATAATAAGCTTCAAACCATGGAAACCTTTTCTTGATGAAAGTCTTGTTTGATCTGTCTTGTTTTCTGTCTTAGAGCATATACAAATTGAGATGATAGGGAATGATAGACCCTTGATCATCAGTCCTGGAGAGATGCCTAGTTAACCAGGTCATTGAGAATGGTGCCCAAATTGACCTATAACAATTGCCCCCTGAAGCATGAGATCCAAATAATAAGAACATTTGATTGAGATGCTTTACACTGTGATGAGCCTAGAAATGAAGCGGAATGGTCACCTGTATCAATCTTACAATACATTACATCATGATATATCCTCTATTGATCATAATTGCTAAGGGTAGGCATTCCCATAGTCAACACATAAAACAATCTAATAACATGTACATAATTCAGAAAGTCGTCTACATTGGAATGTTGTCCAGATGCAGACACGCCTACAGATATATGCCCATGTTTGGATGACAATCTGTATGTAAGGTCGCCGTACATATGATGTGTACAAAAATCCTGAAATCATAGCCCGAATGGCTGAAACCAGATCCAGGGTCTTCTTATCTCATTCACTCGATCATTTGGGTACAAGTCTAGCCATGCGAATATATGATTTGTCGTCGAACATGGAAATACATCGTTTGATTACCAGCCAATGATGTGAGCTGTTAACAAACGCGAGAGAACCACCATTAATGTCAATGGACCTCAAGGTACTGCAGTACATTTCATAAGGCGTGAATAGATGATTTGATGTCGAACGCCAAACAAAATCTTTCGGTCAAAAGTCTGGAAGCGAGGATCTTGTCGATGTTGTAACAAGCCTCATGGTACTGGAATATGATGTTTCTAAGTGAACTTCCTGGATATTGATTTGTTGTTGACATGAAGTCACCTTATTGCAAAAGAGGAGTTACTGATTTCAGAGACAAGGGTATGACTTGATATAGCAATTTTCAGGGATGACGGTCATGAAAATAAAGGTTTACTAGTATTGTAAATGGATAAGTTTTTAATCATTGGATGACTTCTCTTGAACATATCAGCGACACTATGATGAGTTGGCAACATTGACCCAAAACCGAAGTGAAGGTATGATGAACCATAGGTGTGAATGCACCGTCAAGATGATTACCCAAATCAAACAGTCACGGACATTGAGTGAAAGAAGTGTCATGTTCAAGAGCGACTTGCTACCAAAAAGAAACTTTGCTTTCTTTTCCCAAATTTTCCTCGGTCATTTGTCAACCAGTACCTCTTTATTTTTAACAAGCTTGAGGAGGATAACATTTTCTTGATCTATAATTCAACCCTTTGGATGAATAAAGTATCGCTATTTAATAATTTAACGAGTCTAGCGATGAATGAAACTCGATTCTTGCCATGATCGACAAGCCCGTCACTATTTTATGTTTTAACGAGATTAACGACAGTGATAGTCCGGTCCTTTTTCATATTTAGAGAGTCTGAAAAAGAGGATGAAAGAGAACTCCAAAAGTACTTTTCGTAAATTTGTCACTTAGGTCCGAAAAAGTGTAAAATAATATCTGAGATAACCTCTTTGGTCATGTTTAACCAAGGTATTCCTTTTTCATAAATAATCCATCTCAGTCTAGAAAATGGTTAAAATTATACTGAGTAGATATCAATTCATTTACTTTAACGAGCTCGAAATGACAAGTGCTCGACAATATTTTCACATTATCGGAGTCTGAAAAGAGCTGAAAGAAGACTCTAGGGGTTCCTTTTTCCCTGTTATAGAAGCTCGAAAAAGATATAAAAGTGCGCTTCAAATCCTTTTTTGTTTTTAACAAATCTCGAAAAATAAGGAGAAAAAGTATGCTTTGTGGTCAAGTCTTTCTTTGAAATGAATTTGCACGACTAACCTGTTCGTTAGTTGTATTTCCTATTCAGAGCAACATCAAATGGATTACAAATACTTGTTTCATGATAAAAACATAATAAAACTATAGTCATAGCAATAAATTTAACTTGAAATCAATTAAATGAGTATATAAAGTAGTTTCACTATCCATTTTTACCATTCCATAGTTACCATTTTCATTTTGGAGCTCTGAACCTGATTTTTCCCCAGAACTTCAATTGTTGATTGCGATCGTTTCTGTGGGTGGATTTCATCGCCATTTGATCCAAGTTAGTAACATGAACCTCCTCTTTCTTTCAGTATTCATTTCATTCCCATTCCTTGCAAATTTTTAGGGTTTTGAGGTCCCTAGGGTAAATTCTGCCCAAATTGAGGGCAACACACCCTTGAACATCGAAACCTGCATTGCATAGCAGGGACAGTGAAGGGTACTTGAATATGCAACGCACTGTCTCAACCCAGGGAGTGCGTTGGGCGCAGTTCAAGTTTTTGTTTTTCATTATGTGTCGAAAATTTGCCTAGTTTTTTGCAATGAATGGTATCTAATGGATCTTGTGGTTGATTTTTAGGTTTCCATCGGATTATAATGACAATTACATGGAGAGAAAGAGAACATGAAGAACAAGATATGATTACCTTGAATGATCCGGGTACTGTAAGAGCCTTAAGAGATTGCGGGCTACATAAGTACTTCAAATTGTCGGCCATGAGGCAAAAAATAGAACTTCTAGAGTTCCTTGTTCGAGCATGGGATCCGGTGATAGAGGCATTTCACATAAAAAATCAAGTGTTATCCATAACAGTTGAGAATGTGTATTTTCTCACAGGTTTTTCGAGGAGAGGTTTGCCCATGTCTCTCACAGGGTCTACCATTGGAGGAGAGATGGTGAGGGATTATGTTATGCAGTATTTCTATCCAAGGTCAGAACCTAGCAAAGATGGAAAAATAAACATCCATGATGTCAAGGATTTGCCTTTGAGAACCATCCTATTCACGATCGCTAAACTAGCTGGCACCGTTACACTCCATGTAGCGAACAGATCGTATATGCAGTATGCGCTAGAGTGCTTAGAGCCAACAGTCTTCAACTGGTCTAAAGCTGTTCTATCTTAGATAAAGGAACAACTAAATAAAGCAAAGGGAGGAAGGAAGAAAAATTTCAGTTGTGGTTCCATCCTTATCTCCTTCGCTTTGGAACAGATTCCACTGATGCAGCCACAACATGTAACATTGGATATATCTAGTCTTAGAGATCCTAGAATGCAGAGATGGATAGAAATCATGGGTCGACATGCAGGCCAATCGACCATTATGTTCTCTACTGCATTCTTCACGTGGTTCCGGCGACAGATTGTTGCCATCGATGATTATACATACGCAGGCGTCGACTTCCGAGGAGATCCAGATCTAGTTTTACCAGAAGGCACTCAGTGGGGTGCAATAGGTAAGAATTATTTGACCATGTTTTTTATTTTTCTAAGGTTTATACAATTTTTTTTTTGTTTTTATTTCTTTCCAAGACTAAACTAAATGTTTGATGTAATGCAGATATTAGTCGCGTTCAACCAACAGAGGAACTAGAGCGCGAAGTGGATGCACCAGCAGAGAGGGTTGTCGAGAGAGCAGTCCTTCAGGACCTTGATATGGCTAAGACTCTTACTGAGCTCCAACAGCACATAGAGGGGTTGACCTTCGGGATTCCAAATTGCCAGATCGAAGAGCTTCCCATGCGACTGCAGTGACACACAATTGGGGTTCCTAGCCGTTGGATGCAGTTGCTCTGTAGGATTTCTAGATCTATAGCATGTTATCACGAACACCACTAGTTTACTTGTGATATTTTGCATACATTTTGAGGTCAGATGACCAACGTGTCTTGGGCACAAATTTTGTAAAAAACCTATAACTATCTATCTATATGTTTTCAGAGTTTTTCCTATGTTTAATGCACAATCCTATTCAATGATGTGAATTTTTTCTTTACCTATGTCGCAAATGTCTATCTAAAACTTGATTAGCTAATGAATAAGTTAAAGTGTTCCGATTTTTGAAAATGTGTTGATATTGAATGAAATCAAAATGTCTCTCCAAAAGTAGAACTCTTAGGAACAATCTAAGAAGTGTTGGATTTCTAACAGTATAAATACTAGTAAGTTGTAGTACCACAAGTTGTGAGTCTAACCTTATGATTATGTGGTTAATACCAAATTAAATGACATCAGAGAGAAGTTCGATCAATGCGTTATACTTAGCGATATTATTCGTCGATCTACCAATACAAATCTCTCGAAAACTCACTAACTCGCAGTTCGGAGTGAAAATGGCCCACGCTGTAGAGGATAGATTCTGCGTACTATGACTAGCACCATCAACATATCCAACAAATGTTTCTGAAGATTCATTCATCTGGGATGAAATGTAAAGAAGATTACTAACGTCAAGAAAACTCTAAAAACAAATTAAGATAGTGAATGCAAACCAAAAACATATAAACAATATAATACAAAAATTACTATGCTCATGAGTAAGCATAGTAACGTTTCAAATACAACCCATTTCTACGTTGTGCCAATGGAATCCCATCATAATCAACAAACTCGTAGGCACCCTTAGAAAGAATTTTTTTGACAATATAGGGGCCATGCCATAATGGCTAGAATTTCCCTGTACCTATTACATCAGCTTCTTGGTTGTAAAGAAGGACCAAATTTCCCTCTGAGAAGATGTGAGGCTGGACATTTTTGTCGTATTGCACCTTTATACGTCTCTTCGTTGGCCAATTGAGCCTCACGACGCGTTTCATCTAGATGGATGAGGTTAAGGAGACGCGCTTCTTCTTCTAAGGTGTCAGGTAACAAGTCTATCGCGAGTTTTAATGATGATATTTCGCATTAGATTGGTAAGATAGCTTCTAGACCATACACCAATTAAAAAGGAGTGAATCCAGTGGCATTTCTCACCGAGGTTCGATGCGCCCACAAGGCGGAGTACATGATCAAATTCCAGTTCCTTTTACGGACTCCTATCATTCGTTGAAGCATTCGTTTAAGAATTTTGTTAATAGCCTCAACTTGTCCATTTGATTGTGGATAATAATGAGTAGAATTATCATGCGACGATCCTAACTTGGCTGTCAATTCAGACATCATATGGTTGCGAAAATGCTTCCCATGATCCGTAACTATAGCCTGTGGGACCCCAAACTGTGCGATAACGTGGTTGAAGAAAAACAATGCAGATGTTTGTCTTGTGTTGTTGAATGTAGGCATCACTTTGGCCCATTTGGTAAAATAGTCGACTGTGACAATAATATAACCATGCCCCCCAGATGAAGGAGGGTTACAGGTCATGAAGTCAATACTCCATTTCATAAATGGTCCAGCAAAGACAACAGGATGCATTGGCATCGGGGGTTTGTGGATTTTACGGTCATAAATCTGGCATGCATGACAACTTTTGACTGCAAGGATACAATCTCAAAAAATAGTAGGCCAAAAGAAACCGGCGTGAAGTATCTTCTGCGCGGTAGCATATCTAGATAAATGTCCACCACAATCCCCAGCATGGCAATCATTTAACATTTTTTCGGCCTCCTCATGAGTGAGGCACCTCCTCAAAATGGTATCGACACCACGACGATAAAGTGTATCGCCGACGATCAGATAATCTTTTTCTTGGTATCGAATACATCGCTGATCAGAGCGAGAGGTATTAGGTCGAAAAGTTTGGGTTTGGAGATAAATGATGAAATCCCCATACCAAGGATCAGACGATCCAATCAGAAACAAAGACTTTTTTGGAATAGATGGTTCCGACGTAGTTGCAGTACTATCGGAGGGAAGGCCACAGAGAAGCTCTGCCAAAACTAAATACTTCTTTGACTTAGATTTGATGAATTCCAAATCAAATTCCTGCAAAATGACGATCCATTTTGAATATTTCCCCCCCAGCAATTGACGTGATAAGATGTAAGTCATGGGGTTGCAATCCGAAACTATTGTTGTTTTTCGGAGCAGGATATAATGTCGAAATCTTTGGACAGCTTGAATAGTCGCCAAGGCAAGATTTTCCACGTACGAATACTTAACTTCCGTATCATTGAGATTACGACTCAAATAATAGATCGAATGTTCAATTCCATTTTATACTTGGACCAAAACCATAGCAATGGTCGTTTCAGCTGCGACGATATATAGGAAATAATCATTTTGATAATTTGGAGGATACATTAATGACGCTCGGACAAGATGGTCCTTAACAACATCAAAAGAAGCTTGCGCAACTTGGTCCCAATGGAAGGGAACCCCCTTTTTCAATAATCGAGTAAATCCTTTAGCCATTTCGGCATAGTTTGGAATGAACCTTCTCAGGAAGTTACCCTTTCATTGAAGTTTATGTATCTGAAGTAAGTTTGACGGTGCAGGGAAATCAAGAATGGCCTGAACCTTCTGTGGGTCTATTCGAATTCCTTCTTTTGAAAGTATGAATCCGAGAAATTGACCAGAACCAACAGAAAACACACATTTGTGCGGATTGAGGCGTATCTTGTAGTGTTGGCAGCGTAAGAAAATGGCTCTCAAGTGCATCAGGTGATCAGTCCGTTTTCGTGAATGCTCTGGTAAATCATCTAAATATGGTTGAACAATGTGTTTGATGTCGTTGAAAGCATAATCCATCGCTATCTGAAAAGTTGCCCTAGCATTTTTTAAACCAAATGGGAGTTTCCTATATGCGAATGTGCCCAGAGACAGATGAATGCTATCTTATGTTGGTCATCTAGGCGGATATTGATTTGATTGTAGCCGAAAAATCCATCCATGAATGAAAATATTTCACATCCAGCACAGTCGTCAATAATATGGTCAATAAAGGGAGTAGGATAGTTGTATTTTGGACAAGAATGATTAAAATCCTGATAATCGATGCACACTCTAATTTTTCCTTGTTTTTTCATAATAGGAACAATATTGGAAACCCACTCAGTTAGCGGAACGGGGTAAATGAACCCAGCGCGCAAAAGTTTTTCAACTTCTGCTTTGATGGCAGCGACTTTCTTCGGATGAACAAGACGAAGTCGTTGACGCACCGGTTTGACATCAGGATACATATTAATAGTGTGTTCAACTATACTAGTATATATGCTTGGAATTTCCTCGTAAGACCAAGAGAATACGTCACGAAATTCACGAAAAAGAGAGCGATATGAATCAATTTGTTAGTATGAATCCTTTGTCGAAGTGTACGAAAAAGGACCTCTTTAGCTACGCATAACTAATAGCCCTAACAACAAAAGTGGCTGCCAATATCTTCAGATCTGCGGTTAGTTGAACATAAAAGAGCTGCAAAAACCAGATCTATGCATGGAAAGACATTAAGTAGAAAAAATAAGGGTTTGCTCCATATACCAATAGACAAGACAAGAACAATTTTTGAAAGAATTTTTATATTAATTGGGCACCTGGGAGGAAAACAAGAAGGCGTATCCAATTCTCCTCGGTGGGATGGGTTCTTGGAAGTCCTCAGCACTTCAGATCTAAGATTTCTCTCTCTTGTTGGTGTAGAAAACCCACACAAAGAATGGAACTCAAAGGGAGCTCACACAGCAAATGGTAGAAAAATGGGACCAAGTGTATAGATCCGGAGTGATCTAATAGGCAACAAAAGGTGAAGAATGGTAGGAAAAACCCTCCTATTTATAACAAAATATTGGGTCATTCTAGATCTTGGTGCATGGGTTAACCAGATCTAGATCCACTTTTTATGGAATATTTTATTATATTTGTTGGAGGAAAAAGGTATTTGACTTGGGTCAAATCCCTTAATTTGTCAAAAATAAATAAATAAATGATTTATTTATCTTTTTAAGGAAGCGGTTAGAAGATAATCAAATAAATAATGATTTATTTAATTATTTAAGGAAGTGGTTGAAAGATAATTAAATAAATAGTGATTTATTTAATCATTTGTGGGTGATTTGGTCATATTTAACAAGGAATATTATCTAAATAAGGTTTAAATAATTATTCCTAGAAAATAATAAGATAAATAAAGGTTTATCTAACTAATTTCTTTGATTTTGGGTTAAACATGACTGGGAATAATAATTAAATTATGGTTTAATTAATTATTCCATGAGGAAAATCAAACAAATATGGGTTTGTTTAATATTTCCTTTTGGGGTTCCCTGTTTTAACATAGTGAAAGCAGTTTTACTTAGGGTAAAACTGGTCTTACATGGTGTACTTGGGTCCATCTAATGATAATAGGTTAGATGACCAAAAAATGGTGTAACAGATTGCCCCCCAGCGTGCGAGTGTCAGGAGAAAATCGTATGACCGAAGTACGTTGTAAGAACTCAATCACTAGACAACAAGAGGGAAGTCAGAGAGAGAAATGCAAGGTAGATAGTGTGCTGAAGAACTAGACCCTGAGGAGACGAGACTCGCAGGTGCAACAAGTCTCTTTTTATGAGAGGGTACCTGTACTGAAGGCGGCGGGGGAGGCATACCTATGCCCGCCGAGACAAAGTACAAAAGAATAGTGTGTCCAATAAACAAGGGACCGAACCATAAAGTACAGCTGGCATAATCATGAGCCAGATAAAAATATAATGAGGAATCTCATATACATGCTGTGCCTGGGATAACAGCCAGGACTTGTACAATAATATCTGAGTACATGAGATACAAATACAACCCAGATTCCCCCTGTAAATGGGGAAGGGCTCACAAAATCTGACTGATACATGCAAGTCGAAGAGGCGCTGCAAGTGGCTACGGCCAACATCATCAAATATCTGGAGCTGCATCGAACGCTGCAAGGAAGAGGTCATCCGGGCATGTGGGGGGCTACCTGCAGGGCCACCCCCTCATGAGGGTTGAGATATCTCACACACACCCGGGGAATGATCAAGAGCTGCTGCTGGATCACTGGACCATCAAGTATATGGATCTCGATCATGCTGAAAGGAGCTGGAGAATCAATCAAGTCAAAGGGAAAGGAGATATCCCTTTGCCTGATCCGAGGCACCGAACAAGAGTGGAAGCTGGAACCAAGGTACACCGCCCTCTAGACCTGGCTTCTGGAATGAATGAGCTGATGTCGACAGAAGGAGGTCCGCCATAGGTGAGGCAATGAGAGACCCTCAACTAAGGCACGAGAGAAAAGAGTAGAGCGACGGATAGACTGACACTAATGATGATAGTGAAGTGGAAAGGACTGAGCAGCTAATGGACGACTTCCCTTATTAGAGCATAAAGGGTAGGAATGACATGGCAGCGACTGACACAATATCGTAAGGGATAGGGGACAGTGGGACTGAAGGTCATAATATGCGACACAAGAGAGAGACCAAGCAATGAAGGATGGAGGGCTATAGCGGGGTACAAAGGGACTCAGGATAGACTCCATGAATGCGATGATGACTCAACTTGGATGCTCTAAACAAGGGCGACTCTATGGTGCTGCCACACAGTAAAAGGCCCAATGGGGGACCATAAAAACATGAGTCCAAGATGGTAACTCATGATGAAAATCGACACGAACATGGACAAGTATGGAGGCAAAGTGGTGCCCCCAAATACAAGTGTTGTAAGTGAGGAAGTTCGATTGAAAGTGGGAGTGAAGTGACTCTTCTTGGACCAAATGGGTCCGGGTGAATAAGCAAATCATAAAAACGAAAAAAGATGTTGGCTATCTAAAAGAAAAGAAAACACGCCTTTCAGAAGTGAAATGCTAAGGGTAATATTTCTTAAGATAGAGTGCATTGCGAGGATTAGGAAGGGGATTGCCTTCGAAATCCTCTAAAAGGTATGCCTCCTTGCCGAGGTCTTTACTGATGATGTAAGGGCCTAGCCATAATGAGTCGAACTTCCCATGACCAAGGACATCATGAGCCTGGTCATACACTAGAACAAGATCGCCTTCGCTGAAAGTGCGTGGCTGGACTTTTCTGTCATACTAAGCTTTGGTGCGTTTCTTGGCCGCTTCCATGGTTTGCAAGGCAACACGGCGGTCTTCGGAAGCGCGCTCAAGCATGATAAGTCGTTGTTCTAGAGGTTGGGTGTCAGGGATAAGTTCAACGGCTAAATGCAGGGAAGGAATTTCACACTCGATCGGTAAGACTGCCTCCTCTCCAAAAACGAGGTGGAAAGGAGTAAACCCGGTGGCGGTTTTAATAGAAGTTCGATAGGCCCACAAAGCAGGGAAGAGCATAAGGTGCCAGTTGGTTCTGTGCTTATTCACCATCCGTTGAAGCATAGTCTTGAGGATTTTGTTGACTGCCTCAACTTGGCCATTACCTTGGGGGTAATAGGAGGAGGAATATTGGTGCTCAAAACCCAACAGTAAGGATAGCTCACGCCATATCTCATCTTCAAAATGTCGGCCGTGGTCGGAGACCAGTTGTTTCGGAACCCCGAATTGAGCGATAATGTGGTTAAAGAAAAAGAGGGCTACGGTAGCTGCCGTGTTATTAAATGTTGGCATGGCCTAGGCCCATTTTGTAAAATAGTCGACTGCCACGATGATATATTTATGGTTACTAGCGGATGGCGGGCGACATTCCATAAAGTCGATGGCCCATTTACAAAAGGGACCAGTTGAGACGACCGTATGGAGGGGAGCTGGGGGAGATCGCGCCTTAGGAGCGAAATGTTGGCAATTGGGACAGTGTTTGACTGCCTCAATGCAATCACTGAAGAGGGAAGGCCAAAAATATCCAGCGCGCATGACTTTCTGGGCAGTAGCAAAACTGGAGAGGTGGCCACCGCAAGCGCCACTATGGTAGGCATTAAGGACCTGTTCAGCTTCAGCGTGTGTGAGACAACGACGAAGGACAATATCGATCCCGCGACGATAGAGGTCGTCACCGATAAGAAGGTATCGGGGAGCTTGGTGTCGGATACGTCGGCGAGCCTCACGATCAAGGTGGAGGGCGAAATTTTGGGTTCGCAAGTAAGTAAGAATATCGCCATACCACGGGTCGTCGGTAGTAATGGCGAATAAGTGTTCATCAGGAAAATCATCATTAACGGGGGGGTTTGGCGATCCAGTAGGTAAGTCAGAAATGAGCTCAGCGAGGGCTAAGCCTTTCTCACTCTTTGGTGTGACAAAGTCGAGGTCCAATTCTTGCAGAATAACGACCCAACGAGCGTACTTCCCAGTGAGGATATGGCGACTCAATAGGAAGGCCATGGGGTTGGAATTAGTCACAACCTTGGTGGAGCGCATGAGGATATAATGACGAAGTTTTTGGACTGAGAACACGACAGCCAGCGCTAATTTTTCTTCATACGAGTAGGAAACAGGGGGCCCTACAAGGTTCTTACTGACGTAGTAAATCACATGCTCGATACCATTGTCATCTTCCTGGATAAGGACTCCAGTGACCGAATAGGTGGAAGCGGAGATGTACAGGATGAAGTCCCGATCAAAGTCGGGAGGGCGTATCAAAGGAGCGGATGTGAGGGCCTGCTTGAGGGCATCGAAAGACTCATGAGCATGGGTATCCCAAACAAATGGGATATTGGATCGGAGGAGTCTAAGGAACCCATGTGTGGTGGTGGCATAGTCAGGGACGAACCGATGAAGAAAATTAGCTTTGCCTTGGAGGCTTTGGAGCTGGCGTAGGGTACGTGGGATGGGAAGTTCAAGAATGGCTTGAACTTTCAAAGGGTAAAGAGTGATACCATCCTTAGATATGATGAAGCCTAAGAGACGGCCGGCAGGAACGCAAAAGACACATTTCAACGGGTTAAGGCGGATATTATACTTGCGACATCGGAGAAAAATGGTACGTAGATCGTGTAGGTGCTGTGCCCGATGCTTAGAGCGTGCAGTGAGGTCGTCTAAATAAGCAAGGATAATATGATCTAAGTCATGGAAACAATAAGACATGGCCCATTGAAAAGTGGCGCCGGCGTTTTTAAGGCCGAAAGGCATGACGCGGTACGCAAAAGTTCCCCACGGACTAATGAACGCGGTTTTGAGTTGATCAGCAGGACGGATAGCAATTTGGTTGTATCCGGAGAAACCATCCATAAAGGATAGAACCTCATGCCCCGCACACTCGTCAATGATTTGGTCAATGAACGGTGTGGGGAAGTTGTCTTTGGACAAGCTGTGTTCAAGTCGTGAAAGTCGGTGCAGACATGGATGGTGCCTTGTTTCTTGAGAACGAGAACTGGGTTGGAGACCCAAGTGGTGTATTCAATGGGGTAAATGAAACCAGCCTGCTTGAGCTTATCGATTTCGGCCTTGATAGCATCACGTCTGGAAGGATGAATGGGTCTCAACTTTTGACGGACCGGTTTGGCATCAGGCCATGTGTCGATATGGTGTTCAACAATGGCGGGATCGAGTCCGGGCATTTCAGAGTAGGACCAGGCGAAAACATCGCGGAATTCTTTGAAAAGCTTGGTGTAAGCTTCGATTTCTTCCGGGGTACATTGGGTGCCCAAGGTGATGTATTCTTCGATTCCTGGTTTGACTGAAATGTCAATTTTGATGGTAGGAGAGATATTGGCCATGTTTCCTTCTTCGAAAGCATCAGGTGCAGAGATGGGATTTTTGAACCAATCGACTGCATTGGGAATGAAGTCTTTGGTTTCCACAGCATATTGGTCGTGGGACTGTTATGGGAGGAAGTATGCGCGATGGTGCATATCGTCCCATGGAAAGTCTGGGTTGGTCATGGCTTCCATAATGTCTTCATCGGACTGGAAGATGGGAAGACTGGAGGAAGAAAGGTCACCCGAGGAGGTAGTGATGTGTGACAGGTCATCAGGAGGAGAAGGGCTCAGATGTGCAATATCAACAGATCCAAGGTCGGCTGAGGAGCCGAGAGTATCTGCAGGTTGAAGGGTAGGTGAACTATCTCGCAAGGATGATGACAGGTACAAAATGGTGGTGGACGGCTCGGTTGGCTCGATAGTGGGAGGAGGAATGTGAATGGGAGTAGGAAGATCTTCTGGTCCTATCGAAGTGGCCTTGAATCGGCGGTACATGTCCAAGGAGGAACGATACTCGTCAAGGCGGGGACAGAGGTGGGTGTAATGGCCGTGGAAATCGCACAAAGCACAAGGGTGGTTTGTGCGCAAGGTTTTGAGTTTCGGGATAGAGTCCAGGATAGTGACGTAGACTTCGTGGATGTCAGAGTCGGGAAACGTCTCGTTGACCAGAATCTTGAGGTGCGGCAATTCAGGACACATATGGGTGGCGTGACCGACGATATCGCACAAAGCGCATTGGATAGCGGGCTTTGGCGGTCGCGGAGGGGTAGGGGTTGTCGGGGCGGCCTGGTCCTGGTGGGTTGCCCCCTTACGAGCTTTGCCTTTCTTTCCGGGGGCTGACACCACAGGGGGAGGGTCCTGTGGAGGTGCTGGGAGCCCGGAGGAGGTGAGGGGGACCGGTTGAACCGGTGTTAAAGAAAGGTAAGGTTTGGGGTGACCGGGAGGGGTAGCGGCTGGAGGGTCAATGTACCAAACGGGTATGCCGAGGGTCAGGTTAGGGAGAGAGAGGGTGGCCATGACGGGGACAGAAAATGCTCCGGGAGGGGGAGCCAGGAAAGGTATCTTCCCAGCAGGATAATGACCGGGAGGGACGGCTCCGAGATGGTTAAGGCCTGGGGGAACCGATCCAGGAGGGTAAAGGGGGTCAGGGATACCAGCTGTAGGGGGAGGGCCAGAAGGAGGAGGTTCGGCTGGCTGATATGAATGGCTAGGAGCGGGGTGCGGAGGGCGAGGGGGAGGTTGCTGACTAGCCGAGGCAGGCTGCGTAAGGACAGCTTGAGATGATTGCATCATGCAAACATTCGATAAGCTGGGATCAGTGATAGGAGGAGGGGGAAGGTTAGGGAAAGTTCCAAGTAGGGAGGAATCTTTGTAGACGCCAGGGGAGACACTGGTCAAAGAATCGACGGTTTGCTTATTGGCTACAGAAGAGATGGTCGTCTCAGGGGAGGTCTGAGATGACGGCTCATGATAAGATAGCTGGTCAATGGTGACTATCTTTCCATTGTGAAGGAAAGACATCTTGCGGAAAACCGCGGATGGGACAGCAGACATGGCATAGGTGTAGCTTCGCCCCAATAGAATGTTGTAGTCTAGAGGGGCGTCAATGACTTCGATGTCAACGCAAACGGTCTTACCGGCGAGGGTGATAGGACAATTGCGGAAAAGTCCAATGGGCTGGGAGGCATGGTCGTCCCACGCTCGAAGGGTGATCGTGGAAGGGGCCAGCTCAGAAGATCTGAGTTGCTTCCAAACCGAAGCGGACATTACACAGGTGGATGCCCCCTCATCAATTATACACCGAGAAACGTTGGCGTTCCGGATTCTGACTGGGATTTGGAAGGCGACGGAAGCGGGAAGAGGAGGATGTTCTGATTGATGGGTGTCGAAAACAATCATTTGGTCATCAGTGGGATCTACAGTGCCCACGACAGATAGTAGAGCCTTCTTTTGGGAAGGGCACGATTGGAGGAGTTCCAATGTGGAAATGGCAGCAGGAGATTGTGCCAAATCATCTACTATGCTATATGAATGAGCAGCTCGACCAGAAGCATCATTTCGACGTAATGGTCCCTTAGGAATCTTGGTATGAACCTTAACTTTGGGTTGAGGGATATGTAAGGGGCCATTGGATGTTGAAAGAGGCTCTGTAGAACCTGAAGAAGGGGACTCAGGGGCAGACTGAGCGGGAGGCTTGGGGTACTGGCGAGACCGAGTTTGAAGGTGAAGGTCGATGGTCGGGGAAGGATCAGAGTGCATCATAAGGATCTGGTAATCAAAGGAACCAGAAAGGGAAGGGGGAGTGGTGACCTGGCTGTCGGGCGGTTGGGTAGCCACGAATCCTTGCTGAGGGAAGGGGTCAGTAAACACAGCCGGTTGGGTAGTGGCCACATTCAGAACATGAGGAGCGTGTTGTCGCGGAAATGTGACGGAGACTCCCATGCATACGGGGTAAAAGGGGACAATCGTGGGTGTAGTGACCATAAACACGCAACATGAACAAGACGTGTTTGTGCGAAGCGGCACGTGGAAACTAAGGGGTGAATGCCCTTTCATTAGGTTGGCAGTGTTAGGGTCCACACCAGGATTGGGTCCACGGGTACCAGGGGCAGATGGGTTTGGGTTGCCTCTCCGCCTTCTTTGAGAAGAAGGGGGATTAGTCGCGCCCTGCTGTGAAAATACTTGCCCTGGAGGAGGCTGTAAGTGCTGTTGCGGGTTTGGAGGAGGCAAGGGAGATGGAAGCACATATGCTAGAGGAGCTGGCGCACTAGGCTACGGATAAAGGTAATGGTTAGGTTAGGTAACATTGAGGTAAGCAGGAGGTTGGGCAAAAGGAGGAGGCATGCCGTATCCTGGATACATGCTACCGGGAGGGGGAAGAGTGCTGGAGGTGCTGGCCCCTCCCTGAGGGAGACCATAGCCCATATGAGGTTGAGCGTACGGATGGGAAAGGGCTCCAACAATACCGTCGGCGGAATGAGATGCCCCCGGGGCGTTAGCACCATCGGGCCTGGGGAGGTCAGGTAGAACGGTATAAACATAACCAGATTGAGCGTAGATCAGGTCATATTTCAAAGCTATTTGGAGGGCGGCTTCTTCGGTTTGAGGAAAGTGAGAGGCGACATCTTTTTCGATGGGAGACGGGAGGGTGCGAAGGAACCAGTCCATGTAAACCCGATCTTCAAAGGGAGGGGCTCGACATAAGCTCCGTCTTCGTCGCCATTCCTGAACATGGGCAGAAAGGCGTGTGGAAGAGGATTGCTTAAATGAAGTCAAGAGCTCCGTGCTAGTGTCGTATCGGAGAGGGAGCTGGAAGTACGACAAAAAGGCTTGGGCAAGAGTCTCGAACGTGGTATGGGAGGAAGTGGACTGTTCGACATACCATTTAGAAGCTTCGCGGTAAGCGTGCGTTGGAACAAACGAAGATGGATGGAATTGTCGGTAATGGAATTGGAGGAACACCACATGTGGAAAGATCGGACGTGATTGGTTGGATCTTCTCCAACAAGGCCTTCGAACTTGGGGATGTCAGAGGGGAGCTTGGTTGGCATAGCAGGCCAACCAACATCATGGAAGATGGGGTCATTGATCAACTGATTGGAATCAGGGAGGCTGAGGCCTGCGATGTACGGCAGCAAGGGTATGGCTGAGGTAGTTCCTGTGGCGGTTCCGCTAGTAGTAGTTCCGACATTAGGGCTGGGAGCACCGCTAGCGTTAGGCCCTGGACTAGACATAGTGAAGGTGGCAGGGGGAGAACCAGAAGGAAAAGGAGGAGAACCGATGAATCGGGGAGAGGAGTCGGAGTGCGAGCTCGAAGGGGAGCGGCGCTCGACGACGGCGGGCGGAGCGGGTCGATCAGCAGGAAGCGAGGGTGAAGGCCAAGAAGTCTCCGGGAAAGGCGCCTAGGGGGCGCAATGATGACAGGAAGAAGGAAACTGACAGGGGCAGAAAGGGACAAAATCAAGAGAGGTCAAGGGCAGACAAGGTGCAGTGACAATTGATTTTAGAGTCTTTGCCGGGCGGTGTTAACCAGGCGCTTCTTCACTTAGGGTCAGTGTGTGGTGTGCGTTAATTTTAATTTTTAAACCCTTTTCATTTTGAGAGCAAGAAAAAGTGTGCTGCGTAACTGAAAAGAAATCTGCAAAGAACAGTATATAATGCTGAAATAACAGAACATTTAACAGCTAACCATGCATCAATCTATCCCAAAAAGGCGGGTCTCTCAAAACTACTCTAAAAGAGGGAAAAAATCTAGTCAAAAGGGACAGGGATCTAAAGGATAAAGCTGCTGAAAAGAGGTGCAGATCACAGCCAAGAGACAGAGGCAAGGTGGCTGGAAAAAGGAAGGTAATCAACAAAAAGCGGAGGGGGAAAGGAGGAGGCCCTAAAAGTAGATCCAAACAAATCTTCAGAAGGTGATTTGAGAGGTAGAAGCGCTGATTACAATGGATCTGAAAAGGAGGTAACAGATCTGGAAAAAAGGAGGCTGAAGCTCTGAAAAACAGACGGCTGAAACAACTAAAACTCTTCCACAAAAAGTGGAGGGTACTAAAGCCCTAGGGGGCTAGGTTCACACTTAGATGAGTAAAAAAAGATCAGAACTTGGTCAAAGCGGGCTGAGACAGAGGCTGGAAGACCCTGACAGAAGCTGCAGCAAAACCCAGAAAAATTGCAGAAAAATCACTGAAAAACTGGCAGGTCGCAGGTTCTGACCTATTTTCAATGCGGGTCGCAGAAAAGGGGCAGAAAAGTGCGACCTGGAGGTCCAGGTCGCAAGTTATGGGCCAAAAAGTGCGACCCCCCGTTTCGGTTGTCTCGGCGGCAGATTTTCAGAAAAGTTGCCGTCTCAGTTGCAGCTGGTGTCGCTTACCTGCGCAATAGGGCCAGAAACACACGGAAGTTAGAAATTTTGATGTTTTAGGGTTTTATGTGAGAAAAACAACATAAAAATAGGAAAAATAAACAACTGAAAAGAAACCCTAGGGTCTGAAGTAGCTGGATATGCAGGAATATGAAAAACGACAGCGGTCGTAATTTAAAACCCGTGTGGAGTCGCCATTTGTTAGTATGAATCCTTTGTCGATGTGTACGAAAAAGGACCACTTTAGCTACGCATAACTAATAGCCCTAACAAAAAAAGTGGCTGCCAATATCTTCAGATCTGCGGTTAGTTGAACATAAAAGAGCTGCAAAAACCAGATCTATGCATGGAAAGACATTAAGCAGAAAAAATAAGGGTTTGCTCCATATACCAATAGACAAGACAAGAACGATTTTTTGAAAGAATTTTATATTAATTGGGCACCTGGGAGGAAAACAAGAAGGCGTATCCAATTCTCCTCAGTGGGATGGGTTCTTGGAAGTCCTCAGCACTTCAGATCTAAGATTTCTCTCTCTTGTTGGTGTAGAAAACCCACACAAAGAATGGAACTCAAAGGGAGCTCACACAGCAAATGGTAGAAAAAATGGGACCAAGTGTATAGATCCAGAGTGATCTAATAGGCAAAAAAAGGTGAAGAATGGTAGGAAAAACCCTCCTATTTATAACAAAATATTGGGTCATTCTAGATCTTGGTGCATGGGTTAACCAGATCTAGATCCACTTTTTATGGAATATTTTATTATATTTGTTGGAGGAAAAGGTATTTGACTTGGGTCAAATCCCTTAATTTGTCAAAAATAAATAAATAAATGATTTATTTATCTTTTTAAGGAAGCGGTTAGAAGATAATCAAATAAATAATGATTTATTTAATTATTTAAGGAAGTGGTTGAAAGATAATTAAATATATAGTGATTTATTTAATTATTTGTGGGTGATTTGGTCATATTTAACAAGGAATATTATCTAAATAAGGTTTAAATAATTATTCCTAGAAAATAATAAGATAAATAAAGGTTTATCTAATTTCTTTGATTTTGGGTTAAACATGACTGGGAATAATAATTAAATTATGGTTTAATTAATTATTCCATGAGGAAAATTAAGCAAATATAGATTTGTTTAATATTTCCTTTTGGGGTTTCCTGTTTTAACATAGTGAAAGCAATTTTACTTAGGGTAAAATTGGTCTTACATGGTGTACTTGGGTTCATCTAATGATAATAGGTTAGATGACCAAAAAATGGTGTAACACAAGTTTTGATGGAGAACAATATACACCGACATGAATATTTTCTACAATTCCAAGTTTAGTCGAAATATTTATAGAAATCATTTCTTCAATATTAGATAAATTTCTCTCAGATTCAATTGCATTAATCGGAAAAGAATTCGAAAAGAATTTTTGAATGGATGGGTGATATAGTTCACTAAGATTATTTTCTTCATAATTTGGAAGATGGGAATGATGATGATAATCTTCCCACGGTTCTTCTTCTGCCATCATAGCTTCCAAAATATTTTCATCTGTCAAAAATTTTGAGGAAAATGGATCAGATGGAGTTCCAAAATCTAATGAACGATCAACCCAGAAACTCGACGACGCTAATTTCGGATTTGTTGTGCAAGCCAAATAGATTGATTGCTATTGTAGCTCAATAGGGCTGTGCGGTAAAAAAACATCCAACGTAGAAATATCAGAATCACCCGTACTCTTCCTTAAGCCAGATAGAGTGGAAGAGATCATGTAGTAGGTCTCTATGCTTGCAATTTCTGCCGACGTCGTAGGCGGTGGTAAGGCAAAGATTCCCATAAGAGTGGAATCCTTTAAGAGTTCTACACCAATGTTCTGGATTTATAGTTGGAGTAAGTGAATATACGGAACGCTTCCAGTTACCTGCGAAGCGGAGGAAAAAAAGGATAATTGATTGATGATTGTGATTGTACCTTTATGTGGAAAGGCAATCATTCTAAAGTATGTAGAAACAATGGCAGTCATTGCATATACCCATGGTCTTCTAAGTAAAATATTATAGTCAAGGGGTCTGTCAACAACCTCAACATCAATACTTACTGTTTTCCCCCCTAATTCAACTTGCAGATTATTGATAATACCACAAGGTTTATATGTTCTTCCATCAAAAGCCTTCAACGTCATTGATGATTGTGATGATCGCAGCGAGCCAAGTGACTTCCAACAATTTAGAGACATAATACACGTAGATGCTCCATTATCAATAATAATGCGATGAACAAGGTGATTGAGAACATTTACTTGGATGGAGAATTCCAATTTTGCTGGTAGTTGTGGCACATAGCCCATATGATTAAAGATGACAAGATTAGAATCAGTCGGATCAATTCCACCAATGGCCGACAGTAAATCCTGCTTTTGGGAGGGACAATTTTGTAATACCTTAAGAGCAGGCATAGCTGAAGGTGATTGAGCCAAATCTTCAACTATATTATAATTTTGTACAACTCTTTCTTGAGGATTATATGTCGATTTATGAATTCCTCCCTTTGGTGGCTTAATCGTCAATTCAAGAACAAAAGGAGGTGGTACTGATTCATTAGATGGATTCGTTGTCGAGGTATTAGGTTGATCAGTGACCGGAATACCATAGTCTTTATTCCGCGTTGACACCAAAATATCTTGTGAAGGTTTTGTGGTGGATAACATTAACACTTGGGAACTAGGAGCTGGATCCGTAGCAACCAAATTTGTGTCCGAATTTGGGAATGGGTCTGTCAACATAGCTGATGCATGAGAAGTCTTTATGATTTTTGAGACTTCAGCATGGGAGGACAATCCCTAAAAAAATGTTCCTCGTTACAGATTATGCATGGATAACGAGGTTTCCGTGGTCCTGACGGTGGATCAGATGATCGTTCTTGCGAGTTAGAAGTTTGTTTTTTCTTTGATTACCCCTTTTTCTTACTTCCTGGTTTCTCATCACTTTTGCCTTTGTCAAATGACATGACATTAATTTAAGAAGTAGGAGCAGGATCAGATGCAGTAGGGTGGTGCGTGTTTGTAGTGCCTATCAAGCCGTCTCCGGCATGAGAGTCCTTTATTTGAGGAGGAACATTGAAATTAGATCGCGGCGCATTTGGTATTTTTTCATAGAGTGTGCCAGACTGAGTATATATCAAGTCTAAATATTGGGCACGAGCAATAACTTGCTCTTCTGTGATGACACCACCTTTAGCCACATCCTCAGTTATAGATGGTAACAAGGACTTAATGAACCATTCAGCAAGGAGCTGATCAGGAATAAATGTCTTAACCATTCGTCGACAATGACGCCACTCATGAATATGATCGGAAATGTGAGTAACATTAGTCTGTTTGAAATTGGTCAAGAGTTCTGTTCCAGTTTCGTATCTGATCGATAACTGGAAATGGGTCAAAAATACAGTAGCTAAGGCAGTGAAATTGTCGAAAGAAGCTCTAGGTAATTCAATGTACCATTTAGCTGCCGGACCTATAAGTATTCGTTGAAAAAGACGTAATCGAACAGAATCATCATTTAGGGAATTTGATGAAAACCATAAATGATAAGTCATAACATGAGTTGATGGATCTTCTCCAGGGTTTCCATTGAATTTAGGAATATCAGAGGGTAATTTATGAGGTATCACCGACCACCAAGGAGCATAATTGATAGGCTCATTGGTTAACCGGTTTAAATCTGGTAATTCCAAGGTTGCAACAAAAGGAAACTGTCTATTAAGGCCGGGTTGAGCATAGATAGGATAAAATGGAATTGCTTGGGCAACAGGTCTCTGAGAACCAACATATGGGATTTGATGTTGGTAACCCAGATAGGGGTTGTTTTGCATAGAAAATGCTTGAGAGTTATGTTGACCAAAACCTGGATATGATACTTGTTGATATAAAGTTTGAGGAATTTGCGCTTGTGGCTGCCAAGGATTCTGTCCACCAATGTTATAACCAAAATTAATTTAAGTTGGATTCGGTTGATATGTATAACCAGATTGTGTTTGTGACACCCCATAAAATGGTACACCAGCTTGTGAATAAATAATTCCTGATATAGGTTGTTGTAAATTAACCAAAGGATTTTGAGTCTGTGGTCCCAACATTTGATGATATTGAGTTGAAGAGCTCGCCTGATAAGGTTGATGTACAATATTTTGATTCTGTAATAGGAGTATAGATGTATTAACAAGTGGTATTGAAGTGGGTGTAACAGGTTGAATTGGTTGATACGATTGGACAACCGTTTGTGGTTGGATAAGCAGAGTGGGCTGCCATTGAAAAACATTCATGTCAACATTAGTTTGACCAAAATGTGACTGAGTATTGTCGTATTGGGTGACCATAGGTTCCCCCCCAGCATAAGGAGGATAATAAGACGGAAAATATTGTTCCCCAAAGGCTGGGAGTCCAGTTGATATGGTACTTAAAGGAATTGACCCATAAGGGCCGACTTGATATTTCCCTGATGATGGATGTAATGGTTCAAGTTGTTCAATACTGACTATAGGATTACCAGTTAAAACATCAGATGATGACATTGGCAAAGACCATGAATGTGAAGGTGCACTAGAGAAAGTACCATATAATGATTTGTAACCTATTGGGATCGAAGGGCCACCATGAAAATATGACTCTGGTGAGGTTGTGAACATCGACGGAGTAGCGAGGGTAGGAGCTGATGTAATTGGAACAACAGACCCAATCGAATATGTCGGTTTAGACATGGTTGTATGACCAAATGTATACTCTCTGAAATCAACGGGAGACTGGATGGCAATGGGATCAACAAAAGTAGATGATAATGATTGAGGAAAAGATTGGTACAGGTAAAGGTCTCCCCCAAAGTGGGTTTAACTTAAAGGTGTATCAGGTTGTGGGATTTCTTTAATCACGATTAAACCAGGAGGAAGAACTTCACCGTCAGGCCCAAAATATATTTTAGACGGTTCAATCTGTGATATAGGAGTTTCAGTGGCTACAGATATTTGTGGAGTGACCAAAGTAGGAACAACTTCCGGTTTTTCAGGATTCAAATTTTCTGGCAAAGAAGAGATAGGATCTGGATCAATTTGTGATTGAACAACGTCGGGTCCAGGAGGTATGGTCTCAGCGATTGAATGGATCGTGACCACGGGTAGCTGTGAAGACTCCGTTTCGACAACAGTAAATGAACCGAGATGTGTGGAAACAATTTGAGCTAACTCTGGTTTAAATGATGATGTTTTGCCAGAGGTACGAATTGTACTTGATTCAGAAGATCGTGATCACCTTCGCAAACCAGAAATAACTTTCGGCGGTAAAGGTGGTTTTAAAGCTAATCTACGCGTACGACAGGGGGTAGGATTGTGTTCTTCCATGATTACTAATTTATTTTATCTAAAAACAAATATACAAAAAGAGGGTAATGCTAGGCAAAAAGGTTTACCAAGAAACTGTGAACTGCAGAATACCTCCTGGTGAACCAAGAAGTACAGGCAAGTAATCTCCTTGAATGTTGTGTTTGGTGTATCACAATTTCAGGGCGGCCGAATCGGTTCACTATGGATGGATATCACCTAAAATTTGTCCTCCCAAATATACTCGAAGGTACGTGGAGGCCCAAGTCCATATTAGCACTGTCTGATGCGAAACTGTACAGTGAGAGCACCCCTTTATACTTATCGTACTGTAACACCGCCCGATATACCTGATAGTACATGGAAAAGCTACAATATACTTACATACGTGGAGTGAGGTATCATACTCGAAATGTATTGCAGACAAGTTAATGACAGCTGCTATGTTTTACAACACCGGAACACGTCTCTAACCTAGACTTTCTAAATGTTATTGTTAATGTTCCAAAGCATTGTTAAGTAAATTGAGATTTATTTTATGTTGATCTTGCTTAACAATTTTCCTTTCAGGTTCACCACGATGATGTATATGAAATTCCTAAAATGCAGCTAAGAATGATAAAAAAACTTTCACTTTCAACTTTTTCAATGAAGAACCCAGCTACTAAGGGATGAGAACGCTAGTTTTTTGGAAAGAAAGCAAATAATTTGTGAGCAAACAAATCAATGAACAAAAACAAAATCAATGAATCACAAACTAAATGCAGATTTCCTAATGTTCCTTTTGCAAAAAACACATAATCCTACATGCAAATGCAAGTTTTTCTTTTCAGTTTCCTTAATGTTATGAATGCAGAAAAGAAACTAGCTGCACTAGATCAATAATCAAAATTCTTTTTACTTTTGAGAAATGAAGAATACAAACAACAATTTCTCTTTTGAAGGAAAAACGACGATTTCAAAAACAATTTATCCTATCAAGGAAATGAAGATTTTACGACAATTTCCTATTTCGAAAGCAAACAATTCTTAATGCGACCATAAAAAATACTTTGAAATCAACTTGTCAATGATAAAGAAAAACTTTTCTAAACAAACATTGAACAAATTTTCAGCCAAAGGAGGAAGAAATATATAGTCACTGGTCAATTGAGCATCAAACTTTTCAGAACACGGCAGCAAACATAAGTGAAGCAAGTTACAAAGTTAGATTCAAGGGAATTTTGTCCCTTTTAGGAGTCAACGTAGTCTCCAAGGGGAGACAGTGCTCTGCAATGCAGGCTTGGAAGGGAGACAGTGCTCTGCAAAGCACTGTGCCCTGACTAAGGGTGCGTCGAGCGCAGTAAACAAAGAAAAAAGCTACTGTTTGGCTCAATGTCTTTGCAAATTAAGGTCTGAAAAAGTCTAATATTTATGTGTAACAACTACTGGGTGGATTTAGAAAGCAAATCAGAGACTAAAACACCTAAAACTAAGAGAAATTCTCCCCAGTGGAGTCACCAGTTTTTTGGGCCAGAATTGTAGTCTACGGATAAATTACGCTTCCCTAGACAGGTGTTAGTCTAGAACAATAGGTGAAAGACTATACTACCATTTCTCCTAACTCAGAACAGATACATAGAGAGGATTGGAGGCTTACTTGCTTCAGTCACTTCCAAATGGCTCCTTTCTGTCGCTTCCACTACAACTTCAAATTCAAGCGGTTTGTGAGCTGAATGCTTCCTGCAAGAAAAAACACTGAAATAGCAGAATATGAAATAATATAGATATCTATTCAAGCTAGTTAGCTAAATTAGTTAAGCATAAACTACATTCATCAACCAAGATCTTACAATATGGAAAATCAAAGTTAACATAGATGCATGTAGGGAAAAACAAGAAGTACTCTTTATTGATGATAGAAGGAGAGGTTAAAACCTAGTGACTGATTTGAAGTGACCTTCCAACAAAGTTCCCAAGTCTCATCACAACATAAATCTCTCCAGTAGCAGCTCCACAAATCAAACTCTCAATTGAAAATTCTCTAGCATTTCTCTACTCAAATTCTTTCTTCTCAAACACTTAGATCTGTGTTCAATTTATAGATAAATTATAGGTTGTTTTGCAATCAATAGCTTTCCAAAAATAGGCAAGACATGTTTCCATTCATGTAGATGTCAAATGGACACTTGGATCTGAAGCTTGACACATGTGAACTCTTCTAGAAGTCACTGGCCAAGTGGAGATTTTGGAACAATGATAATTTTTCTCCCAATGTGACCAACGCACCTTTGAATGTCGGGAAGTGCTTTGCAGAGCAGCCTTGCATGGGGCTACCTGCATATGCAACACACTTAGGCCCCTGAGAGCCTGCGTTGGTGAGCTCTCATATGCTAAATAATAAGCTTCAAACCATGGAAACCTTTGCTTGATGAAAGTCTTGTTTGATCTGTCTTAGAGCATATAGCAACTGAGATGATAGGGAATGATAGACCCTTGATCATCGGTCCTGGAGATGATGCCTAACCAGGTCATTGGGAATGGTGCCCAAATTGACCTATAACACTATGGCTGAGCAAAGGTTAGCAAGGGCTAGTCGGAAGCGAGGTATGTAGTGACAATCCTCCAATAGGTGATTGTTGTCACATAACGGGCATGTGAATTGTGTTGCTTGTAGCCCCACGTAGTAAACCCTTTCAATTGGATACCATATGTGAATGAGTTCCAATGCGGCACACTCTTCAAGGTAGTGGCCACATTCATTACATAGCGTGCAACGTATAATGGGAATTACTGTGGGGCGCTTTACGAATTGGTGCTCCTCTTGTAAGTATAGGATGGTATGCGACTCGTCATTGATAGACTGGATGGAGGGATCCTCTTGATAGGATCACTCGATTGTGTGTAAGGTGTCCCTATAACATGGTATTTCTGGGCAATGGTGGGTATAATGCCAATAGGTGTCACAGAGAGCACATGCGTGATTGGCACGCAACAGTTTGATTGTGCTTTTGGTGGCCAGTTCCTTTTTGTGGGAATGTCGTTTCAAGGTGCCTGCCTCGCAGTCGAGGAGTGGTTTTAATTCGTCCAACTCCGGGCATATGTGGGTAGGGTGTCCTGTGACATCACATATAGCGCAGGCTGATGACTCCCTTTGCATGGTGGATGTCACCAATTTCTTTCCTTTCTTGGCGATTTTCTTGGTCGTGCTCACCGGTTTTGCAATGGGAATTTTCCTTACATGGGCAGTTTCAACCGCTACTTGGGTAGGTTGGGTCTCCTTGGGACCGGGGGGCTTTAACCCAAATGCGGTAATGTTGGTAGCTACTGTTCCTGGAGGGGGAATGAGATACCACACTGGGAATGCCAATGATATATTGGGTAATACCAGTGTTGCCAAGACCTGTTGGGAGGTGAAGCCAGGACGTGGGTAGAGGAAAGGAGTTTGGGAGGTGGCATAGACTAGGGAGGTTGTAGTGGCTGATGCCTCGGTGTCGTTACTGCTTGAGTCCGTGTCCTGACTAACCTCAGTGCTTGATGTGGACATCATGCATACTGGGGCCCCTGTGGCATCGGGCGATACCTCAGGGGTAATGGGAGGATCTCCTAGGAATGACCCTAGGACGGACGACGGTTTGAATTGGCCAGGGCCATATTCTTGATATCATGAAAGACCATCTGTGTATGTATCTACATAGGGTAGAATCATATCCGTGTTGGTCAAGGGACAATTTTCACTGTGCGTCAGCTGGTCTACTGTGATGATTCGATCCTTGTGGGGGAACATCAAGATGCGGAAGATGGAGGATGCTACGGAAGACATGGCATACATGTAACTCCGCCCTGTTAGGGTCCCGTGATTTGGCTGATTGGCAAGCCAAGTGACAGGGTAACATCAAACCAGTCTTTGGAGCCCAAGGACCTAGCTTTCCTGGACTCAGAGAGGGCTCTCTCTATTTGTGTAAGGGGTATCTGTGTGTTTGCTTCTTGTGTTTCTGATTTTAGGCTAGTTATGAAGTAGGTTTTTGGTTTTGTTTTTAGGTTTTTAAGGGATGAACTGATCAAAGACTAAGATAAGAGATTGTCAGATCAACTGGGCTATGGGGTCAAAAAGGTCAAGAAAGCTTTCAGATGGTGATACAAGGTTTTTGAAGGGCCAATTTGATCGAGGTAAAATGGATCTTTGGATAAAATGGAGTGAGATAGACACTAAATTTGTGAAGAACAAAGGATTTCAAATATAAATAGTTCAATAGTTGACATAAACATGGTAGGGATAACCATTAATCATGAGAAATGTAACTATAAACTGATCAATGCATAGAAATAAACATTCAAGCAATACATAGAGATATATGACTCTCTAACTTTAGGAAATTGCTACCAGACTTTGGGGAAATACAATTAAGACAAACAAACAACTCAAATCACTGAGGAAACGCCTAAGCATAATATTTCAAGCTATTGGGCACTTTGAAGCAAGATTGCATAGTTTTAGGCAAAGGACAAGATTAGTACAAGACCTCCTTGGTTCAACAAATGACAATCAAACAATCAAAGAAAGGTTTCAGAGGTGGAGCTATGACTAGCCATGAGTAAGCAGGGCATACCGTGAATCATACTTAGCATGCATAAAACCATAAATGAAACAAGTAAAAAATTTCTTTAGTTATCAAAGAGCAATCAAGGATTCTTTGATATAACTAAGAAGGAAGAAAACATAAAAGCTATAAAGAAACATGAAATTTGAAGTGCCTCCAAGGGCATGTCTCAAATCTATTCTCTACTGTCTTATAGCAAGCAAGAACATGGAATATGAATGAAAACTAAGAAGCATAACAGAGAGGGACACTATACCATTTTACCAAGTCATGGAATCCAACAACAGTCCTCTTTCATCATCCAAAAACATTCAAGAAACTATTCAATGCATGATACAAGTGTTTCTTCCAAGCTTGTATAACCATATATTGCTTCTATTCATCAAGTTCAGCCTCATTTACAATGAATTCTTTTGGAATATATAGGCCAAGATGAAGGAAAACCTCATAGTGCAACTTGCAATCTCATTGGCCCATAAAAAATATCTGATTTTGTCCTTGAGACTTTGCAAAGCCCAAGGCACAAAATATCTAATAAAATATCTCAAAAATGCTAAAAAAGGAAAATATATTGACTTTTCATAACTAATCATGCCCAAAAATAGCTAAACGCACATGAGGAAAAGTCACTTTAGAAAAGTACATTTTTCACAAAAATACTTATGAAAAATATCAACAGAAAGTCCTCTGTCTTTCCGACAACTTTTGGAAGCCTTCCCGATGTCGAAACGAGGCCCACGATGGCTCGTTGGAAAGCTCTGAATGTCTATATTTTGAAAATGCTTAGTTCTGCCCAAACTGATCAATGAAAGTCTATCAAAAACTAACCTGTGTGTAAAAACCCAAAAAATAGACTTTGTTGATAAATGGGGTAGAGTGTGGAAAAAGAGTGTTTTTCGCGATTTTGGGAGAGCAAATAATCTTCAATTGATCTGAAAATCGCTGAGTAGATGCCCCTGAAATTATGGCATCCAATGATACCATTTTCATCCTTTGAGGATGTCCCAAACAGAAATGGAGATGCCCATGATTTTTAGCCAAAAACTCAGAAATGACAAAAAATCAAAACTTGTTGAATTTCGCCCAAATTTGGCGAGCATGACCCTCAAGGGTTTTCAGAAACATGCTGATAAGCTGAGGCCAAAATTTGGAGCTTTGAGGTGTCTTTCTTCATTTTTGGTGCCAGGCGCCTCTTTTGAGCTTGTTTGAGTTTTTCTTGTGTGGCCTTCAATTTCCGTCAGGCGAACTGATTGACCTTCTTATAATGCCTGGTCATCCTCCTTTGAAGGTCCAAATCTCTATTGGCCTTTTCCAACTTCTTTTCCAAGTGATCATTCACCCTCTCAAGCCATGCTTCTCAATTGTTCTCTATCTCTTGGGTGAACAAAGTAGTGAGAGGAAGAGATTGGGAAAGGGAAGCTTCTTCCTCTTGTTTTTCAAGGGCTTTTCTGAGTCCCATGGTCCTTGGCCTCTTTCTTCTTGGCTGATCCTCATCTTCGCTATCATTGAACTCTCCCATGAGTTCTTCCAACTTAACTTGCGCCTTGGAAAACTCTTTTTTATATTTGATGGCCCGTGTCTCATATACCACCATGTGGACACTCATCTGTTTATTTTGTGTTTGCAAGAAGTGATTGAAGTTTCTAAACCTCTCTAGATCTGTTCTCAAAGCATCCATTTGTTTTTCTCTATTGATCAAGAGAGTCTCTAGGATTCGGGTCTCATTGTCGCTATCATCACTTTGGATTTGAATTATGTCAAAGTCCCTTTCCTTTTCATGGCTGCTTTCTTCTTTCTCCTTTCCCTTGCTTTGGGTGGACTTCTTGGTCTTCCTCCTCTTCGGTAATTCGACAATGGGCTGCTTTGGCAATTTCCCCTTGTTTCGGAGTGCCTTAGTAACATTTAGAGTTATAGTTTGAGGCACCCTTTTCCTTGATGTCCAAGGCTTGGCCACTTTTGGAGAAGAAAGCATGGCCCCTTGCCTAGGAGAGGCAGCTAGCACATGCTCTATTAGCTCTTTGCCCTTGTTACTTCCCTCATCATCATTGCCACTGTTTTGAGCTTCTTCATGAATGCTTTGACTGTCCTCTTGCATGTCTTTTTTAGGGCTGCCCTCTTTACTCTTGTCCTTTCTCTCTTTAGGACTTTAAGGCTTTGTCTCTTCAATGTTTTGGGCTTCATCTTCATCCTTTTTGCTGCTGTGAGGGCTACCAATATCTTCATCAAACTATTCAATTTCCTCATAATTTACCTCCTCATTGTTTTGAGTTTGTTCATGGCACTTTTCTTCATCACTGTGCTGCATATCATCACTGTGTTTTTCTTCACTTTGCTGACTTTCCTCTCTGTGCTCTTCTTCACCTTGCTGCCCTTCCTCACTATGCTCTTTTTCACCTTGCTGCCCCTCCTCACTGTGCTCTTCTTCCTCTTGCTACTGTTCATCATCATGTTGCTGCTATTCATCATCATGTTGCTACTCATCTTCATCATGCTCTTCTTCCTCATCATGCTCTTCTTCTTGTTCAATCAGGGGAAATTTGAGCTTCTTGGGAATGGTCTTACTTGAAGAAGGCGAAGGATGGTGAGTGGAAGGTGAAGGAGATGCATGGGATGAAGGAACAGTGGCGAAATCTGAATGTGCAATGTAAGTGTCCCAAGAGATTCCCTTCTTCTCACGCTGATGAAGAATGACAACCTTGATGAGGGAATGATGGAAAAGGCAAGCTGACTGCTGAGAATGAGGTCTTTTCTGAACAGTGGAGGCCATTTTTTCAATACTTCTATGGAGGAAGAAGGGGAGTTTTAACAATTTGGCTCTTGTGAAATGCATGAGCAACCGGACATGGTAAGCATAGACCTGGGAGAACCTTCCCTCGCAAGTGAAGTATTTCATGATTATCTTCATGAGAGGAGCATAACTAGTCAATAGATATGAGAAAGGAAAGATGGATGGGCATGTATCTCTATGCTCCGGTTTCAAAAAAGGTTTGTATTGTTCAAGTCCAAGTGGCTCTGTTTAAACCACTTCTCTCCAACATAAGGGATTTTGGTGGCCTTGGAAATGGATCTATGAGAAAACTTGAAATCCAAGCCTGCCAGTTGAAAGTGTTTCCCTTGAAATATCAAAGCACAAAGATGTGTCAAGGGGAAATAACTTTTCACCTCCTGCACCCTTTGACAAAAATCTAGAAATCCAACTTCATGAAAGTTAAACAGGACTGATGGATGAGTATTTACCTCTTCAGTTGAAACAAGTTCAAACCTCTTGTGAAGGCCACTTCTACTGTCTTGCCTGTGAGGCATTTTTGTTATGGATATTCTTTGCTAACTAACAAAAACAAGTTGTCTTAGATGGTCCTTGAAATGGTTTCTCAACAACACAACCTGTCCTCCTTATAAGTCACTATTTTATCCTCTTTGATGCCAATCAACAAGTATTTGTCAAATGAAACAAAATTAACTTATCATTGCGCTTGGGAAAAGTCTTGAAAAGATGTGTTGGTGGTCCCTTGTTTGAACAAGGATCTCCTTTGTTTGGATAAGAACACCTTTCTCTTCAAACAATGTTCTTTTTGCTATTCACTGTTTTTTACAAAGTAAAACATGACACCCTGAGCTGAATTAAAAAGTCTTTCAATACACATTTTTTTTGGAATTATGGAGGCTGCACAAAGTTCACTATTTCACCATACAGAGAGGACTCTTTATATGACCAAGCTTTCACCTTATAAACCATGCTTTCCCCTTTTGATTTTGCAGACAGGGGTTGTTTTTGTTTTACCACTGTTAGGACACCTTCCAGCAATTATGGGATCTCTGCTCTGTATGTCTGTCTAGTAATTAGTGTATGGTTTTCACTGTTCTTAAAGGCAGTTAAGGCCCTTTAAGACTGATAAAAACACCCCACCCTCTAATCACTGTTTTTTTCTTGTGCTCTTTATATGAAAAATTTCCCTTAAAGCCACTGTTAAGACACTATCCAACAATTTTGGGATCTCTGCTCAACACAGGAAGAAAAAACACCTTCTAGACTGATCTTGGGACTTTTAAACACAAGAATGCCTTCTTTGGTTTTGAAAAAAACTCTTTTACCACTGTCTATCTCTGTGTTTTTAAATGGTGAAATGGTTTCAAAATCATTATCTCCTTCTTAGGGAAACAACACCGCAAAACACCCTTTCAAACTTTGAATTTTTCCAAGAGGGAATGTATAATACCTTGAAGAAAAGCTTAAGGGCCTTGGTCGATTGTTGGAGGACCTTTCAGAGCTTTTGGAGACCTTTTGAGTGAGCGGCACACTTGCAGAAGAAAGCGTGCAGTCGGGTCGGTCTCGGGCGGTGGGTGAACATGCGCTACAGGCGCGTCACGCAACTGTTACACTCCTTTGTAATTTCGCTCACAGGCGCGCCGTGCAAGCTTGAAGCCTTGCAAAACTTGGAATTTTCTCGGAATTTCTTGTTTTCTCTAGTGAGCAGCTAGGGGAGCACTTGTCTAGTGTTTTGAAATTGCACAAGGGGCTTTGCAATGGTCTGCTACCTCTTTTTAATAGTCAAAAAGCTAAAACATCATCGTAGTTGCTTTTGTGAGGGTTTGGAGTTTGAAAAAGGCCCTTTTGTCATATAAAAACTCAAATCACCTTCAAAACATTATAGGGACCCGTATTCAATCAAGATTTGTAAAAAAATGTTGTGGCCAATCATTTTAAGATACCAAAGACATTACCTCTCTTTTTTGAAGTGAAGAAACTTCTTAAAAGCCAAAATCCTTTTTCACTGTTCCTCATTAAAGAAGAAACTCTGTCACTGTTTGCCTATTTCTGACCTTTAAAGGAGCACTGCTTAAGAGTCAAATCCAAAGTTTTTGATGCATCCCTTGCCATATCTTGGAAGGAGATGATTCACATTTCTAAAACTTATTTTGACAATTTCTTCTCTCCTGGTGTTTTGATGATAATTAAGCCCATTGTGAAGTTGATCAAAATTTCCAGGTGCCCTTGGATATTTTCCTTTGACTGTGGATGAAGGACCTTATTTGCATTCACCCATGGCTTGATTTACATCTGTTTCTTTGAGTGTTGTCTCTGAACTTGAAACATTTTTCATATCCTTTCTTCACACATACTGTCTTTGTGTTGTTTATTTGCAAAGGTCTTCTTCAGAAGCAAGGCTAGTCTATCTTCTTGTTAATTTGATGAGGTTTTGAAAAAGACCTTTATGGACAGGAAAACAAAGTTTCCTTGAATCATCATAGTACCACTGATTTCCCTCTTTTTTTAACACCATTTTCTACTGATGATCATTCAATTGTTTCCCACTGCATTTGAATTTTGTCTGTCAATCAGTGAAACTATGTAAGCAATCCTTGAAACACCACCGTTGTGTTAGTGGTTTCATTTATTGGAGAAAAGGTGTAAACTAGTTCTTAAGGCCATTTGCAGCATTGTTAGCCTTGTGCCCTTTGAATGAGGCCATACCTATGTTCCTGACTCTCTGCTTGTTAACTGAAGGAGGCCAGCATAATATTTCCAACCATCTGCTCATGTTTGGAGGAGGTTTGCAACAAGTGACCCAACCCTCTGCTCATGCTTGGAGGAGGTTTTACACAGTCACCCAACCATCTGCTCATGCTTGGAGGAGGTTTTACAAAATCACATTTCACCCCTTTCTCAAACTGTGTTATCTTTCCTTGTAATGCTTATCTCTGCTTGGTATATCACAGTAAGTAATAAGGTGCAAAATTGACAATATGCTATGAGAGGGATTCTCTGAGATATGTATTCTGTTGTTAAAATTCTCTCATGCATCTTTAGAAACCAGAAGCAATCCTGACCTGTGTCTGCAGAGTATTACTTGCTAGTCATAAGTCACTAACATTTTGACTGCGTTTGCAGGAGTTCATTGAGTTACCTTTCTGACTAGTACTTTCCTTCCAGGCTCAAAACAACATGAGAAGCAGCTGTCTTCTCATGTTTAGTTTAATAATGTCTTCTGGAACACTGGTACACTTCTGCTTTGGAAAAAGACGTTGAAACACTATAGAGCAACACAATATGAGTTTGGTTTTTGAAACATGCACCGCTAAGACATCGAGACTTGTTAGTGGCACGACCTAAGGGTGTATCAAGCTTTGTTTGCAGAATAGGAGGGCCATTAATGACTGGTTGGTGTTAGACAGAGGTTATTTTGGCTTAAGATAGTTTTCCAAGGGAGAAATGCCTAAAGCGCCATTACCTAGCTTAAGGGAGGAGGGTGAAGGGCAACATATGACTTTAGCTTATGACATCTGATGGAGAATTTTGTATGACTGAGACTAGACAAAGCTTGATAATTAGGTTTTTTTTCATCATAGGCTAATTGAAAAGGTAGGAGGGCAAAATGTTTATGGGTGTTTTATAGCTGCCAAATTTGACAAAATGGAGATCAGCTGCTAGAAAACTTGGCTTTAAAAACTAGTCATCATCAACAAGTGAAAAAATATTGATGACTAACAGTGGCTCCATTTGGGGAGAGCAGCTCCTTTTAAGGAGGTGTCCAGAATTTCAGATCTTGGTCCTTTGAAGACCAGTGCCTTTATCCATTGGTGCAAATTTCTTTCTTCCTTGATGCTATTTCTGAAAATTGACAGCATGATTAGCATCAAAGACATTTCTACCTACCCCACTATATCTCCTAACATTTTTTCTTCTTTCGGGTGCATTTGGACTAGCAACCCTTTGACATAATATTTTTGAAAAATAGCACTATTTAATTTTTACACTTATATCTGCCGGAGTTCAGATTAAGCTGATGAACTCCTTTATTTCTCTACCTATACTGGATCGACTGTTAAGGTTAAGCTGTTTGATAGGATTTTATTCTCTAATCTAAAACATGAAATTGAAAAATGACCAAATCAGGATTAGACAGTCTGATTTGTCATGTACTTGTGGCATGAAAGACAAACTGCACAAAAATATTATTTTGCATAAAATGAAATCTAGAAAATCAAGGCTAGGATACACAATTTGTTTTTCATCCCTGCTTTCCTCTTTGGTTCTGTTTTAAGCATGTGGAACCAGTATCTTTTCCTAATCTACTTTCTTTGATAAGTCAAGTTTATACAATGTTGATTATCTTTCCTCTCGCTAAATTATCATCAAATAAATTTAAAACATGTTCAGTTATGATTAGGCTAGATAACTGAACAAGACATTTAAGCACTAGTAGCGGCATTTAGACTTGCGCGCTTTCAGAATGACAATTTTTTGAACATGGGGTTTTCTTTCTATTTTTCAAACCGCTCTCTTTTTCTATTTTTCTATTGTTTTTGAATTTTCTATTTTTGATTTTTTTTATTTTTCAAACAATGATATATACAATGATTGAAAATGTTTTAAGTCAAAAATCTTGGAAATGGTGAAACTTAAGAATCTTATTTTCATAAGGATCTCCCACCTCTCTTGGTCCACTTAGCTCTTGAAAAGAAAAATTTGGAAAATTTTCTCTTTCAAGCATGATATGAGGATTCATGCATGAATCTCTAAACAACCCCGTATCTTCCCACTGTACCTCTTTGTACCTTTGATTCCCACTTCTTCTTTTGTTGTACATCTTTTTCAAATAATGCAGATATTATTTGTCATTTTTGAATTATATGATGACATCATCAAGGTACATCAGAATGCGGAAATTCAAAACTGGAAACATGGCTTTTAGGAGCATGTTTTTGGTGTCTGGTGGTTTTGCAATTCTGAGTTTGAAAATGGAACTACTTCCAGCATATTTGAAAAATTCTTTGAGCTGTTTGCTTTGCAAAGGAATAATTTGGCGATACCCTGAAACATCATCTTACAAAGACACATGATTAAAAGTACTTATCATTGGTATATCATGGTCTTGGGCAGGAAGGATAAAATTTCTGTCACAAGGGTGTGTATTAGTATTTCTAAAATCAAAACAGATCTTATGACCAGCTGTTTTATCTTTGACTACAACTGTTTGGTCAAGATTTTTGTATTTTCTTTTATCAAAGTTGTTTCTTGGAGTGATGGCAGTGGCATAGTGCTTCTCACTGTTTTCTCTACATGAAGTAGTATCTTGAATAATATTGCAAATTATAGCAGTTCTAAGTCTTTGGTGGAGTCGCAGAATGCTAGCTAGTTCAAACAACTCAGGTATATTTGGACTGCAGTCATCATATCCTTTCATAAGAAGTTTTTTAGACATTTTTCCCGGATTTTGAGCTGTTATGGCTACAGTCAAGGTTTCATTTGAAAATGTAGAGTTATTTGATGGTAAATCCTTAAGGTATGGTAAGAACGTCAAGCTTCTTTGCCCCTGATTTCCAAAGAGGTTTGTGATATGCAAGTCTTCTAATGCCTCTGTTCTGAAAAAGTCTCATGATGTTACTGCTGATGTTTGCCTATGGTTTGAGCAATTTTCTTGATGGTACATAATGGTTTGTGCTTCTTGCTCTATCCCTGTTTCAAAAATAACAAACTCTCTTTCCTCAAGACATAGCTGCTCATGGTCATGATAATTTTGAGTGTCTAGTTCATCATAGAGGATTTGAGGTCGCTGATGTGGTGGGTCTAAGTTTGTTTCAAATCCTTCTGAATGTTCTTCAATGTCTTCATCAGTGTGTAAAATGAAAGAGTTCAGACCAGAATGCAAGGAGTACATTGGGATGTTATCTGGCCTTTCTTGGCTACTGACAATATATTTCATGTGTGATTCCCAATAGATTATTCTAGTTTGGTTAAACACAAGAATAGTGGCGTAGGACAGATCAAGTTGAATATTTCCCTGAAGCTTGGCTCCCCAAGATCTGGATAAAAGAATTTCGTACTTGGGGGGGATGTCTGCTACCACTATGTCCATGATCAGGTGTTTTGCAGGTATTTGGGCCAATCTGAAACAGAGATCTTGAATCAAATGAATATAAATATTTATAAGGTTTTGTTATTTCTAGGCCTAATCTTTCCATCATAACCTTTGGCATGAGATTATGCGAGGCCCCGAAATCTAACATGGCATTGTGTAGGATTTGGTCATGGATATTCATACTGATGTAAAAGGGAAGAGTGGTTCTTTCTTGGAATTTCCATTCTATTTTTGGACCAAACAACACTTCAGGAGTGTCATCAGCTAGATTAAGGGTGTTTGCATCATTTCCTATATTCAGGACCTTTAACACTTGGGATTTATAAGAGATTTAGGCGATAAGTTCAGTGAGAGGCATGGTAATCTTTATTTTGGCGATTTCTCCCTCAAAATTGAAGGGTGCTTGTAGTTTAGACAAATTTGCTTCATTTTTTTCAGCCATGAATTTCTCTATGTTCTGAGTTTGTTGACTTTGTTTAGGGATTTTGTTCAAAACAACCATCTCAGAAATCTTGGAAGAGGTACTGGGAAAATATGGGCCAAGGCTTGTATGAATAGCTTTATCTTTGCTTTGGTCAGTTTTATTGACCACGATTTTGTTGCTATCTACTGCTTTTTTAAGGATATTATCAGGGGTTTTAGCAATGTCCGAGCTACCTTTCTTGGAGTTATCTTGATTTTTTCTGCTTCTAAGATCATACTGCCTGTGAAAGCCTATTATGGCATTCTGAAAATCTATAGCAGGATCTTCGAGATCTTCATAGTTGGTTTCATTTTGATTCAGAGAGAAGAAAGCTTGTTCTTCTTTTGTGAGGTAAACCTCACTCTCGTTATCAGAACCTATAAGGTTCAAATGATTTTCATCAATGGGTTTTGTATCCCTCTCATCCTCATCAACATAATTTTCATTACAGGGTGGCCTAATTTGTTGGTGAGTTTACCTTGGTTTGTTTTGAGGCTGTTCTCTCCTAAAGTTTTGGTTCCAGTTTCTGTTTGGAGGGTTTTTCTGATTGTCCCTAAGAGGTGTCTTTTCACTTATCTTTTCTCACATTTTCGCCATGGATCTAACCAAGTCATCTATTCTAGGATCTAAGGGGGCAGCTGAAGGGGTGACCTCATCCCGGTATGTGACTTTCCTTTCTGATCTGGTCCTAGCTCTTTTTTCTGCTAAGTTGGCTTTCACACCTATGGCCACTTTTTGCATTTCCTCTAAGGTTGGGGGGTCCTTGTCTCTCAGTTGATAAGTCATGTCTGGGTCGAAACCATCGAGGAACTTTGCTAAGGCTGAGCCAATTGGAGGTTTGAAGTGAGGTGAGAGGGCGTTATAAACACTGTTGAACCTAGTGCAGTATTCCTGGACACTTTCCCCATTTTCCCTTTTTAGATTGTTATATTCTGACAGGGTTTGAATGGGGTTCTTTCTGATTTCCCACTTATTTATAAAGGTTTGGTAGAGTTATGGGAGATCGTGTATGCTGTTTGGAGTTAAGCTCTTAAACCATTTTTTGGGTTCTCCGCCCAGGCTTTGGGCGAACATCCTCATTCTTATAGTCTCATCTTCTATTTCCATGTACTCAAAGGTATCACTAATTCTATATATATGTTGTTGAGCGATATTAGCCTCAACTCCTGTAAAGTTCCGGATTTTGGATTGATAGTCATTTTGTAAAAGAGCCAAAGGGTGTGGCAACACCAAGGGTGCATACCAGGCTACCATGTCGAGAGCAATGGATGATTTACAATATGAGGACTTGTAGGATGAGCTGAGGTGATTTGAAAAGTAGTGGTTTGGATGGGTATGGCAGATGTACTTGGGCCAGTGATCTGATTTTGAGCAGATCTGGGGTGGTAGGAGCCAAAGTGATGGAGAAAGTGAAAGTCGGGAGGTGTAGTAGGTGAGGCTTCTCTACTAGGACTCTGTGGCAGATCTAGGGCTCAAGATCGTCAAAGTTTACCTTACTTTGTGACTTGCTTCTAAAAAGGGTTTTTGCTGATTTTAAGTCAAATGGAGAATCCTACAAGGATGTGAGATGCTCAGGTACTGATCTTGCTTTACGGATGGACCTATTGGTAGCTAAGTTTCTAGTTTCAGAAGCTTGCCACAGAATCTTCTCTCGGTCATCTACTATGATAGGGGGATTTGGGTCCAGGTGAGATCTGGTATAGATTCTTTGTGAAGCCAGATTTCAAATTCAGAGTTTAGAGAGGATGGTATTTGTGATTGTTTTGGATGAATGGCCTCTCTAGGGGTTTTGCTAACGTGAAGGGTGGTCAAAAAAAAAATGAGGGCTAGTGGAGTCGCCAGGTGGATTTCTTTGAGAACTATGGTCCACCACCAAAACTATCAAAGATGCTTTCGGGAAAAAGTTTTTCTAGCAAAATTTGAGGTGAAGACTTGCAAGAAAGAGTTATTACTTGGTTTCCACAGTTTGTTAGACTGTTTGGACACGCTGATGGTTCTCTTTGCAAGCTTATTTCTGTTTATCTCCTATGTTTAGGTAAATTTTTCTGAATCGCTAAGTTATACTTAGTTTGTCACTGATTACAGAGTTTGCACCATGAGTTTTAAGTTTTGGAAAGGATGAGTCAACAGAAAGGTATGGTTTATAAATTTTTTTGTTTTTAATGGAGTTTTTAGGCCTACTGGAGGCTAGTGGAGTCGCCAGGTGGAACTTGGTTGTTTTTGTAGAGATGTAGCTATGGTCCACCACCAATAACTAGAGAAAAGCCAATCTGGGGAAGTTTTTTAGGGTTTTTTGAGTTTTTATGTGTAGCTTATGAGGTTTGGAAGAGTTTCCTATAACTAAATCATCATTTTGCTAAGATGGTGAAAGAGCTAGCTTCTACTCCTCAAACAACACTTAAGTTTTCTAAGTTTGATTGAGACTTCGAGAGTTACTAAGGAGTACTTTATATTGTCACTAACTCGAAAGGTCCCACCGTGATCGCCACCATGTTAGTGAGCTTTCGTGGGATAAGTCAACTTATAGTATTCTTAAGGTCGCCGAAATGTTTTAGGGAATCTAAGTTTGTTTGTTACTCAAAGTCCCACCATGATCGCCATTATGTTAGGGTCCTTGATTTGGCTGATTAGCAAGCCAAATGATGTTATAACATCAAACCAATATTTGGAGCCCAAGGACCTAGCTCTTCCTAGACCAAGAGGGCTCTCTATTTTGTGTAAGGGATATCTATGTGTTTGCTTCTTGTGTTTCTGATTTTAGGCTAGTTATGAAGTAGGTTTTTGGTTTTGTTTTTAGGTTTGTGAGGGATGAACTGATCAAAGACTAAGATAGATAATAATATTGTCAGATCAATTGGGCTATGGGGTCGAAAAGTTCAAGAAAGCTTCAGATGGTGATACAAGGTATGTTGAAGGGCCGATTTGATCAAGGTAAAATGGATCTTTGGGTAAAATGGAGTGGGATGGACACTAAATTTGTGAAGAACAAAGGATTTAAAACATAAATAGTTTAATAGCTGACATAAACATGGTAGGGCTAACCATTAATCATGAGAAATGTAACTATAAACTGATTAATGCATAGAAATAAACATTCAAGCAATACATAGAGATATATGACTCTCTAACTTTGGGAAATTGCTATCAGACTTTGGGGAAATACATTTAAGACAAAAAAACAACTCAAATCACTATGAGGAAATGCCTAAGCATAGTATTTCAAGCTATTGGGCACTTTGAAGCAAGATTGCATAGTTTTAGGCAAAGGGCAAGATTAGTACAAGACCTCCTTGGTTCAACAAATGACAATCAAACAATCAAAGAAAGGTTTCAAAGGTGGAGCTATGACTAGCCATGAGTAAGCAGGGCATACCGTGAATCATACTTAGCATGCATAAAACCATAAATGAAACAAGAAAACAATTTCTTCAGTTATCAAAGAGAAATCAAGGATTCTTTGATATGACTAAGAAGGAAGAAAACATAGAAGCTATAAAGAAACAAGAAATTTGAGGTGCCTCCAAGGGCATGTCTCAAATCTATTCTCTACTGTCTTATAGCAAGCAAGAACATGGAATTATGAATGAAAACTAAGAAGCATAACAGAGAGGGACACTATACCATTTTACCAAGTCAAGGAATCCAACAACATACCTCCTTCATCATCCAAAAACATTCAAGAAACTATCCAATGCATGAGACAAGTGTTTCTTCCAAGCTTGTATAACCATATATTGCTTCTATTCATCAAGTTCAGCCTCATTTACAATGAATTCTCTTGGAATATATAGGCCAAGATGAGGGAAAACCTCCTAGTGCAACTTGCAATCTCATTGGCCCATCAAAAATATCTGATTTTTTCCTTGAGGCTTTGCAAAGCCCAAGGCACAAAATATCTAATAAAATATCTCAAAAATTCTAAAAAATGAAAATATATTGAATTTTCATAACTAATCATGCCCAAAAATAGCTAAACGCACATGAGGAAAAGTCACTTTAGAAAAGTACATTTTTCACAAAAATACTTAAGAAATATATCAGCAGAAAGTCCTCTGTCTTGCCGGCAACTTTTGGAGGCCTTCCCGATGTCAAAACAAGGATCGTGATGGCTCGTTGGAAAGATATGAATGTATATTTTCTGAAAATTCTTAGTTTTCTCCCAACTGATCTCTAGAATTCTGTCAAAAATTGACCTATGTGTAACAACCCAAAAAATAGACTTTGCTGATAAACGGGGCAGAGTGTGGAAAAAGTGAGTGTTTTTAGCCATTTTGGGGGAGAAAATCATCTTCAATTGATCTGAAAATCACTGAGTAGTTGCCCTTGAAATTATGGCATCCAATGACACCATTTTCATCCTTTGATGATGTCCCAAACAGAAATGGCGATGCCCATGAGTTTAGCCAAAAACCCAAAAATGACAAAAAACCAAAACTTGTTGAATTTCGCCCAATTTTGGCGAGCATGACCCTCAGGGGTTTTCAGAAACATGCTGTGAAGCTGAGGCCAAAATTTGGAGCTTTGAGGTGTCTTTCTTCATTTTTGGTGTCGGGCACCTCTTTTCAGCTTCCTTGAGTTTTTCCTGTGTGGCCTTCAATTTCCGTCGAGCGAATTGATTGAGCTTCTTGTAGTGCCCGATCATCCTCCTTTGAAGGTCCAAATCTCTATTGGCCTTCTCCAACTTCTTTTCCAAGTGATCATTCACCCTCTCAAGCCATGATTCTTTATTGTTCTCTATTTCTTGGGTGAACAAAGTAGTGAGAGGAATAGATTGGAGAAGGGCAGCTTCTTCCTCCTTTTGTTTCTCAAGGGATTTTCTGAGTCCCATGGTCCTTGGCCTCTTTCTCCTAGGCAGATCTTCATCTTTGCTATCATTGAACTCACCCATGAGTTCTTCCAATTTAAATTGCGCCTTGGAGGCCTCCTTTTTATATTTGATGGCCCGTGTCTCATATACTGCCATGTGGACACTCATCTGTTTATTTTGTATTTGCAAAAAGTGATTGAAGTTTCTAGCCCTCTCTAGATCTGCCCTCAAAGCATCAATTTGTTTTTCTCTATTGATCAAGAGAGTCTCTAGGATTCAGGCCTCATTGTCGCTATCATCACTTTGGATTTGAATTATGTCAAAGTCTCTCTCCTTCTCATGGCTGCTTTCTTCTTTCTCCTTTCCCTTGCTTTGGGTGGCCTTCTTGGTCTTCCTCCTCTTGGGTAAATCGACAATGGGCTGCTTGGGAAATTTCCCCTTGCTTCAGAGGGCCCTAGTAACATTTGGAGTTATAGTTTTAGGCACCCTTTTCCTTGATGTCCCAGGCTTGGCCACTTTTGGAGAAGAAAGCATGGACCTTTGCCTAGGGGAGGCAGCTAGCACATGCTCTATTGGCTCTTTGCCCTTGTTACTTTCCTCATCATCCTTACCACTGTTTTGAGTTTCTTCATGGATGCTTTGACTGTCTTCTTGCATGTCTTTTTGAGGGTTGCCCTCTTTACTCTTGCCTTTGTTGTCTCTAGGACTTTGAGGCTCCGTCTCTTCAATGTTTTGGGATTCATCTTCATCTTTTTTGCTGTTGTGAGGGCTACCAATATCCTCATCAAAATGCTCAATTTCCTCATCATTTCCTTCCTCACTGTTTTGAGTTTGTTCATGGCGCTTCTCTTCATCACTGTGCTGCACATCATCACTGTGTTCTTCTTCACCTTTCTGCCCTTACTCACTGTGATCTTTTTCACTTTGTTGCCCTTCTTCATTGTGATCTTTTTCACTTTGCTGCCCTTCTTCATCATGCTCTTTTTCCCCTTGCTACCCTTATTTATCATGCTGTTGTTCATCATCATGCTCTTCTTCCTCATCATGCTCTTCTTCTTGTTCAATCATGGGAAATTTGAGCTTCTTGGGAATGGGCTTGCTTGAAGAAGGCGAAGGATGGTGAGTGGAAGGTGAAGGAGATGTATGGAATGAAGGAACAGTGGCGAAATCTGGATGTGCAATGAAAGTGTCCCAAGAGATTTCCTTCTTCTCAAGCTGATGAAGAATGATAACCTTGATGAGGGAATGATGGAAAAGGCAAGATGACTACTGAGAAGGAGGTATTTTCTGAACAGTGGAGGCCATTTTTTCAATACTTCTATGGAGGAAGAAAGGGAGATTTAAAAATTTGGCTCTTGTGAAATGCATGAGCAACCGAACATGGTAAGCATAGACCCAGGAGAACCTTCCCTCGCAAGTGAAGTATTTCATGATTATATTCATGAGGGGGGCATAAATAGTCAAAAGATATGAGAAGGGAAATATGGATGGACATGTATCCCGATGCTCCGGCTTCAAAAAGGGTTTGTACTGTTCTGAGTCTAGGTGGCTCTGTTTAAACCACTTCTCTCCGACATAAGGGATTTTGGTGGCCTTGGAAATGGATCTAGGAGAAAACTTGAAATCCAAGCCTGCCAACTGAAAGTGTTTCCCTTGAAATCTCAAAGCACAAAGATTTGTCAAGGGGGAATAGATTTTCACCTCCTGCACCCTTTGACAAAACTCTAGACATCCAACTTCATGAAAGTTAAACATGACTGATGGATGAGCATTTACCTCTTCAATTGAAGTAGGTTCAAATCTCCTATGAAGGCCACTTATGCTGTCCTGCCTGGGAGGCATCTTATTTTGAATACTCTTTGCTGACTGACAAAAACAAGTTGTCTCAAATGTTCCTTGAAATGGCTTCTCAAGAACACACCCTGTCCTCCTTATAAGTCACTGTTTTGTCCTCTTTGATGCCAAACAACAAGTATTTGTCAAATGAAACAAAATCAACTTATCACTGTGCTTGGGAAAAGTCTTGAAAAGATGTGTTGGTGGTCCCTTGTTTGAACAAGGATATCCTTTGTTTTGATAAGAACACCTTTCTCTTCAAACAATACCCTTTTTGCTATTCACTGTTTTTAACAAAGTAAAACAAAACACCTAAGGCTGTCTTGAGACACCTTTCAATCACAGACTCTGATTTTTGGACTATGGAGGGGGCACAAAGTTTGTTTTTCCACCATACAGAGAGGACACTTTATATTTGCCAAGCCTTCACCTTATAAACATTTCTTTCTTCTGAGTTTTAGCAGACAAGGTTCGCTCTCTTCTATTAACCCTGTTAGGACACTTCCCAGCATTTTGAGACCTCTACAACTCTGTATTTTTCTCTTGTAATTTGTGTATGGTTTTCACTGTTCTGAAAATCATTTAAGGCCCTTTAAGACTAATAAAAACACCCACCCTTTAATCATTGTTTTTGTCTTGTGCTCTTTATATGACAAACTTCTCTTAAAGACACTGTTAAGACACTGTTCAAATTGATTTGAGACCCCCTAAGCACAAGAAAGGTTTCTTCAGCTTTGACAAGAACTCTGTCTCATATACCATTGTCTATCTCATGGTTTTCGAATGATGAAGTGCTTTGGAAAGCACTATTTCTCCTTATAGCAAAACACCCCTTCAAAATTCAAATTTTACCATGAGGTGATGAAAAATACCTTAAAAACACTTGAGGGCCTTGTTTGATTGGTTAAGCAGCTCTCAGAGCTTTTTGGAGACCTTTTGAGTGAGCGGCACGCTTGCAGAAGAAAGCGTCGTGCAATCGGGTCGGCCTCGGGCGGTGTTTGAACGGGTGCTACAGGCGCGCCGCTCGCCGCTACAGGCGCGCCACGCAGCCATTATAACCCTTTGTAACTTCGCTCACAGGCGCGCCGCGCAGGCTTGAGGCATTTAAAACTTTGAAAAATGCTGAAATCACTTGCTTCTCTGGTGAAAGAACTAAGGGATCATTGTATTTGAGTTTTGAATTTGCAGATGAGACTTTGCCAACGGTCTCTCCTCCTTTTAATGTCGAAAAAGCCAACACATCTTCGTATTTTTCTTTTGTGAGGGTTTGGAGTTTAAGAAGGCCCCCTTTTGTCATATAAAAAACTTAAATCACCTTTTAACATTACAAAGGCCCATATTTCGATTTTAAATGCTATGGAGGCTGCTTTTGAATGGCACCATAGTCATGGCTCCTTTTTACTGCTTTTTCATTGTTTCTTGCCTAGAAAATAAACCTGTCACCTTTATTTATTTCTGACCTTTAGAGGAGCACTGTTTAAGAGTAATATCCAAGATTTGTGAGGCATCCTTTGCCATATCTTGGAAGGAGATGAATCACCACTCTAAAACTTACTTTGACAATTTCTGCTCTCCTGGTGTTTTGATGATAATTATGGCTATTGTGCAGTTTGATCAGAACAGTCAAGCGCCCTTGGATATTTTCCTTTGACTGTGGATGAAAAACCTTATTTGCATTCACCCATGGCTTTACCTATATCTGTTCATCGAGGAAAAAGGCCTTTAGAGACCCTCATTGCAATCATATGGAACATCAAGGCTTTTTCACATGTTTCATAAAGGTCTTTGATTGTGATAGTGATATGGCTTGATTCTTTGAATATTATCTTGAATTTGAATAATGGTGTCATATCCTTTTCTTCACATTGATGAGCCTATCCAAGCTTTGTTCACTTTAGCTTCAGATTTCCTTTGAAGGAGATCTCTGATAGAAGAAAAACCAAACCTCTTTGATTATCATAGTACCACTGTTTGTCATCTTTTAACACTCGCCACTATAATCATCCAATTGTTTCCCACTACACTTAAACTTCCGCCTTTCAAATAGTGAAACCATATAATCAATCCTTGAAACACCACCGGCCGTGTTAGTAGTTCTACTCTATTGGAGAAAAGGTATGAAACAAGTTTTGTGCGCTGTGTTTGCTGTTACTTTGTGCCTTTAAATGAGGCCACTGCTCGACCCTCTCGCTATTGAATGAAGGAGGCCTTAACAAATGACTTAACCATGCTCATGCTTGGAGGAGGTTTGCAACAAGTGACCCAACCCTCCGCACATTCTTGGAGGAGGTTTTATATAGTCACATTTCATCCGTTTTCAAACTCGTGTCAATCTTTCCTTTCATTGCATATGCACTGCTGAGACATCAAGGCTTGTTAGTGGCGCGACTTAAGGGTGTATCAAGCTTTATTTACAGAATAGGAAGGTCATCTATGTCTGGTTGATATTAGACAGAGGCTCTTTTGGCTCTAGGATAGTTTGCCAAGGGAGGAATGCCTAAAGTGCCACCACCTAACTTAGGGGAGATTTTTGACAGATTTGGAGTATTTTCTTTGGAGCTGATGGACAAGTTTGTATGACTGAGACTAGATAGGGCTTAACAATTAGGTTTTTTCTCATCATAGGCTGATTGAAAAGGTAGGAGGGAAAAATGTTTAGGGGGTGTTTTCTGGGCGACAAATTTGACAAATTGGAGATCGAAATTTGCTAGAAAACATGGCTTTAAACTTAGTCATCATCAACAAGTGAAAATCTTTTGATGACTAACACATATGTAAACTAAAACTAAACTAAAAAAACTAAAAAAAAAATAAACAAAAGCTCTAAAAAGAGTCAAAGCGACAACAATAATGCGAACGGTGGCTCTAGGCCCCTCTTGTGGGCAACGTAGTAAGAAAGAGTGAAAATTTACCCTCTTGCCAAAGGGCCCTAGACAATGGTTCTAGGTCCCAAAATACAGGATGTTTTTATCCCAAGCTTGCCCACGGTGTAGTCTCCCTCTCTCTCTGCCTAAGTAATTTGAACTTGTTGGGTGGCCAACAATTGAGTCCCCTCTGTCTTGACTCCGGTCACACTACTAGTATTGCTTGGGCAAATTCTAGCCATCCTGCTGTGTGATCACCATTCTTCATCTCCTTGGTGGTCTTTATATAGGATATTTCAAATCCTTCCTTCCCTCTTGGTACGTAGATGGTGACCCAAGAGGGTATGATTATTTGTGTGCTTCAAATATTCCATTGTGTGCTCACATAGTGTCTAAGGAGGCGTTGGTGGTTGTCCTTAGGCGGCTTGAGATAAGGCATCACTTGTCCTTTGCTATGTGGTCCTGGATAGTGACATTTTTTCCACTCTAGAAATCTTTTATATTGGGAAAAAAGGCGCACGAGCGCTATTCGTGAAGGATATTGTGTGCAAATAGCATTTAGGACTAGATTTCAATTTTGTTTTCTCGGACCTTAGAGATTTTTAAAATACTTTCCGATTTTTGTAGTAATCTTGACCACAGCAAAATCCTTTGACGACATTAATTAATGTCATCTTACGATTGTACGATTTCAGTGTTAACGGTTGCCCCCTAATGCATGAGGTCTAGGAAGAATTGTATAGGCAAAATACATTATAGTTTCTTTTACGTATTGTGCGTAGAGAGAGCGAGAGGGCTGAGTGAAGCCTTGGAATTGAAAACACCCGCACCATTTCCAAGAATATGACCACGGCCTAAGGGATCACAATAAGAAAATACAATTTACAATACATATACAAATTTTCAACAAGGCGGGCATGTCCCATGCTTGTGATGTTGTGGCTAGTTAAACAAAATTGACAAATATATGTTATGTACGTATCAACGATATGGTAGTGACATTAGCGGTTGTTGACGACGATGATACATTAGCGCCCTCAAGGGAGTTTTCTTTGATAATAGGTGGAATGTGGTACCCATATGTGTAAACTTGTATGGAATATAAGAGCGCACATGGTACGCATAGGTGCGGTTGGGACCTTCAGGTGTAAGCATTGTTGATAGAAACGCTTATGGAGGCATGGGTCTGAATGGTTTGATCAAAGTGCAATGGTTGTAGATGCGATACCATCTTTACATGAAAATGTTTGTCATAGTTGAATGTTAGGAGGATCAATGACATCTGTGTACAATGATGTCCCCCATAATGCCACCCGGGGATGCTGTGAGAGGGGGTGATCAGATGCGCTTCCTTTTTGGAATATAGGTGTTGAAGTCGAAAAAGGGAGCCTCAACCGGATGGGGGTTGGAGTATAAGGGATCGGGGACCTAGATGTGATGGGTTTAACATAGGAATGTTGTGAGGGGTGACTAAGCGATGATGGGGATTCGGTGGCCCAAGGTCAGAGCATACTTCGCCGGCTTGGTGGCAGTCCTTGGTTATTTCTGAAGATCACCAGGTTGGTAGGACTTCTAGGGCGAGTGTAAGCGGCTATGAATGTCATGATGGTTTGTGCATGGGGTGAAATACTCGACCAAGGGTGTTGAGGAGAGTTCTTTGCCATGGAAAAAGATGAAGTAGGAGGGTGAAGGATGTAGTGCATCATTCGGAGTCTTTGTACACTTACCAAAAGAATAAAATAATGGGGTTTGGTTTGTACAAAACACAAATATGGAGTACCCCAAGACATGAAAGTGTTCACTCACTAATGGTGTGAGAGGTGTTTCTTTGATGGTGGGGGTCCATTGGTTGGTCTCATGTGCGAGGTTAGTGAAGTGGATGAAAAATTATCGCGGTGGGATTGTTGGTCGGTATATTTGGGCCAGCTCAGTGCAATGGTGCACTCTTTATCGATTGTACAACTTGGTCATCCGGGAAAGGGGTTTTAGCTTGTATGAGTAAGCTTGACCATCGCAGTGAATGGAAGACACGAGGTGCTTTACGGGTGAAGTGGTATGGTCATGGAGTCACTTATGTTGTGATATATGGTCTACGTAGGTGACGAGGCATGGAGGGGAGCTCTGCGGCCAACGCATATGTTTTTCATGTGTAGGGTGAGGTGATAAACACGGTCGGATATGAGGACCCTATGGTTTAATTCTAATGGAGAAATAGAGTATTAGGGATATGCCCACATTTTTCTGCAGGACTCTATCCATGCTAGAGGTAGAATGATACGCTGTATAGAACTTTCAAGAGATAAAGTTGTGGATGTTTTGTGAGCTTTTCCTTAAAAGAAACTACCTGAAATTGAAAGCATCTTCTTTATCAAATATTTATTGAAAGTCATAGGCTTTAAAAAAAGAAGATGAAAGAAGAGCATACACCTCATAGGTCTTGAAAAATTTATTTTCGAAATGTGAATGTGTCAGCATCATACATTCATCATGAGTGTTGGTTGTGGTGCAACACGGTTCGGAGAACGGACCTTCGATCTCTCATTATGGTCCTCAGAAGTTTTTGAAAAAGGAAGCGATATATAATTTGGATATGGCCCTAATTCAATTCATTTGCTTTTCTTGATTTTGAGAGGTGGAGGACTCTCGTAGCATTTCTTGCCATTGTGGTCGACGAGGCAGTGAGGACTAAAAGCGATACTATGCCAGGTAACCTCCATGACGTCACACAATGCTGATTTTACAGTTTGATGGTGCTAGGGTCCGTATAGGCTGAGTTTGTATGAATGCAGGTGACTTTTGCCCTAGATTGTGACATTCAGAGCAAGTGTCTGCCTCCCTATGTGCATATTTAGAGGACAAGTGTATAGAAGCACTTTGTTCCCCAATTTTGGTGCACAGGCATGCAATGCCTGTCTAGTGCATGTAGCATGCCTATCGAGACGGGCGGCGCAAAAGCTAGGAGCTAAAAATATTTTTGTTTCTTACTTTTTGGTTTTTATCTATGCGTGGGCTTTGTTTTGATGACGGGTTATTATGGAGGAGAAGCGGGATTGGCACGAGCTCCATACTAAGCTAGGCTGGCGATGCTAGGGCATGCCATCAGGCGAATGCTATGGGGTCTCACCGAAGTTTGCGAAAAACGAGCTTCTTGATCGCGGGACAAACTACTGCGGTACATTATCCGGCATTGGCGCAAGAGGCCCCAACATGTTTGTATTGCATGGGACATCTAACTATCCGCCTTAAGATGGATGTTTACTTTGTGACAGTTCTTTGCCTTAAGGTGAACCTTAAGTATCCACTCTCCTGCTTAGGGAGAGTGGGCTTGGAGAGATTTAGGAGATACCCGCGTGGATGGCGCCTCTTACAAGGGATGCATGTGTGTATTAGTTATACGTTTGTGAGAGCGGTGTTCTCACCTTTGATGATTTAGCTATGGCCCCGGTGGGGTCGGTTGCTCCACATCGGGCATTAGGCCTCTAAGTTGTAGTTATACACCCATTTGAGGAATAGGGCATTTTTCGATTTTTTCTTGTTTTGTTTTGACGGGATGGTGGCGCAAGTGAATAAGGTCCAACGTGGAACTAAGTCATTTGTGTATGCCCGTGTGCAGTGCGGCATCCGCTTATGAGAGGGTAGTGCTACTAAGGCCCGGTAGTGGTGGTGCCTCTGGGGGGCCACGGGAGCGTCGTATGAGGAGGTGGGCTGCGGGTGATGCGCGGGCGGTGGTGGCATGGTGGGGCATTATTGGAATGCCACCAGTGGCCTAGTTTAGAGCAAATCCACATATGTTTTTTCCATATACGCTATGCGGGAATGGACTTCAGGGCGATCCGGACATGGGTGTCCCTTATGGATTATGTTTGGGGGCCAACGAGGTATGTTTTGTATGTTTTCTACATTTACTTGAGTATGTATGCACTTATGTGTTTTGCTAGTGACAACGACATCATTTTTTGGTTACTCGTGTAGATGTTGGTGAGGTGGGTTTGCCCCATGGCTTGGTTGGTGTGCCACGATCCTCCCACGACGACCTAGGGGTGGTCGGGGAGGAGGTGATGCGGGGTGGACCATGCTCGTTGGTGTTGGCGAGAGATGGTGGTGGAAGTGGCCCTTTAGGGAGGAACGTGCAACTCGATTTCTTGGAAGATGCGGGCGAAGCGAGAGCTCGATACCGACGCGCGGTCTTCCGTTTATATACGACGAGCTCGTATTATGAAGCTGGAGCTCAGGTGTTTGTTCTTGAGAATTTAAGGGTGAGTGGGTAGCAGCCACAGAGAGGATGCACTGCTCCTAGGTTTCATGGATGACTTTGAGGAGGTATGGTTAGAGGCTTGTGATGACGTGAGGGACTATTGACCCTCCTAGGATAGTGATCCTTTGTTGTGACAATAGCTCGAGTTGTAGCACCGGGGTGGTGGGTGGGTCAGGGTGCCCCTCTAAGGTGGCACCACCCTAGAGTATTTTTGTACACGGGGAAAGTACCGTTATGAGGATGCTTCCCTTATTTTGGCCGACTTTTTTTTTTTTTGTATCTTTGAGGTGGCGGTTAGACTGACACTATTTTGTACTCAAATATACACATTGTGATATATATATATATATATATATATATATATATATATATATATATATATATATATATATATATATATATATATGAGAGATATTTTTGCGGCTCTACATGATGTATCACCTATTTGGTTTAATTTATATATTATGCTAATGGATATCTAAATTTTTATTTTTTATGTATGATGGTTTATTCAAGATGCATTCCGAGTTTAGGATATTGTTAGCTATGCGATCGATTGTTTGGTTTGACTCCTTGGTACACATGTAAATGTGATATAGTCAAATTGTTTTTGTAATATTTTAGCACATAGATATTTTCTAAGAAGATGTGTATCTCTTGTCTCAAATGTTTGGTTTAACCGTGACACTACTAGTAGGAATCGAGGTAGACATGCATATGGTGTATGCCCCGATAGGCGTCACACATAAGTTTATGACGGTGTCATATTCTGCACGATTGCTTGTTGTTGAACCAATGCCTGTTGTTTAGTGGTAGAGATCGATCGAGAATTGGTAAATGACCCAAGCAAGCGTAGCTAGAATTTTGAGACCATCTTGATGCTCCATTAGCAATACGAAATAGGGTTCATGTTGGTGATCCATGGTGATGCTTTGAGCACTTTTAAATAATTATTTGGGTCAAAAATTTTGAGTGGTGGGATTTTGTGTACGAACACTCTAGGAATGATCGTCTTAGCCCTTATGGGTATAATTTATTGAGGTAAGGACGTTGATGGGGTTATTAAGGCGGGTCCCATCTAGGTTCCTTCAAGATGTATGCCCCTACAATCGGAGGAAATGTTTAATGATGTAGGGTCCTTTCCACAAGTTTTTAAACTCCTGGCCTAAGGTCGATTTGCGACATCATAGCGGAGGACTAATTATCCCTCGGTGAATGAACAGAGGGTGATATGGTGGTCAAATGATGCTTTTTTACCCTTTTCTTGTGGGCCTCGTTGTGCTTTGCGGCTTAAGCTGTCATCGATTTTCATTGACTACGCTCTAGTTGTACTGGAAGTCTTTTACCTTTCTGAGGCTAGGTATTGTCGAGAGTTTCGATATCGGCATGGTGGGATCTCGTGTTCAATGGGAATCACGGCCTCGACCCCATACACTAAGTGTGAAGGAGATAAAACCATTGGACGTCTTTATCGTGCGGTATGCCCATAGGGGCGAGAAGAGCATATGGTGCCGAGTTGGTTTTTGCTGTAGTTTGCACTCACCATGCATTGTAACATAGTTTTGTGTACTTTGTTAATGGCTTCTACACATGCATTGGTGTTCAGGGGTAGTATGGTGAAGAGAATTCGTGGGTGAATCCAAGGTGTTGAGATAGTTCCTCAAAAAAATTGTTCTGGAAGTGTTTACCATGGTTGGAGACTAACTCTTTGGGGATCTTTGAATCGGGTGATCACGTGGTTGAGCAATCAGCCGATGGTTTTACGCCATGTTGTCAAATGTAGAGGCATGGCCTGACCCACTTAATGAAATAGTCAAAAACCACAATGATGTATTTATGGCTTCTTAATGAGGTGGGGTTGCGAGGTCATGAAATCAATCCCCCATTTACAAAAGGTACGGTGATGATGACGGGATGTAGAGGAGCGAGGAGGTTCTCTTGCTTTGCGGTGAATCGTTGGCATCGGTCATCTTTTGATGCGTAATGTAGTCGCAGAATAGAGGCTTAAATTCTCCTACTCGTAGGATTTTTTTTGAAGCATTAGCCATACAGTGAATGGATAGTCACTTTACCAAGCACCTCTGTGGCGATCATTAAGGGCTTGTTATGTGGATTGTGGGTGAGGAACCCGCTATGGAAATGGTTTTGATGCCTCATCGATATAAAAAATATCTATGAGGAAGTATCGGGGGCTTACATATCCACTTATGCGTCGACGGACATCTCACATGAGATGAGGTCTAAAATTTTGGGTTCGCAAGAATAGGAGAATATCGTCGTACTAAGGGTCATCGGTTGCTACGAAGAGAAGAGGTATTCATTGGGTAGTGAATCATTCATTGGTGATCCTTTGGTATCTCCCGGAAGGTATAATGAACTTCTTGCTAGAACGCCTTTTGCTCTTGGGGGAACGAAATTGTAAGTCATATTCTTGTAGAATGACTATCAGGTGGGCATACTTGTGGTTCATTAGGTGGCGCGTGAGTAGGTATTTTATGGGGTTAATATATGCGATGACGCAGTAGTGGTTCTTAAGATGATGTAGTGGCGAGATTTTTTTGAATTTGCATAAATCAATGCTAGTGTAGTCTTTCTTCGAGGCTCATATCTTAATGTTGGATCCGATAAGGTTTGTTTGGCATAGTAGATTACATGCTCACCTTCCCATTTGGACCATCACGGACCGGCATTCGATTAACATGGACTCGGAAAGTCGATAAATATAGGATATAGTCCTTGTCATAGTCTAGGGGAATCGATGAGAGCGTTGAAGACAATGTTTCTTTCAGCATCAAATTCTTTGCGGGTGAAATCATCCCATTTAAGCAGGATGTCACGCGGAAGGAGGCAGAACCCTTGGGCGTAGGTGGCATAATCTAGGACAAAGCGTCTCAGAAAGTTGTGCTTCCTACGAGGCTTTAGGTTACGAGGGTTCGAGGTGGAGGTACCTCTTTAATGGCTTGGACCTTAAGGGGTCCACAAATACCTTTCTAGGACATGATAAAGCCTAAGAGTCTTCCAACACGACACAAAGTACACTTGAGGGGATCAAGTGTAGGTTGTATTGACGACATCGTTGGAATACCAAATGCCTTGGTCCCCGGAGGTGGCTGAGCATTTCTTAGAGCGTATAGTCGGGTCGTCCAAGTAGGCAAGGATAAAGATTAATTACTTAAGGTACGGAAATATATAATTCATGGCCGGATTGGAATGTAAGCTCTAGCGTTTTTAGGCCAAAAGGCATTGCTATGTGAATGTACCCCAAGGGGTGGTGAACGCGGTTTTGTACCCGATACGTATGGTGGATTTGATTGTATCGGGAGAACCCAACCATAAAGGATGGAAGCCTCATGTCGTGCACTTAAGAAATTTATGACTTGGTCGATGAATGGAGTGGGATAATTGTCTTTAGGGAAAAATTTGTTCAAATCTTGAAAATCGGTGCAAATGCGTATAGTGCCTATTTTTTCATGAAGAGGACCAGGTTGGGCTCTAAGATGTATAGGCAATGGGGTAAATGGCTTCTCGGCTTTTTTGAAGCTTTTCGATTTCTCACTGTTCTTCTACCTTAGATGGGTGTAGTTGATGTTGTTTTTGGCATGCGGGAAGCTACGTCCAAACCAAGTGTCAATATGGTGCTCTACGATAGTGGGGATAAGCCAAAGGAATTTCGGTAGTCGAGGGTGAAGATGTCTCTATACTCTTGTAGCAATTTTTGTATAAATTTATTTGATACGGAGAGCAAGCTACCCCCAATGAAGATTTCTTCGATACTGCCGGATTTTGGGATATGTTCACCTTGATGGTGGGTGAAATATTCGTATATTTCCTTCCTCGAAAGCATCGGGTGTTGGGATGGGGTTTTTTAACCAATCGACCTTCCTTGATGGAAGTTAATATTTTTGATTCGATCGCGTAGATCTCTTGTTCATTTTTCTTGTTAGGACTAAACATTTTCTTGGGGAGAAAAGTGAACGGTGATGTGTGCATCCATGGGTAATTTGGCTCCGTCATAGCCTCCAAAGGATATCCTCATCCAAATGAAACAAGGACACGAAGGGGATTGCTCTATGTAGGGTTATGTTGAATGGGGTTAATTCGTATGGAGCTAGTTGAGAGACACGAAAAGGATTCCATCGTGGATGTGGTGGAACTAGATAGTAGTTGATAGAGTATAGATAGATTGGGTTTGAACGTCATAGAACAACTACTCTCATAGTTGCGGTGACTCGACACCTATGGTAGATGAAGCGAGACAACCTAAGTCATGATTCGATACATGATGATATGATACGTATGATGTATCATGTCATCGGCATTTAGTGGGGGTTTAATCTCCTTGATTGATCGTCTTTTAGTTGGCCACAACGGGATGGATCTTCTTGTCATCCTCTTGAGTTGTCGAATTGTTCATGGACTGCGATGCATTGCCATATTCTAAGGAGGCGGACTATGGTTGATCTCATACGGGCTAGAGGCATGCCCAGAATTATGGTATTTAATGACAATGGCGTACTCGGTGGTTGTCACCACATATCTAACACAAATATGGGATGTCCATGTCGGCGCGGTATACTATATAGGACTGGGTACCATCGTTGGAACATTTCCAAGTTGGTCGATCAATGATGAAGATGATCGAGTTCATCTGCAAAGTACCTTTCGATTGGGTAGGGAATGCAGCGAGGGGATCCTTTCGGAGTGTTTGTCGCTCTTCCTGGGCCTGAGTGATATAGAGGTTAATCTCCAACGAGAATGGATGGAGGGATCCTCTTGATAAGTCACTCGATGTCATGTAAGGCATCCTTATATTGTGGAATCTCGGGAAATGGTGGGTATAATGCCTAGTTGTTGCGAAGGCATGCGTGATTGGTACATAGCAATTTTCCTTTACTTTCGGTGGTAGTTCCTTTTTCGGGGCAGCGGTGTCGCGATTTTTGTCTCAAATCCCGAGAATTGGTTTCAAATTTATCGACTCTAGACATATATCGGTAAGATGACCGATTACATCGCATGGTGCGGAGACTAAATTCCCATTAAATGACGGGGTCTACATCTTATTTCCTCTGCTTGGTTTCTTGATTTTTTTATCATGTCGACGATACATTTAAACTCCGTTAAATTATGACAAACAATCCCCTTTAAACCCCCTATGTTTGGCCTAAAAAATTCATTTGCTATCGTTCCCCTTTTCTAAAACTCAAAATTGCATTAAAAATGGCCATACGCATTGGAAAATACTGTAGGCTAGCCCCTTGACCCTAGCCCTTTTAATCTTTTCCTCCCACGGGCAGCTCGAATCGAGAGCTAGACCCCGATGGGCACTTATCGGAAATGTGTCGGGTGCATTTTGGCCGTCGATACGTATAGATTGGACGGCATTCGTTCATCTCCGTCGCACCGGCCAACGGCTTGCCTGCCATACGATCAAATCGTAAAATCAACGGTTACGGCTTTATCCATCTCATGGTCCCGCCTCACTTCCTTTGTTCTAAAAGCACAGTTTCTATCGCACCTCTTTTCTAGGGCGGGTAGTATTTCCCAATTCGGAGTGATTCCATACATCACCATCGTGTCCGTGTACGATTCCAAAACCGCCCTCCATCGCGCATTATCATTCGACCAAAGTCACGGCGCGAGGGTGTGACCGATCGTCACGGTCGGAGGTCTTCGTAGCGGTTTCGCTCCTCGAAGGCTGCCGAAGTTAACTTGGGGAAAGCCATACCCACGGCCCACGGTCCCATCGCCCCCGGAAACCACGTTCTCGGCGTCGATCTTGTCTTGAGATCGAATAGTCCGAATCATTTTCTTCTTTCTGTGATTGACTTGGTCTTCTTCCACATCACCGTTCCACGTGTGTATGCATGTTTCCTCCTCATTATATATTCCGATTCTGATCAATTTTTCATTGTTTTACGTTAAAAACCTGCACCGCCGGTACGTAAGCCATTGTTCCAACGCATTTTCATCACCACCCCACATACTTCCGTCATTTCATCATGCCGCGTTGCTACACATTCATCCCCCTTTGCACATCGCGGAGTCCCCATGCATTTGTTTTCTTGACGGGTTTGCGGGTTTTGCGGTATACGGTGAGCGGAAAACCTATCATGATTCACAGTCTCTGTGCGTGACAAATAACGTCAAAAGGACATTTTTCGGAGATGAATTATGAAGAAAGCCACAGGAAGATATCTTAAATCAAGCTTCCATTAAAGAAGCGAGTTAAAATATGTCAAACCCTACGGCGACATTAAGGTGTAGATTTTACAAATGAAGATATTAATGGAGCGACGAGAGAAGTATCGATTGGGAGATCGGAAGATTCAAAATTCAACATTAAATATTTTAAAATGTTTGTAATTCGGGGTTTGAAGGCGAGAGGGTACCATTCAGAAAAAATTCTCTAAAGCTTTCTTTCGGCAACATTTTCTTCAAGAAAGGACGAAATGTCTGGTTTATTCCTGCAGCCCGTGTTCTACGAAGAGTTTTCTGCAACGTATTTATTTTACGCGCGGGTAGCAAAGGTACAAAAACGGCTTGATACAAAGTCATCAAGCGTTAATGAAGTGCACGTTTCCGCCATTTGTTTTAATTAGGAAAATTAAATGTTCATCACCTACTCCCCTTTTAGAGCTTTCTTGTTCTCTATCAGCTCCCAAAACCGAATAATTTAGGATTCAGATTTTATCAAAAAATTATGCAGTGAAGGATTTTTGTATACATTTGTAGAACTCTTGTATGGAGGCTTTCCAGGCCCATAGGGTTTCGGTGAGGAGGCTCCATGCCTTAAAGAAGAGTTACGGTCTTTGGTATTTCATGATCTGTAACTCTCTTCTGTGTTATTTTAATATATCATTTCATTTCATCGATCTTTCTGTATCTGTGTTTTTGAATGCGAGTGGCTCACTAATTTTTGGTATGGATTTATCTAGTTGATACCCATGCTTGGATTAGTCAAACGCGCTTTAAATGGCTCATGCATGATATTCGTTTCCATTATTCCTTCAAGCCGTATTTCTTCTAGTTTCTTTGGAGGTGTTTTTTAAAATGCAATATTGTCATGTATGGATTCTTAGATTATTCGCCATACATGGTGGCATTGTGTATCTGGATAATAAACTCAATGCCTTAAATATCTCATCTGTTCACTACATACATCGATAACTTATTTACGTGAGGTATTTCTAAATCGACCCACTTCTGGTGGTACGTATACGAGATTGTACGTTGATTTATATTAGGTTGCACGTATGGCCTCTGCGGTATTCCTATCTCTATATCCCGGTTCACCGAGTCTTGGTCCATTCGGATTAATATTCCTTGTTTTACAAAGAGATTGGCATGAGAGCTTTATTTATTAATACTTCTCTGTTATATCATATGCTCCTTGCTATATAAGATGTCTAGGCCTTTGGTCTATACAACTCTAAATTTGTCTCTAAGAGTGACAACATCTTTTTGCGCGTTAACTAGGGATCGATGTGAGAAAATATACGGATCTAGGCCTCTAGAAAAACCTAATTCACTCTTCAAGTAGGTAGACATGGAGAGTTAGAGTTGTAGATCCCTCACCTTGGCGACTCCACATTTGTTTATTTGATAAACCTATTGCGTTACGGCTCCTGTCAGCCACACACAGATGAATATGTCTAAACCAAAAGACACCTTCGATTATACGTACGAAAAGATCTCCCATAGAAGAAATTGGAGGAAAAGAAAATTAGTCCATTCTGAAATCACGAATTGTCTATAGAAGACTTTCCATCCTCTTCTTCTCGAGAAGCTCAGAGATACCGGATATCGACTCCCGCGTAGGAGATACCAATTATTAGTATTCAAATAGTCACACCTACGAGGAGGTGTCGGAAACAAAGATAATTTTTCACCCTACTCCTGAGGTTGAAGGAGTTAAGGAAGTCAATTTGAAGTATGCGATTTGTTAACGGACCATTATTCCCCTTCAACACCTCGACGATGTTCATTACATTCCTATTATTATTCATACTCCACTTCCACCTCCTCCTCCTCCTCACTGTACTTATCAAACTATTGCTACCTCCACCCCCTCCAATGGAAAATGTTCCGGGCTTCTTGCTAAATAAATATGCTCATATGGCATTACCCCAAGTGTTGAATGATTTGCCATGAGTTATTTGAAGATTTTACCCCGATCAATGGGAAAACGAGATTGATGCTCAAAAAAATCTTGAGGTTTTGTGCTTTTGCGGAAAGAATTTTAATGTGGAACATTTAGATGTGGTCTTGAAATTTGTTTTCCAATCTCTTCGATGGTGAAGCTCGAAAATGGTTTAAGACATTGCAAGGTCGTTCTATTACCACTTGGAAATAATGGAAGATACTTTTCTCAAAAAATGGGGAGAAGAAGAACATGGACATTGTCTTGCGAGTTCAATACGCTCGAAGAGACATAATGAAGGGGTGTCAAAATTTATCAAGAGATTTAATAAATTGTATTTTGAGTCTTCTGGCGATATGAAACCTCACCAAACTCTCTTGCTAGAGTTGTTTTTTGTAGTGATTTGATTAAATTTGGTTTCTCTCTCGAGGAGAAAGAAAACCCTCACTACTCCGGATGATGCTCGATCAAATGCCTTTGGAGTTGGAAGAAAACTTTGCCTCCATAGGAAAACCAAAGGAAGATCCAGGCAGGGATGCTAAGAGGAGAGCAAGAGGGGAGTATCTACCTACCTCCCTACCAAGGCAGAGACTCGGCTAATGACAAATTGAAGAAATGAGAAAAATTATTAGAACCTTTACGTGGCGAATTGACAGGCCCAGGAAGCAGAATTGACCCCAGAGGCTACTAGTATCAAAGCAGAAGTTCAATCCTTGATATAGGAAACCACCACACAAAATATTACCTGCCAGGAAAACAAGAACACGCAGAGTCGGGTTCCACACCCATTGTACCTAGAGAGGTCCGATTGAATGATTCTCTTTGAAGACACGCCTATGGGTGGAGGATGCAAATCACTTGCCTTTTCAAATGATGATGGAGAAGAATTCCCTTTGCGGGGAAATGATGCGGTGAGTGCTCATTGCAAGAAGAAGAAAGGCTAGAGACACGGAAAATACAGTGGAAGTCCTTATTGCAAAATAATTTGATTTCTTTAAAATACAATTCATCAAAAGAATATGATCTCATATCTAGGAAGGACTTTGGTAATAATCAAGATCAAGAATAAAGGCTACCCAGGAAAGACCTGCCTCCAGGAAAGATCAACGGTCTGAAAGTCACGGACAAAAGGTAGGGCCCTCTAAACAAACCTTTACTGAGTCCTTGATTAATTCCTTCCTCTTCAAAAATAGTCATTCCTCCTAATACTGCCGTCCCCGTATCCGAAAGTCAAACCCTCGGTGAAAATAAAAGAGTCAAAGAGGTTTTAATAGAAAAAATCTTCCCCTTGTTTTCGATCCTGCAAAAGAACGAAAAATTTAAAATCCCGGTTCCCTTGGTAAGATTATTGAAGCAACCTACATATCAATCCCAAGTCACCTCTTTCATGCTCCCTCCAGAAGGCTTGCACTCACCCCGGATAGTCTCAGCCTTGAAGAAAGACCCATGGTTGTCTTTGGTCCACATGTTCGAACTAGATGCTACTACTCCTCCCTTTTATGTGTCTCTAGTGATTCATGATAGCTATTACATGGTGTATCTTTTGGATTAGGAGCTTCCCATAATCTATTTCCTTTGTAGGTCATGAACAACTAGGATTACAAATTGCCCGTCCATACAAAGACCTCTATTCATTTGATTCCAAAAGAGTTAAATGCTTGGGGATGATCAGGGATTTGGTGATTATTTGGCCCAAATCTGACAAAAAGTGTGTGGTAATGGACATTGTGGTGGAACGTCATCCCGGCCCCTAGAAAACTTTGGCATGTTCTTGTCGAGGTCTCGGGGAGTTAAAAAATTAGTAGGGTCAATTAAGTTGGATTTAACATAACCTGCTACTATCCCGATTTTGGTGGCAAGAGAGGAAGTTTATGGAGAATGAATTTGTCAAGATGGTGACCAGTGGCTCTTCTGTCCATTCGGTCTACGGTAAAGAGGAGAGATTTCTCATGCTTGATGTGGAAGAGGATCAATATTATGCTCATGAATCGTCCTTAATCGGTCAAGACTACTTGACCCTCGGAGAGCCATGAAACGAAATTTGGACACTCATTTGATGAACAAATTCAAAGAAGGTAATGGTGGAATATTATTGATTTCTCCTACGGAAAAATGGGTTCCATTGTCTTTCAAGCTAGAATGTAGAGCTACTAATAATGTGGTTGAATATGAAGCAACACGGTAGGATTGTAGATAGCCGAGAACATGAACATACAAAGTTTAAAAGTTAGGAGATGTGGTGGTTAAACAAGTTAGGAATCGGTGTCAAACAAACATCCTAATTTGAGGCTTCTGAAGATGAAGTTTGGGACATGGTGAAATTTTTTTCTTGGATTTAATATCTAGTTTAATACCTAAGAGCGAATAGGATGGCTGATTCCATAATTGTGGTACTAGCACATTTAGGTCCACCTCAGAACCCTCTTTTAAGATATGAAGTTGAGGTATGTTATCGACCATCGATACGGATAATATTAAGCACTAGGGTATTTTAAGATGAAGAAAAAATGAAGAATTTTGAAGCAGGTAGAGTCTCAATATAGAGATTGATATTTGATAGAAGAGAATCTAAGATACTTTAGAAAAGAAATTGGGAGGAGAAAATGGCCAGATAATAAAGTATTTGTGATTAGAAACACATTATACCTAGAGGCAGTGCCTCTAGAAAGATTATTTGACAAGAATGATGTCCTAACAACCGGAGTAGAGGTAGTGAGAAGCATCAATTAGAAGACGCAAGATTTGAGTCTTGATGTAACCCCAGAATTGTCAAATTTTCCAAGAAAGTCAGAAGAATATAAAAAAGTTATATCAAGTTATTTTGATCCTACAAAGATGTGTTTGCATGGTCCTATCTGAGGATTTGAAAACTTTGACAGTAGTATAAATACGACACAAAATTCCACTAAAGGGGGATGTGAAGCCTCATAGCGGAGGCTCGGACAAATAAATCCTTGTTGCTTCCCTCTATTGAAAAGGAAATCAAGAAATTTATTCAAAGGCCAAAATAATTGTGCCATTGAGGTACTCTGAATAGGTGGAAAACCTAGTCCATTGAGAAGAAGAACGGGCCAAAAATTTGTGTGTGGATTTTAGAAATTTCGCAGAGCATCCTTAAAGGATAATTATCCACTACCTAAAATGGATCATTTCAGAAGGTGGTCGACTTCTAGGATGTCAATGATGGATGGATTCTTTGGTTATAACCGAGGTGGGGCATGCTTCAGAAGAAGATCAAAAGAAGACTACTTTCACACCACACCATGGGGTACCTTTTATGTATGCCAGTGCCTTTTGGGTTGATTAATGCGAGGCCACTTTTCAGAGGGCCATGGACATTGCTTTTTTTGGGAGTAGGATAAATTCTTGAGCGTTCTACCTTGATGATATCACTATATTTTTCCAAAGAATGATACGGAGGCACATTGGTATGCAACGTAGAACCTTTGAGAAATGCGAGTATGGTCTCTCTCTAAATCCCTCAAAAATCTTTATTTATATTAGAAGAGGAAGAAAACTTTTGGGATACATTGCAACAAAAGATGGGGTGAAGATAGATCTAAGAGGGTTGAGGTTATAAATGGTATTGCACTAAGAAATAAGAAGATACAGTGTTCTGAGGCACATCAATTTCTGAGAAGGTTCATCTCAACTATGATGAAATAGTTAGGCATATAAAACATCTTTAGAAGAAAGATAATGAGGTTAAGTGGTCTCGGGAATCACGAAGGCCTTACGAATAAAATGCTTTTGCGAAGCCCTTGTGTAGGCCCAGACCGATTGTAAACCTTTCATGATCTTTTCTTTTGCATCACCTCATACAATAGCGGCGGTTTATTACAGAGAAAAATGAGGGAAGAATTAAAACGTACCTTCTTGATCGGAGTGCTCCGTGATGCGGGAATTAAGTATAACATATTAGAAAAGCAAGCATACACCACAGTAAATCCTCAAAGCATTCCACATGTATATTTCTGAGTCTCATATCACTACATTTGTGCTTACGGCTCACAGCAAAAGACATCCTTATTCGGGGGATAGTGAAGGAGAAGGAGAGTGGATTGCTAAAATACGAGTATGACTTAGACATCCGCCCTACTAAGGCGATCAAAGGACAAGGGTTGGCCAGATCCTGTCTGAATCAAATTATCAAGCTTTAGGTATAAAATTGTCCATAATAGCAAGTGAACATCGAGGAAAAAGAAGAGCGGCGAGGGGAATTGGAGACGACTCTTTCAGAGAAACACATATAAAGTACCTCACCGATCGGTGTTTAAATAGATAGTAGAATATCTCTCCTCACACTCGGTTCCCTCCAAGGCGTGATAAAGCTAAATACGGAACACTAGATTGAAATCACGAAGTATATAGTCACCAATGGCCAACTATACGGGGCGCGATCCCTCAGGCATCCTACTCCTATGTCTCATAGAGGATGGTGAGAGTATTATAGCTGAATTTCATGAAGGGGATGCGTAGGGGTCACTACGGTACAGGAGGAACCCTTGCTCACAAGATCCTGAAGGCTGGTTTTTCTTGGCCCAAGATTTTGGAGATGGTTTTGCCCAGTAAGAGCATGTGAAAAATGTCGAAGAAATTTCTTTGAAAAGCGAGAAGTTGGCACCCACTGCCCATGATTCACGTGCATGTGGATAGACCATTCGGACAATGGGGAATTGATTATGGGTGAAATACATCCCCGAGTCAGAGTGGTCGACGCAAGTGGATTTTAACGGCCATTGATTATTTCACTAAATGGTGGAAGCCATACCTGCAAAGAGATACCCTGAATCTTGTGATAATAAAGTTCATGGAAAGAAAACATCATATCCGAGTTTGGTACATCCACGAATAGTGACCCGATAATGCACATGCTTTCAAGTCTGCAAAGTTTGTGAGTTTACTATGACAATACAGCATCACACTAAGCCACTCTCTGACCTACTATCCATGAATAAATGGCTTAGCGAATCTTCCAACAGCCCTGGTAAAGAACGCGAAGAAGGCTATAAATGAAAATCGGAAAAATTGGGATTCGGTTGAAATTTTCTACGTAGACCCAATAAATTACGGCAAAGAGAAAACTAGGAAATCCCCATATGAATTAGTATATGGGAAGGCATAATATTTCCTATTCAATTTAGTCCTACCCGGTAGCCCGATTCATGCGGGAAAGTCGAAAGGCGATGATATGACCCGGAAGCGAATAAACCCGGTGGTGGAATTGGAAAACGCACCAATACGGAGTAAATCAAAGGTTGACGAATATCGGGAGAAGATGAAATACCTTTTGATCGTATGCTAAGGACCGAAAGGCTATGATTGGTGATTTGGTACTCAAATGGGATATCCGGAAAGTGAAAAAGGAAAACATAGTAAATTTGATGCGCTTTGGTTCGGTCCTTTCAATATTGTCTAGCGGGGGTAACAATACTTTCAAGTTGGAAAATTCTGGGGTGACATACAGTACTTTTGTAAATGGTCATTTTCTCAAACCCCTACTTCAATTATGATATAGGCAAGGACAACTTTGGTATATTATCTTGTATATTATTTTTTTGTTTCATCTTTATTTGAATAATGTGGGTGTCGTGATGAATTATGAAAAGAAAAATGGAAGTCTTTGAAGAAGCGATGCCCACATAGAAGATTTCGCCCCGTGATGCCGAAGCTCTCGACATGCCTAGGGATGAACGTGCCGTCCCCGAATTGGAGCCAATGTTGATCATGTCATTACGGTAAACTTCAAGTTAAATTCGACAAGCAATCCCCTTTAAACTTCCTCTTTTTGGCCTAAAAAAATCGTTTTCCGCCTATCGTTCCCTTTTCTAAACTCAAAATTGCATTAAAAACGGCCAAAACCCGCATTGGAAAAATATATAGGCCACAGCCCCTTCAACCCTAGCCCTTTTAATCTTTCTCCCACATGACCCGGCTCAAGATCGAGAGCTAGACCAATGGGCGCTTATCAAATACGTATCGGAGTGCATTTTGGGCGAGTCGATCTATACGAGATCGGATGACATTCATTCATCTCTCCGTCACGCCGAGTGGCACGCTTTTGCCTACCATCGATAAAGCCGTAAAATCAATGGTCCGCGACTGTCAGGTCTAGGTGGTCCCCGCCCCGCTTCCACCCCTATTCTAAAAGCGCCGGTTTCTATTGCACCGCTTTTCTAGGGCGAGACGATGTTCCTAATTCGGAAGCGTTCCATACATCGCTCGCTCTGCGGTGACTCCCCATATGCCGATTCCAAGCGCCTCCATCGCGTTATCATTTGACCAAAGTCACAACGCGAAATTCATCAGCCAAACCATCCGATGCGGAGGAGTCTTCATCCAACGGTTATCGCTCACTGAAGGCTGCACGAAGTTAACTTGGGAAAGCGCAATTGCCCACACAGCCCATGGTCCATCGCCCTCGACGGCGTTCTCGGCCATCCAATCTCGTCTTGAGATCGAGCTTGATCCAGATCATTTTCATGCCAGCCACAGCAATTGGTCTTCTTCCACGTCTTTGTTCCACATGTGTGTCGCATGTTCCTCCTCCCGTTATATATTCGATTTACAAGTCAAATTTTCATTGTTTTACATTAAAAACCTCCACCAGTCCATCCGCCATTGTTCCACTTGCATTTTTCATCACCACCACCGCATACTTCCACCATTTCATCATACCGCATTTGCTACACATTCATCCCCATTGCATCACCATCCCCATGCATTTATTTTCTTAATACAATAGAGTTTGTGATTTTGCGGGAGTTTTACGACGGCGGAAAAAAATATCATGATTCATAGTATCTATTACTATGATAGAAAGCACGTCAAAGGACCATTTTTCGAAGATGAATTGTGAAGAAATCGGGAAGATATGCGTAAGACTTCCATTAAAGAAGCGGGGTTAAAATACATCCAAACCTGGCAGCCCAACATTCAAGGCGCGATTTCGCAAATGAAGATATTAATGGAGTAGCAGAGAAGTATCGGTGGGAGATCGAGAGGAATTCAACATTCAACATTAAGATTTTAGGCTGTAATTCGGGGTTTTTAAGTGAAGGTACCATTCGCAGAAACATACTCTAAAGCTTTTTTTCGGCCACGATTTTCTTTAGGAAAGGATGGAATGTCTATGTGGTTTTATTCTATTTTGTGTTCCACGAAGAGTTTTCTACCCAGTGTATTTTATTTACGTAGCGAGGTATGAGTACAAAACGGCATTACAAAGTCATCAAGTAGTATGGGCATGCACGTTTCCGCCATTTTGTTTTAATTAGGAAAATTAAATGTTCATCACCTACTCCCTTTTAGAGCTTTCTTGTTCTCCTATAAAGCTCCCAAAACAGAGATAATTTAGGGTTCTAGATTTTATCGGAAAATTATGTAGTGAAAGGCTTTTTGTATACATTTTGTAGAACTCTTGTATGGGGCTCGAGCCCATAGGGTTTCGGTGAAGGAGGAGTTCCATCTATTAAAGGGATTCCGGTCTTTGTTATTTCACGGTCTGTAACTCTCTCTTATGTGTTATTTTAATATATCTGTTCTATTTCATCCATCTTTCTGTATCATGTTTTTGGGATCTGAGTAGGCTCACTAATTTTTGGTATGGATTTATCCTAGTTGATACCCATGCTTGGATTAGTCAAGCGCTTTAAATGTAAGCTCATGCATGATATTACATTCCAGTATTCATCTAAGCGCTGTTCTGCTATATTAGTTTCTTTGGGAGGGTGTTTTAAAATTCTATTGTCATGTATGGATTCTTAGATTAGTAATCCCATGCATGGTGGTATTAATAATAATACGGATATCGTACTCAATGTTAACTAATATCTCCTCGATATTTCATTCACTACATACCTTCTAATAACTTATTTCTATGAGGTATTTCGAATCGACCCGCTTTACAATAAATGCATCTCTGAATTGTACGGTGATTTTATATTGGGTTACATGTAACCCTCTGCGGTATTCCTATCTCTGTATCGAGTTTTCTAAGGTCTTGGTCCCATTGATTAATATTCCTTGTTTTACAAGAGATTAGCATGAGAGCTTGTTATTATTCTTCCTCGGTATATCATATGCTCCTTGCTATATAAGATATCCCTAGGCACTAGTCTATCACAACTCTAGGTTTGTCTCTAGGATCGAAAACAGTACGTAATAAATGGTTTTGCAATGGGGACTTCCTTTGCGGTGGTCTCGAATGTTTCTTGGACGAGGTGGGGGCTCCTCGGGACGGCGCTTCAATACTGTGTGATGAATTTGGGTGGCTCTGTTCCTGTGGGGAACGAGGTATAAAACTAGGATTGCCAACGATATGACATGGTGGCACTAGTGTTACCAAAACACCTTTAGAGACGAAGCTAGGCGGGGGTAGAGGAAAGGGTTTTGGAGGCGGTGTAAGCTAGAGAAGTTGTTGTGGCCGATGCCTCGGTGTCATTACTACTTGTGTTCGTGTCACGGCGAGCTTCTGCGGCTTGATGTGGACATCGTGAACCTTTGGAGCCCTTGTGACATCGAGGTGATGATTCGGGGGATTATGGGAGGGTCTCCTAGGAATGACCTAGAACGGACGACGTTTGAATTTTCCAAGGCCATATTCTTGGTACTGTAGAGAGCATCCAAGGCGTATCTACACGGGGTAGAATTACATCGAGTTTTTGTTAAGAGTCACTTCTCGGCCCATTAATGTCAATTGGTACAATATTGATGCGGTCCTCGTGGGGGAACATCATGTGATCAGGAAGAAGGAAGAAGGCTATGGCAGACATGTTGTACATATAACTCCCGCCCAAGGAGTATATTGTAGTCCAAGTGAGCATCAGACTTCAATATCTATGTGGACCATCTTTACGGCTAGCGAGACCAAGACGTTTTTGCTTGGTAGAGGCCGACGGGGGTCGAAGGATGATCATCGTATGCTCGAAGCATGATGAGCGAGGATTTTAGTTTGAGAGAACCTAACTTTTGCCAAACATTTTTTTGGACATGATGCATGTGGGTGCAACCACTTGTACATGACACATCTGTGGATAGTGATGTTTTGCACCAACAGTATACGGAAGGCAACCATGGAGGGAAGTCAAAGGGGGTGGCTTTGTCTAATTCAAAAGTCATTAGGCGCATATCAATGGTGGTAGCTCTAATTTGGAAAAGAAGAACTTCTATTTTGTTTTGGGCATATTTGCACTACTTCCAAAGGCGAAACATAGCGACGGAGATTGTGCTAAATCATCCATGATACTATAATTATGGGTCACTTTAGATGGTTTCCTACTCACCTATTAGGTCCCTTTTCCATTTTCAGAAATGGTTCTATAGGCATCTTTGAAATGAGGTCGAAGGTGTAGTCAATGAACTCGTACCCTTTTTGATGTATTGGTGTTTGGTGGGGTGTCATAATTGTGATTGCATGTTTGGAAAAACATCTCTTCTCGAGTCATGTAGATTTCATGGGTGCTTTTCCTAGAATCATCGTATTTTACTAGTGAGTGCTTACCGTCCCTTGATTGGGAAAAGGTTCTTGCATCACGGTATTTGGTTCTTGGAGAAGATCCTCCTTGTCCTCGGTTACTTTGTGAGCTTCTTTAGCTCAAGGAGATTGGGGCAGTGGTGAGTATAGTGACCATACTCACCACATAACAAACTCAAGATAGTTTGTTCAGGGGTGGCCTTTTTTCTCTCTTGTTGGGCATTGCTCGACTCCTGGTTCTAATTCCGGTTGGAGTTTCCTCGAGCCTAGGATCGCGAGTGGGTGCCTACGGTTGTTGCTTGTCCGAGGTTCCCTTTTGGCTTGTTTACGGATTTTCTTTACCACGTTAGGAGGGTATTTCTCCTAGTTATATTGGTGTGGTTGGTTTTAGGACGAGTTTTCAAGTTCACACATTCATTGTTTTGCATGAGTGGGTCGTATCTTGAGGACGGCGTAATGCGATCCCTGGTTTACCGGAAACATTTGGAGGGCTCTTCCGTCGGTGTTTTATTTACGCGTCTTGATTCCACCGAGCTAGAGGATAAGGTCCTCCTTTAGTGATACGATGGCGCCCTATTGGTCAAATTTCTTTGGTATATGATGACTTTGGCAGGTTGAGGCACGTTACGGGTAGAAATATATGTGCTTGGGTTTTTGACTATTGTTGCCTAGGTAACCTTGGGTCAATGAACCAATTAGCTGGATTTGCGAGTTCGAGCGTGCTAGAAATTCTTGATAAGTTTACGGCGCGGGGTGTTAGGCGAGGATGTTGTAGATGTATCTGATTGCATATAGATTAGCTCAAGCCACGGGCTTTGTTGATTGCATCCTCTTCGGATGTGAGTTTCTTTAACGCCACATCCTTTGAAATATTTTCCATAATATTTTTCAAGAACAAATCTAAGAGAACACGATCGTCGAGGTTTAGCTTTACATAAACTGTAAGCGCGCCTCCATTCATGGAGATGGTGCGAGATGTGGACGGCGGCGGGGGTTTGTCTAAATGGTCGATAATTCCATTCCGGAATCATGGTGAATAGATGCTTGAAAATATGTTAGGAATGTTGTAGCGAAGGCACTAAAGGTTCCATGTGAAGTTGATGGATTTGCTCCACATACCACTTCGCGGCTACTCTTGTAAGAGTGAATTGAAATAATATCAATCGAATAGTATCGTCAATAATACTATTTGATGAGCACCACGGAGTGAAATTTCATGACATGATTACCAGGTCTTCCGATTTCTTGCCTTCAAAATTTGGTATATCTAAAAGTGAACTTCGTGGGCATGAGAGGCCACATAGGATGCAAAACAATGCCGATGTGGTCATTCGTCATCTTAGTTAATGGAGGCTGATTCAATGAAGCTAGCGAAGGTGGTAAAGGTTGACACCATTGCGATGTGTGAAGACACAAATTTACACGAGTTAGAATGGTTGCTTTGCGATGTGCCTACTATGTATTCGCGGCTTCTCAAATGGGACGCACTCCTGCTGCCCCTGGGGGTCGACGGGAAAGTGGTGTGTGTTGTGGTGTTGGGAGAGTGACTAGGGTTCCCAACTACGAACACTTACGATAAAGGACAAGCCAATAATGGTGGCATTGTTCCGTCTTTCTGGCCTTTGAATGGTGAAAGACCCTAGAACCCCTCTCGTGTGGGGAGGTCAAGACGCCTCGACCGACGAGGTTCCATTTGAAGCTTTTAGGTGTCGGAAACGGGTTTGGTTTTGGAAAATATTTGAGAGGATAGAGTCTATGATCAAAGCAAGCTTCTTTTCACATACATAAAACAAAGTGAAAAATAAAATAAATTTCCCTTTAAATTAATCTATGTGATCAAGCAATCAAAAAAGTGGTTTTTGTTTGTTTGCGTATGATACTCAAAATCTAGAAGACCTATGCGTCCTCACACACTCAAAAATGGCGGGCCTTCGAGAATATTTCTTGCGAGGTGTTAGCACAACGTCCCATAGAGGCGGTGGCCTTCGATTCATCGAAGAGAATCCACCAAGGTAAGGGTAGAGGGTACGGCGCTTGCACCTGCGAGTCACCTATGAGAAAAGGATGCCTAGTTTTTGGCCACTAAGAACCACGAGTCCCACGTGAGCGTTTGAGTCTTGGGATTCTTGGTATTTGGCCAGAGTATTGAGTATCGGCACGGGTCGGAGTAGCCCCAAGGCGATACTACATGCAGCTAACGCCTAAGCCAAACCTCCTCGAAACAAGTCTCTGCTTTGCGCTACGGGTTTTGTTGCCGTGGGTTGATAGGTGGTTGAAGCTCCATAAATACAAAAATTCTATGTTTCAATATGCATTATGATCAAGGCAACTTATTGGATGCCTACCCCCTTGATCCTAACTTAAGCTATAAATTCTTTTATAGCTATGGGGAGAATTTAGTGAGTTTGAAGTTTAAGTCGGTTTTAGGTGTATTTTCTTCACTTAGTGGGGGAATAATACGTGAGCACAAAATGGACAAGCACATAGTTTGAACATGTGGATATCGATGATCCTTTACAAATCCACTGTTTAAACTATGTTTTATTATTTCTGGCTCAAATGAAAAACATGTGTGGATAATGGACGCTTTCAATTTTCCTAGTTAATCTATGTGACCAACTATAGGGAGATGGCGAATTATGAATAGAGAGCGTTCATATGCTTACCTAGGATCATCGGAGGGTGCAAAGGTAACAAATATTACTATGCTTCTATAAAGATTCAATCCTAGTCTGAAAATTCCTAGTGCAAGGTGAATTAAACTAAAAAAAACTACCTTAGAAAAAGAAAAATAGCTATGCATGCATGGCTGCATTTCTTTACCTGCATTTATACTATTGTATTCATTACCTTTGCAAACTACAGAATATACATTATTTTATTCTCTACTTAAACTATGTGTGAACTTTGCAAAAATAAACTTGAAGTAAAGCCGACACTAAGCCTACGAAAAGCGGCTAAAAGTGAGCTTTAACAAGTTGCGGGTTACCACAATCGGTCTTGGCTAGGGTATTGGGGCGCTAAGCCTGCCTACAGAAAAGACGAGAAATTAGGGAGAAATTTCTCATTATATAATTTATGTAAAATTACAGAGACGGAGTGCGCTCATGCGCCGCAATTCGAATGCAGATACATGCCACTGTGCCTCGGCCAGAAGAAAACACGCACAAATTCCTCTGAAAATTTTTTTAGGAGTTGTTACGCGGTCCCCATCACTTGGGATAAACTAGGAGGCGTAAGAGAAATCGGGAAATTCGAAGCTCCGCTCCACGGCCTGAGGCAAGGTCTCTGCCAAAAAAGAAGGTACAACCATGAATTTGGTAATAAAACATTGGTAAGTCACCGATCCTTTTGTAGTGTGTTTTGTGCACATATGTATGAAATCACACCGGCTTAAAGGGTGTGGTTTACCTTGTTAAGCTATCGGTAATAGGCGAAGGAAGTGGAGTCAAGCAAGTTAGTGGAACAAGCTAGAATCAATAAGCATACTAGATAGAGGACAAAGCATGCATATGTAAACTAAAACTAAACTAAAACTTAAAACAAATAAACGAAGCTTTGAAAAGTCAAGCGACAATAATAATGCGAATGGTGGCTCTAGGCCCCTCTTATTTGGTAGTAAGAAGAGTGAAACTTTACCCTGTTGCTAAAGGAGCCCCTAGACAATGGTTCTAGGTCGTCTCGATGTAAGATTTTTTTATCACGCTTGCCTTAGTGCGATCTCCCTCTCTCTCTTTTGTGTGGGCGGAACTTGTTGGGTGGCCAACAATTGAGTCCCCTCTATCTTGACTCGGTCACACATTGCGGTATTGCTTTGGAAATTATGACCGGCATTACAATGTGATCACCCATTCTTCATCTTATGGTGGTCTTATATGGGAGATTCCGTGTCCTACTTCCCTCTCTTAGTACACGGAGGATGGTGACCCAGAGAGGGTGTAATTCCATTGTGTCCTGCAAATATTCCGGTGTGTGCTCACATGGTGTCTAAGGAGGCGTTGGGTAGACGTCCCTTAGGTAGCTTCATGTAAGGCATCACTTTTCCTTTAATTTAAGTGGTCCCCGGATAGTGACATTTCACCACTCTCGGGATTGCGCGCATATTAGGAAAAAAGGTGCGCAAAAGGCACTCTTCATGATTGTCATAGATAACATTTAGGACTAGTTCAAATTTGATTTTCCTTAGACCTTAGAGATTTTTAAATACTTTCAGTTAATATTGTCTTCCCGGCCTTGTAAATCCTTTGGCACGACATTAATTAATATCATCTTTTACTGTCTTGATTTTCGAGTGTTAACACCCATCTTAATTTTGGATCCTTAGAGGGATCAAATGTAAGGTGAAAATTTGTTTTTGAATGCATGATATTTAGTCATTCTCAACACTTGATAAATCTAGAGTTAACATGGAACTACGTTGGTTTTGATTAATTCTTATAATATTTTTAAATTTTATCGGCTTAAAATGGATGATACAATAAGTGTTTTTATATGATAGAAATAATTATTTTGATACTTATTATGGATCTATATTTACTAGCCATTTAATTTATAGGGTTGATTTTAGATATTGTTCAAAAATAATTGAAATATGAAATATGTTTAGATGCTAAGCCTGGTTGCATTAGTCTTTTAAGTCCCTTGCTTGAAGCGTATTTGGTTAATTTCATAGATACTTATTATGGATTTGCATTTACTGACCATTTAATTTATATAGGGTTAATTTTAGATATTGTTCAAAAATTATTGAAATATGAAATCTATTTAGATGCTAAACCGATTTACATCAATCTTCTCATCTCTTATTTGTATTTGGTTAATTTGGTGTAAGTATTGAGCTTAGTGGTAGTTTTGGACGTAGTGGATTCATTGCTTTGCATAAGAATGTATGCCCATTTATTGATTCATTCGGTTTTTTCAGCGATATGATAGTTTTGTTTCCAATATTTTTGTTTTGGGGAAGCTAGTGATTAAAATGCATAGTTACTTGGACTATATTAACTATTTATACAAGTGCTCTTGGCATAAGAGAGCCCATAAAGTGAATCAATGTCCCAACCATCGCCGAAGTACATACAAAAAATATTGGTATACACATCGTTCACAAAGAAATATAAAATTGTGGGCGCTAGCCATAGCAAACAATTCATGTTAGTTGTAGCCATATAGACAAAAAAAATAGACAATCCATGAGTACGGTATGAGATCAAGTCATTATATACCTTTCCAATTTCACATTACTAGTGTGGGAAATAGCGTGAGCCTATTCATTTGGAATATCCATTTGGGTATCGAGATTTTACTTATCTTAGTAGTTCTTATGTACTTTTAGTAACAGCACAACTATTGTTAGGTTCTATAGTGTGATTATCGGTGCTCTTGAGGAAACTCTGTAAATTTCACCATTAAAAGTATTGCTTGAATTTATTTATGTTTGAATATTATCACAATCAATAAAATAAAAATCAATTATCAACATTTTTGGTAGCAACCTAGGCGAGATGATATATACAACATAAATAGGAATTGCCAATATTTGGAAATATAATTTTAAGAACATTACTTGGAAACAAAATAAAGAACCATGGATCTCTGAAAATCTTTCCACCTATTCGGTACTTGGTACCAAAGTCCTAACCATAGTTGTTCTTTAATTATGAGTGGTATTTTTCTCATTTCTTCCTCTACAAATGTTGAAGGAAAATAACATAATTTTTTTTAAGAGATTTTGTTTGGTATAAGAAAGGGATTATTCATGTTAAAATTGTTGAGAATACGGTACCCAGTAAGTGTTTTCTACATATTTTCCTTTTTCTTAGGAAAACACAAAAAAACACTTTTATTAGGCGACTTTATGTGTTATTAGAGTCATGTGACTTAAATTCACTTGATGAGGTACTTTAATACTATGTAGTTTATATTATTAAGTTCACTTTATGTGAAAAATGTACAAGTACAACTTAAAGTTATAAAGTGACTGAAAGAGAGTCATTAATGAGATACATGAAAAAAAGAGGTCAAATGAAAATTTGATTTACCTTGGTTATGAGAGTTAAGATCTAATCTCGGCTACAAATCGAAGGGTTAGGGTTTCTCCTCATTATGAATGACTAAAAAAGGGGGAAAAAGGCAAGGGAAAACATTCATTCTTCATGTGTAAAGTTGGGAGGAGAGAATAGGAGGTTGTAGAGCTTCAAAGAAGAGGACCTTGTAGAGAGATTCAAGAGAGAAAACTATGATAATTGAGGAGAAAGAAGAGAGTTGAGATAGCCTAAATTGGTGAAGAAATTTGTCAACAAGGAGAAGTACGTTTGGGGAGAGATACCATTGTGCAACAACGAGAAGACACCCTACAATATGTCGATTTCCTAGGCTGAGTGTGGCATATAGATCAAGGTTAATTTTTCCATCTCAAATTTCAAAAGTATAGGCCCGAGTTTTGGGAAATCCATGAGGAAACAGAAATAGAGCCAAGTTGCATTATTTGTAGGTGTGCTACAACACGGTTAGGTTGTTCCAACATGATTTTAGAGGGACAACAACTCCCAAATTAAGGAACAACAACTTGAATTTTAAGGGAGAAATTATGACAAGGATGTCTCTTGATTTTTGAGGTTAAATTATCGATCAGCAGTAGCTCTGATTTACATGTGATAGGAAAATGATGTTGGAAAGATTGATTTGTGACATAGATTTATTAGGCAGTCAGAAATAATGACAATAGCACAAAAAGGCTAGATAGTGGCTTTAAAATGAGATAGAGATAAGTACCTTATTTTGTTTTTTAATTTAATGTTTGTAAATTTCTAGAGAAAGAAAATATAAACTTATTGAGCTAGTTTTACTTTACGAGTTTTCGGGGTTAGAGAATGACCAAAAATATGTGTCACAATTTGTGTGCTTGCAAATTATTTTAAGCGAGCGTATTGTAAAGCTGGAGGTAGCATAACAATATTTTATTTCCAATGCATTTATGGTTATATGAAATATTAGTTAATTTATATTGGAAAGGCATGAGGTAAACACATAAAATAACACGGAAAAATAATATGAGTTGTTGCTCTGTGTTGTAATATCTCAAAAGGGTGCTCGGCCATGATTTGGAAACCAAGATCAGCTGCTGGATTTCCACTTAGATGTATTAATCTAAGACCCAATTCCAATAGGATATCAAAAAACCAAACAAATTAGGTGGGGCAAATGAGCGCCCCACACCTAGTATGGCTTGATAAATGTCCAATGAGGGAGGCTCGCAACAATATATAAACCTTTGTATTGGAGTAGTATGGGCTAATAACACATAGGATATGTTAATAAACACTTTAATAACAGTAATATATGCGGCGAAAGGAAAGTGATCTATCCCTTCAACCCAAAGTGGGGAAAAGCAGGTGATTTAAGCCCTAAAAAGGTTATTTTTAGAAATGTGTAAAAACGGAGGAAGTGATGGTTGGATCTGTTATCTTAGGTCTTGAGGGACTGCCATACCAAATTTCCAAAACCCAAAAATAATTCTAGCTAAGTTAAATAGATCTCTCACTCATTTGAAATGGCTTAAAAATGCGATTTCCATGACCTAGAGTATGCAAAATGTATGTTGAAACATATGCGACGTAATTTTCTAAATTAAAAAAAAAATAAGTATTGAAATCAGTAAACCAGACCTATGATATAATTTATGCAATATATCGAGAGAAAGACGGAGTTTTCATGGATCGAGAGCTTGAAAATGAGACACTACAACACAAGAAATGCAAAATGAGATGGCTGACGTAATTTAGAAGGCTGAGCAATATTTATTATATTAGATCTAGGGGTAGATATTTACATAAAAATATAGATCTATTACACATCTGCTACCATACCGAAACAACTTCTTTACACTCCTTGGTGATGTCGACGAAAGATGGATATCGATGAATAGATGCGAGATCTAAGCCACAAATCTACTTGATAATATTCGGAAATTTAGGAAACATATGATATACAATAGATCGGATCTGAAATGAGCATGGATTGGTTGGCCAATCCATGGATCCTGATGAAGGGAAAGGTCACTCTACTAGAGGTCTTTCCTCAGTTGACCACAAAACACTACAACTTTGCACCAAAGGAAACGATCTCTTGAGGAACTACATGAGATGGTGATGTAAGGTACTTTGGCACGATGCCAAGATAAAAACTAAAGCTCAACCAATGGTTGCGCTCTTACAAGAGGTTAAAAGACACACTTACGCTGAGAAAAGGCTCCAATACAAGCTAGATGGATAGATCTAGAGTTCCACTGTTGCGGCTTACAAAAAAGCAAGCAAACCCTCACGAGATGCGCATTGCCGAGTTGGAAGTAGAAACTTGGTCTCCAACAGATAGTGGAAAGAAATACAAGCTCTCCCAAGATCTCCTCAATGGGAAGAGATGGAACTCCTAAGCAAGAAATTCCAATGCAATCTAGGCTAAGCATTGATAAAGTTGTTTGTCTAAACGGACAAAATTCAAAAATCAAATCATGAAAAACCTCAACATGTTGCCTTCCCTTCCTTTTATAAGATGAGAGTTTGCCTAAACCCTAAACCACCTTTATCAACTTATCCTTTCCATAGAGACATACTAGAATTGCGTTGTGCCTCATTGAAGAGCACTCCTCTAAATTTAGAATCGTGGACCTAGGTAACTTACTTGAATTTAAGCCATGTGAGAAGACTTCTTCTTTATCACCTGACGAGATATCACGAACACACGACTCCTTTGGTCTTCTACTTCGTCTTACAATCTCCTTTTTATGATCATTGGCTTGTCTATAGACGAATTGTGTACAAATAGTTCAATATTATTCTGACAAAATATTACATACCATATTATGCTGCAGAGTTAAGCCTTAAAGTCTCAGAACTCGTTAAAGCATAGCCATACACACTCGCACACTCACACAGATACTCACACAAGCTCTCCACACTCGATGATCTAAAACATTTACAAACCATCCTATATATAAGACATAAGAGAATAATTGAGGGTCCTTGTCAGGCATTCCTGGCCCAGACGGTGTCTACTCAATTATCTCGAGTACAATAATGAAAATAAAGAGATTCCCACTACCAATGTCCTTTTGGACTTCTGTCATCATCGGTTTGCTCGCCAGGTTCAAAGTCACTTGGTCATTCTGATGGTGAGGGGGACCGATTAAAAGTAACATGTGACTGATGGAGCCAATCCAAGTACTGTGATTCCCATTCATGCTCGTCCGGATTTTGAGCATCTTGAAAAATATCAACAAAAATAGTCTCTTTTTCTTTGGATACCTCATCTTTTCTTCTTAGTGCGGCAGCTGTAGAAGATTCTCCTCTTGTGATATGCTTTGATTGCTGTCCTGTAGTAAAATTTACCGTATCTGTCGTGACAAAGAGATTCTTCTGAGGGAATAAATATTTATCAGCTGATTTTGTCCATTTGTTGACATATGCTGTTGGATCTACTTCTATGTCAAGGAAAGAATCTTTCCGACTATTCCTAGAAGTAGGAAGAGATGCCACTGCTAATTCAACTCCATCTAATAATTCAATCTTAAAAATTTGAAACATATTGATAGAGTGTTCTATAGCACATTGAATCCACATTCTGCAAGTATGATTAATATCTCGTTGTCGTTGCCATCCTAATTCAAAACTTATTGCAGAACAAACTTGGTTTGATAATAAAAGGTTGACTAGACAAACCACATCACTAGTCCAATGACCTGATTGTACACATATGGTAATTAAAGCTCTCTGGTTGATTATGAGTTTGATTGATTTATCTTTACCTTGAAGATCTTCTAGAGATCTGATTAAAGCTAACTTCTCTGGTAAAGTTAGGCTTTTGAACTCTTTTATCCATAGTGTAATCTTTTTCACTTCATCCATATTCTCGGCCAAAACTGATGTATCAAATGTTTCTGGTCCATAAACTTGGGCAAAAGGATTTGGCTTTATGGGATTTCTAAATTCCATACTCTGATAATCCCATGGAGTGGAGAATGTTCTTAAATACTGCAGAGATCTTTCAATGCACTGAGAAACTCTCACATGTGGCTTCTTTTGACATAAGCCATTTTTAAATTCCCAATCTGCAAAAGGCTGAAATAGTTCATATTGAGGAAAAGTATCAGTGCCTTCAAAATGTTCATCATTTCTTTGGATATATGCAGCTTCCATTTCTTCAAAAAGATCAGGAATTCTCATTGTTCGTAGAAACCTTTCTACCTTCTCAGACATATTAATTTCATCAATATCAAGCATTTTAGCAGTTGTATAAATTTCCAAAGAGAAGTCAAGTCCTCCAATAATCTGATAATAGTTTAAAGTCATCAAAACTTTAATCATATCATCAGTGTAACATCTGGACCAATAATCATCAAGAGTTTTGAAATAAATCTTTACTTTCATATTGGGCAAAGGATAGACTTTCACCAATTCTTCGTCTAATCATAATAGAATACCAACATTTTTTGATTGCCATGCTTGGCAACGTTGGATCCATTTGTTTCTCTGTATTCTGAGCCCAATCATTTTCTTCATTTCTTCAGCTGCATCTGGCAACACCAATTCTAAAATATGAAATCTTTTTACAAAAGTTACAAAATCATCATCACTTGCATTCTTCCCAGGTAACTGAAATAAATCTGTTCTAATGTTAGAACAATGATGAATATGGGCTTTATTCATATCTCTTGTTAAAGCATCAGCCAGGTAGTTAGAATTTCCAAGAACCCATTCCACATCAAATTCATACATCTGGAACCAAATTTGCCAAGCTAATAATCTTCCGCGAGCAAGTTGCTTGGAAATTTTTGCAGCTAAGAAATACTTAAAATTCATCGAGTCAGTTCTTATCAAAAAATTTGCAGGTGCCAGATATGCTTCAAACTTTTGAATGCCATTAAAGATGGCCAATGTTTCCTTTTCAGCAATAAAATAATTCTTTTGGTGAGGTAAGAACTCACCTAAAGCATAAGCACATAGATTTTCTTCAAAAAGACTCTCGTTACCTTCAACAGGGACCTTTTCAAACAGTACAGCAGCCCAAAAATTATCAGAAGCATCAGTTTGAAGAATAAGTGAACCATTACCAGGAGGTTTAAGTTCAGGAAGCCTTAAACATTCTTTCTTCAAAACTTGAACTGCAGCAGTAGCTTCTGTAGACCATCCACCATGTAAATGCTTCCTGATTGGAGCAGTTTTTTCTGATAAACGAGGGATGTATTTGTGAATATAATTCAATATTCCCAAAAATCGTTGTATCATCTTAGTATCAGAAAGTTGATCAGGAAATTCAGCTAGCTTTGTAAGAACATGTGGCTGCATTTGAATTTTTCCATTGACGATATGAATTCCTAGGAAATCAATACTGTCTTGAAACAGTATCATCTTTTTCTCTGACAGAACGATTCCATGTTTTCGAACTTCTTCCAAGAAAATAGCCAAATGTTTCAAGTGATCTTCAAGATTATCACTGTGAATTAGAATATCGTCAATATAAACAACAATAAAATCATATTTACCAAAAATGAAATCCATACGCCTTTGAAAGAAAGCAGGCGCATTCTTGAGACCAAACGGAACAACCTTCCATTGAAAGAAACATGCAGGGCAGGTGAAAGTAGTTTTATGTCTGTCTTCGGCTCTGATTTGAATTTGATAATATCCAGACTTCATATCAAATTTACTGAATATTTTGCTATGATGGATCTTCTGCATTATACTTTCTTGGTGTGGTAGAGGATACTGAAAACTTTTGGTGATTGCATTCAAAGGTTTATAGTTAATCACCATCCGGGATTTTCCTCTAACAATTTCAGAATGATTTCGTACCAAGAATGCAGAACATGAATAATGAGAATCACTAGGTTCAATTAACTGAAGATCTAATAATTCTTCAATTTGCTTTCTCATTTCTTTTTCATCTGAAGGAGTACAAGGAATTAATTTACCTTTGACTCCGTTATCATGTAGGGTGACAATTTCTTGTTGGGGACTTTCAACAATCCAAAAAGCTTGTGGATTCTCAGAGCAATTTTTTATTAGTTCTTCAAATATAGCAGTTTGCTCTGGTAACCAGTCAGGATTTCTATTGGCCTTTTGCTTGCTGGTACTCTTCTGAGATCTTTCTTCATAAATCTGAAGGACTTCTTTCCAGTTATTTGAGTCCTTGACAGGTCGTTTAATCCCTATTTTCTTTTGGCTATTGTCCTTTCTAGCTTCAGAATTTGCTAGAGTAAGCCTAGGAACAGAGATGGCCTTTTTCTTGATGTTGAAGATAAGTTTATCTTCGCTAATGGTAACAGGTAGAACTGAATTAAGAAAAGGCATTCCAAGGGATAAACTTGTAGAAGTATCATAATATTGAACAGCAGAAATTTTTACAATACTCCCCCCAACTTTTAAAGAAATTTCATCGACATAATGAGTCAGGGAGACAGTGCCACCAATAGTTTCAGAGACAAGAATATGGTTAAGAGGTTTCCACAGACCTTTAAACAAAGAAGGACGGGAAATATTATTCGAACCACCCGTATCAATAAAAGCATCAACAGAGATCCATTGATTACGAACTTGGACCTCAACAGGAATATAAAGGAGATTATTAGTTTTAACAATCTTTTTCAGAAAAGCATTTTCTTCTACAATAGGAAGAACAGGACAGGCAGAAGAAGGAGTAACAGTCTTTGGATATGGACAAAAAGAATTAAAAATGGGTGGCGAAGGTGATGAAAGTAAAACGGGAGATGAATTCTTAGTATCCAGAGATAGTGACTGAGTAGCAGATGGGGTAAGGGAAACATTATCTTCAAAAGAGGAGTCAGAAGTTTCACTAGTTTCATCTTCTTCAAGATACTGATCACTGTAATGAAATTCTTCTTCTTGATCATAACAGTCAGAATCATAACAACGATTCATTTTTTGAGAACTGTCAATAGGCACATCAGAATCAGATAGAGAAGCTTCTGTCAGAATATAAACATCAGAGACATCATCTTGAGATTCAACAACAGACCATTGATCAACAAATTCATCAACTTCAATGCATGCTTTCAACTTATTAGATGAACTCTTAGGACATTTCCGAGCATAATGTCCTTCTTGTTTACAAATAAAGCAAGCATTATCTTTCTTTGGTTGTCTGCGTTTTTTGAGATATCTGAACTTGCGAAAAGGTCTTTTTGGATTTGCTACCTTCTTTAGTCTGTATTTTCCATATCTTTTAGTTTTTCGTTTCTTAAATGGAGTCCAGGGAAAAACAGAACGACAAACATCTAATCCAGGAGAAAACTCAGAGGCTTTCTTCTGCCAGCAAAGATATTTGATTTTCTCTTTACATCTGAATAAAAGATCTATCCAATAAGTTTGATCTATCTTCTTTCCTTGAACTTCTAGATCTTTAAGAATCATATCACCTAGATTACCAGGTAACTTTGACAGAAAAGAGATTTTCTGGACTGAATCATTAATCAAATTGGCCTTGTAAACTTTAGTCATGTAATCATTACCAAACTGATTAAATAATTTGATGTCTTTCAATTCCATTCTAGTCAAATCTGTGATAATCTGTTTTTTCTCATCTGCTGGTTCTGGAACAAACTGGGTTTTTAAAAGTAATTCAAGGGTAGCAAGACCTGCAGCAGCAACATTTAATCTTTCTTCATCAGATGGAGCCATCCACCAATCATAGACAATACCTGCCATTCGCTTTTCAGCTAAGGCAAAGATAGATATATTGTCTAGTCTTGATACAACTTGCATCTGATATAGAGATCCAATCCATACCCTAATAGATTCAGCTGGATTAGAAGACTTATCTAGATCCAGGACATAGCCACTTGAATTGGCAGAAAAGAGATCTTCTTCAAACCTAGGGTATTTAGGAACTTCTTTGAAAACATGGGCTTTCTGTAAAGATGGTAAAATAAAAGAAGGAATTTTTTTAGCAGCATTTTCAAGAGTAGCAACTTCACTCTTTGGTTTCTGAAAATTTAAAGATTTGTGAGTTTCTAAGACTGGTTTATTAGTGCGTTCAGAAGCTTGAGTACTTGACTCAATTCCACTTTCTTCTAGCTTTTCATCTACATCCCAATAATTTGGAACGTCCATAGAGAGAGAAAAAGCAGGAGTTTTCAACTCTCGTCGGTGTCTCTCTTTCTTTTTCTGATGCTTTGCTTCTTTTCTTGCTCTTTCTTCTTGTTTTTCTTCTTGAAGCAATTTTAAATTTGCTAGAATTTCTTCAGATTGAGAGCCAAGGTTATCTAGGACATCTTCGGCGTGTGCACACCAAGTAGTCAAATAGTTGCCTATCTGATAGAATTCTTCTAAGTCTTTAGGATCATTTACATTGTGCTCAATGAGTGGTGCACAATCAGCTCTAGTGTTTGGCTGTTTAGACATTGATGAGGTGGTACAGAATTTTGTCTTTGGAGGCCACTTTCCACCTTTCACAAAACGTTTATTAGCATGCTGCCATTCTTCAACAGGAGAATAAGACACATAAGAAACACGATGCATTTTTTGCACTGCAAGAAATGGTTTGGATTCTGGAATATATAATTCATTTGGAGCTACAACAGGGGTAGCTGGAAATGCTATTTCTTCAATAGGAGGTAAATCAACTCTCTGAGAAGAGGATGATTCTTCTGTTGACAAAGGAACAACATATCTTTTTGGCTTGACCAGGGGTCGAGGCACGACTGGTTTAGGAGGAATTAATTTCACTCGACCATCAGATATAGCAATTCTTTTGAGTTTAGCTTCTGGTTTCTTGTCGTCCATTATAGACTTATACTGAAAATACGAATTGTTTGGAAGCTCAGTAGGATCATATAGAAGACCTTCTACTTGAGCATTTGACAGACCAACAGTCACACAGTCTTTCAGGACTGGTTGTTTCAACTTTGGATGTGCAGTATTTGTTAACTGAAAGGATGTCTGTACTAGAACAGAAAGATATTCACTATCTTCAGCTAATTGGAGTCCTTGAACTCCAGTCATTAACTTCCAACAATCTTGAAGATGGACATCAGTGAGACTAATAGAGTAATCTGGAAAAATGGTTCCATATTGACAGCCAGTAGATAGATTACCCATTATAGTTCCAATCCTAGCATGGTCATAGTTTTGATGACGGGTGTCGAAAACTTCAGCAATGCAAGGGGTGTTTAACCCATGACGAAATAAAGGAGCCAGACCAATACGGATTCCACCAAAGTGAAGATAATTGTATTTTTTATCTAGTGCATACTGACGAAACTTCTTAACTTCATCTTTAGAAAACAGGTTCAGAGAAACAATCTGGATAGCAGGACCAGAGATTTTGATAGTAACCTCTACTTCCTTCAAAAAGGACTTAGATTTAAACACAAAGGATATAGGAAGTTTGTAAATATCAGTGGCATGAAGAGAGGGAGGATTCCAGTTTTCAGGGTTATCAACAGCATCATGCGACTCTTCAGACTCAACAGAGCGGGACGCAACTTCAGAGACAATCTTGCGATCAATATTAGAAAATGAGCGTAATAGATTTGCCATAACAGAATCTATTTCAGAATGATTTCGTACCAAGAATGCAGAACATGAATAATGAGAATCACTAGGTTCAATTAACTGAAGATCTAATAATTCTTTAATTTGCTTTCTCATCTCTTTTTCATCTGAAGGAGTACAAGGAATTAATTTACCTTTGACTCCGTTATCATGTAGGGTGACAATTTCTTGTTGGGGACTTTCAACAATCCAAAAATCTTGTGGATTCTCAGAGCATTTTTTTATTAGTTCTTCAAATATAGCAGTTTGCTCTGGTAACCAGTCAGGATTTCTATTGGCCTTTTGCTTGCTGGCACTCTTCTGAGATCTTTCTTCATAAATCTGAAGGACTTCTTGCCAGTTATTTGAGTCCTTGACAGGTCGTTTAATCCCTATTTTCTTTTGGCTATTGTCCTTTCTAGCTTCAGAATTTTCTAGAGTAAGCCTAGGAACAGAGATGGCCTTTTACCTAGTTACACTTCTCCGGCAACGGCGCCAAAATGTTTGGTCAATTTAGTGTGTCCTAAATTGCTAACATAAATTATCAACCAGGGATTCGTAAGCTGACGAAGTGTGGCACACTATATGTGCAAGATAACCTATCTCTTACTTTTTGTCGTTTTTTGGATTTTTATGAAATTCTAAAAGACAAGTATGGTTATGGATATTCAAGGCAATGATGTCATTTATAATGATTTACCAACTTCAAACTTAAAAAGGAATTTGAAACATACAATGACAAAACTTGAAAGGAAATGAAAATGTGCTGCTAGCCTAATAAATCAAACAGTGAACTATTGAGCATGAAAACCAAACTATCCTTGCTGCTGTCTAAACACAAAAGAAACTATGTTTAAAGAAATCCAAGAATTGCAACAAAGTAAATCTAAATCAAATTACATCAACTTATATTCTGATCCCTCGCCATTAGTCCAGCTATGGCTTTCGGAGGTAACCATAAACAACTTGAGCAATCTGATATCTAATTTGCAGAAAAAAGAAACTAATATCAAACTACACACTCATACTTCAATCCCTCACCATCAGTCCAGCTGTGGCTTTCGGAGGTAACTGAAAATGACATGAGAAATTTAATATATCTAACTTGCAGAAAGTAAACTAATATCAAACTACACACTCATACTTCAATCCCTCACCATCAGTCCAGCTATGGCTTTCGGAGGTAACTGAAAATGACATGAGCAATTTAATATATCTAACTTGCAGAAAGTAAACTAATATCAAACTACACACTCATACTTCAATCCCTCACCATCAGTCCAGCTGTGGCTTTCGGAGGTAACTGAAAATGACATGAGCAACTTAATATATCTAAATCTAACTACTGAAACAAATGTGCAAGACTGAAATAAACAAAGCAGTGCTGGAATTAAACAAAAAGTAAATTAGCAGCAGAACAATATTGATTCCATGTCATTAGTCAAAAGATATGCAAATGCCTGGGCTGCCATGAAAAATTATGCTAAAAGCTATGATTTCAAAAAGCAATCTAAGTAAGGAAATATGAAAAAACAGAATTGAAAGCAACTTATCTAGAAAACATGTAAAAGCCTCCTTGGATAGCAGGGGCCCTCTGCTACCAATTTGGTGTAGTTCTTAGCTCCTTGAAGTTGTAATCAAAACAGCATCAAAAAACTGAATTTCTCTATTAAAAAGAACTCACAAATTTACATCCCATTCCATCTTGAACTTTGTTACAAAAGACTTCTCTACTACTTTTTCATTACTTTCTCATTACTTCTTCATTACTTTCTCCATTACCTATGATAGGAGAAAACTTCTCCTATTTATACAAAATATGAGGAGACATCTCATTAATGAGAGTCCATGAATCTCTCCCTCCATCTCTAGAGTTACAATCAAAATAGGAAATGATAAGACACATGTCTTTCTAGAGTTTTAACACAACTTGAGGAATGAGACACATATCCTCTTAGAGTTTCAATACAACAAGGAAGTGAGACACATATCCTCTTAATCCCATAATCTTCTCCAACCAAATTCGAATTTGGCCTTAGAGTGCCACATAAGGGTCTTCTAGAAGTCTCCTTTTGACCTACACATGTCACAAAACTCATAACACATATATAGATACATGAAACTATGTTAATTTTCTAGTTTCTAATCATAAATTCACTTAAAATACATAAAATAAATAACTTTGGAAAACAAGGATCCTAACCCATATATTTATGAAAATGGTTACTTGATGTAGGGTTTTAGGTCAAATGGCTATGAAATAAGAGCTAAATGGTTATGACATAATGGAAATATGTATGAATATGGAGAACATTTTTTAGACTCAACACATACTTCGAAGTAATCCAGATTGTGGATGATGCGAACCCTTACCATGCGCTATTAGGACTAGATTGGGCTGTTGAGATGGGAGGTATCATCAACCTAAAAAGCAGGAGCATGATCTTTGAAAACGATGGTACGCGAGTAATAGTCCCTCTAGACCCAGCTAAAGGTGAAAGATATACAAATCCAGTGCACGATGAGGAGGATGTTGACCATATTTACAAACTACTTGTGCGGGATGATGATTGGGTCAACCCTACCACTAATGAAATGTTAAATTGGGAAACATACATCTGATGCTTCTCCGATTTGGATGGCGAGATGGAAAATTGACAGAACCAGTTGCATGAAATATATGTGTTGTGCTACCTCAAGATCACAAAGATCTTTCGGTGCATCTCCTCAAAGGTAAGATAACTACCTTACTTTGATGGTTATGGTAGTGTTAAGGAATTTCTTAAAGCACTAGAAAAATATGTCCCTGAGGAGAGGAGATTTTGGGCACTTGATTTGGCCATGCGCGCCACCCCTCCACACTGGTGGGAAACACACAAGGGGGGATTCCAAGGCTGGGGGGAATGTCAAAATATGATGATCCTGTTCTTTGAAACCCCATTCAACCCTCCCATAGAGCTCTTTTCTAGATATGGGGATCCACACAAGCACTTGGCTATGTGGATGGAGGTATGGAATGAAAGGACCTGGAATGAGTGGGTCCATATGTTAATTCATGCATTAGGGTTGGTCCCTACCACCTAGTATTTAGATGTGGAGTTTCACCAACGTACTCACCATTGGGATACAATGACAGAGGATTTCATGGCAACATTCGGCTTAGTTGGAGGGACAAAGAAATTGGATGAAGCCTTGCAAGACATAGATGATTTTTTCTTTGATGAGTCTTTGCCTCGAAAGGAATGTGTTGCGCTAGCTTGTGATGTGAAGATGCAATATATTATCAATTGTAGAAATTTTTCAGTTGAGGACTATGACGAGGATCCCAAGAATATCACAATCCCAAAAGCAAAAGGAGAGCGCACAGTTGCAGGACCCCTATTGTAGATAGTAGACGTTACCAAACCATTAAAGTTGAAGGAAGTTAACATTGGGATGGAGTAACCCAAGTTGACCAAAATTGGGGATTACTAGGATGATAATAATGTTGGAAATATTGTGGAGCTGCTGACCAAATATCAGGACCTATTTCCTACGAAGTTCTCGGAGCTCAAAGGAATTGTAGGAGATCTAGGTGTTATGAATATCACCTTGAAGCTAGATGCACGTCCTGTCAAGTAGCGACTCTATCGACTGAACCCTAAATATAAGTAGAAATTCAAGGAGGATATAGATAAAATGGTGGTCGCACATATCATTGAGCCCGTAGAGCAGTTTGATTGGGTAATCCCAATGGTAGTCCAAGAAAATAAAACCAAAGGGGAGATAAGGATTTGCGTCGACCTCTGAAAGATGAATGATGTCTGCGCGCATGAAACTTTCCCTATGACATTCTCTGATGAAATCTTGGATAATTTGGGAGTTCAAGAAGCATATTCATTCACTGATGGATTTCCAGGGTACCATCAAATCATAATTGCACCTGAAGGCGACAACAAGAAAACCTTCGCAATCGAATGGGCCTCCTTTCAGTACTGTAGAATGACCCTGCCATTCGAACTGAAGAATTCCCTTGCCATTGTTTCACACGTAGTTATAGCAGTATTTAAATAATTCATCCATATGTTTCTGGAGTTCTATTTTGATGATTGGAAATTATTTGGATTGGTAAAGAAGCATGTATCGAACATGCGCATGATGTTGGATACCTGCAGAAAACATCATATTTCATTGAACCTGAAGAAGTGCATATTATACGTACCTTTTGGAATTTTGTTGGGGCGCATCGTATGTCAGCAGGGATTGATGGTTGACCCAGCCAAGATTGTGGTTATAATCAATTTAGCAGTCCCCACCATTGAGAAATATCTACGCTCCATATTAGGGCACACAGGTTACTACAAGAATTTTATTCAGGGCTATTCTCTTATCACTGCGCCAATGGAAAAGATACTAAAGAAGGATGTGACCTTTTCCTGGGATGAGGAGTGCTAGAAAAAATTTGAGCTACTAAAGGAAAATACGGTCACTACACCTATTCTAATATTTCTAGATTGGGTGAAGGTCTTTCATGTGCATGCGGATGCATCAGGAATAGCTCTTGGGCTATCTTAGTGCAACAAAGGGAAGGATACATTGATCATCCAGTTTCCTTTGCTAGCAGGAAAATCTCTAGCACAGAGTGCTACTATTCTACCACTGAACGAGAAGGGTTGGAAATGCTGTATTCCCTGCAAAAATACAGACACTATCTATTGGGGGGACACTTTAAAATGTTCATTGACCATTCAACTTTAAAATACCTAGTCAATAAGCCTGTGTTGGGGGGGGGAGATTTGTATATGGTTGCTACTATTCCAGGAGTATGATTTTGAGATTATTGTGAATCCTGGGAGACTGAACGTAAGACTTAATCACTTGTATTTAATTGAGAATGGAGAAGAGCCAACTAGTCTGGAATAAGGATTACTCGACGCACAACTTTTCACTATCAAGGTGGTTAATGAGAAATTTGTAGACATTATTCACTTCTTGACAACTGGGAAAACCCCTACAAAATATTTGGTGCAACAGAAGAAAGAATTGGTGGCCCATGCAGCTGATTTCACTATCATTGCACGACAATTATATAAGTTGGGCTCAGATGAGGTATTGAGGAGGTATGTATTAGAACATGAGAGACAAGCTATCCTGGCTGAGGCTCATGGAGGAGTGGCAGGATGACACTATGCAGGGAAATCCACTACGCCAAAGGTGTTTTGGGCATGATTATGGTGGCCCACATTGAATAATGATGAACAAGCATACTGTCAAGCTTGTGATGCATGTCAGTGAACCGGGAAGCCCACGTGCAGAGATGAAATGCCCCTGCAACCGCAGATGAACTTGCAAGTGTTCGATAAATGGGCTATATAATTTTTGGGACCAATCAATCCCCCAGGAAAGAAGATTGGTGCATGTCATATCATTACTACCACTGATTATGTGACCAGATGGGAAGAGGTGAAGGTTGTTAAGGATTGTACTGCAGATAGCACTGCGCATTTAATATTTGAGCATATTCTGACCAGGTTTGGCTTCCCAGAGATCATAATGAGTGATAGAGGTACGCATTTCTTTAATGAAAATATTGAAGCTTTGATAGGAGAATTTCAAATCCATCATGAAAAAATCACCCCGTATCACCCACAAGCTAATGACGCAGTAGAGGCTTTCAACAAAATGTAGGAGAATGCACTTACCAAGGTTTGTAATGCCAATCGAAATGACTAGGACATGTGCACCCCTTTGGTGCTATGGGCCTATATGACTACATACAAAAAGCTAACTTGGAAGACTCCTTTCAGGATGGTCTATGGGCAGGAGGGAATCATGCCCATGGAATATATTGTCCCCAGCCTGCACACTGCAGCTTTCAAAAATATGGTGGAACCTGACATCATGGAGGAATGCATGGCATAGCTGGTTGCCTTGGAAGAAGATGAGTTTATTGCTAACTTTCATCAGCAAGTGTAGAAGGCACAAGAAAAATCTTGGCATGACTGGCACATCTGACAGAAAGTATTTAAGGAAGAAGAGTTGGTCTTGCTCTATGATAGTCAATTTGTGCACCACCCAGGAAGTTCTATAAGAATTGGTTGGGATTGCATATAGTAAAAGAGATTACAGATGGTGGTGCAGTGCACTTGGCCACGTTGTGCGGAGACTACCTTCCCGGGTACTTTAATGGAAGTCATTTGAAACCCTACAGGGAAAATCTAGTGCCTACCTAATGACTATATGGCCGACGCATCAACATTGGAGGATCTGCACATGCTCGAAGAAGAAGGCACAAACAGGTGCAACGGGAGCACAGTAGTAGTGTGTAGGTAAGGTTGTGTGGGAAGGTGCAACTAAGGCACGGGGGTAGTGCGCAGCTAGAAAAACTAGCCATTGGAACAATAAAACTGGGTGAAAAAATGATTTTACCATTGGATGGAGAGGGTATTTGGAAATTAATGCAATGATCTGGGAGGATTTTTTACCGTTTCCTCAATGGTAAGTTGCATTTAATGATAGTCTGACCATTTTTACCCATGGTGGCCTATAAAAGGAAGGGGGTAGGTCTTAATCGGATCCTTTTCTCTCTGAAGATTTCGTGCATTGTGCCTTATTGTGATTTCTGTGTTTCTTGTGATCACACAATATGTATGTCTAGGCGAGGTACCCCCTCCGATAGCATCAACCCTGAGTTTTTATTCTATGCAAGGTTGACTGCCACAAACCCCACAAAATTGTCGCCCATTACGACCTCCACTAAGCCGGGGTCCAAGGAAGTATTTGAAGTAACCCCTAAAGTCTAAGAGGTCATTTCCAAGTCAACCAAAGGAAAAGGAAAGGGGAAGGAAAAGGAAAAGATGAAGGAAAGGAAAAGGGGAAGGGAAAATCCATGAAGTGGGCTTCAGCAAAGCTGCACACCTCCTCAAGGATCATACACTCTCCCCAACAAGTACCCCCGGCGCACTCACCAAATCCCTCAAAGCGCCCCATGACGGCCCAAGAGGAGGCCCTACTGGTAGCTATACTCTCATGGCTACCAGCTTATGTTAAGCCACACAAGCCAATGGTGCACACACCTAAAAAGGTAGATGTTGTCCAAGAGTATCTCCATATTCCCTTAGTTTCAGAAAAGGTCCCGCTGATTGGAGAAATGTTTAGGAGCATTCTAGCCATTAAATTTGATGACCATGATCGAGATAATGAAGACACCTTTCTGGATCTAGCCCCTGATTTATATCAAGAGCAGGTTCTGTATGATGATGTACCAAAGGTGGAGTCGATGCCTTGGGGGCATGGGCTGTAGGCCTCATAGATCTTGAATCTGTTGCACATCCCCTAATTTTGGCGATAATCTATCACCAATTTGATCATTCAGTAGATTCTTGCGCTAATCCATGATGGTTACTTATGGATCCAAGGATGCATCCCTCTTAACGCTGCATTGATCCACAGGATCATTGGCCTACCCATGGAGGGGCCCCATCACATGAAAGGGTTTGGGAAGAAGAATGAAAAAAAGGTGGCTGATGATGTCAAGGAAAAATACAAGGTGGATCGTGAAAAAATAGGGTTCCTGGTCGAAAGCATCATTGACCCTGGGGTGCGCATGGGAACTCTTTTTATTGGCTATAAGTTGATGAGGAAGTATAGGCCATCAGTTATCCCTACATACATCATCCAGCTGGCAAGGCAGTGCGAAAAGGGGGTTTGTTATAATTGGCTGCATAACTTATGTGAAGAGTTCCTAGATAATGTGCGCGAGGTGCAGGACCAAGGTAAGCCCTTCTGCTACTCTTGGTTGTTACTGTTGATCGCCTTAGTTGTGTGGGAGACACATGAGGATGTGGTGCTCCCTGAACATGAGCCCAATATATATGAAGGAGTGTGCTATGCTAATCTGTGGAACTCCAAGGACCTTCCACGCATCAAGGAGAACAAAGTATTCTGGGTATCCTTTGAGGGTGCGCTCGCGAAATTGATACACTCCAGGCCATGGCTGTCGCCTGCAGTTTATGAAAAATATAAGCACATTTCTGACTTCCATGTTACCATGCACAATGTGCAAATATAGGCGTGAAAGGACCTAGCATCATACAATCTGCCGTATATGGTCACCGAGGCAGAAGTTGACCAAGTAATAGCAACCTGGGCGCCTGCTTGGAAGATAGGCCTCAAATCTACCACTCTGATCATAACAGGGACATCTGGTAAAGATGCAAAACCAAAATATATCATTCCACCGAGTACAACGAAGGAAACTGAGCTTCGCTCCAGTGAGAAGGCAACCACCAAGGAGACCCCCAAGGATACCACCAAGGGAACAGATTAGGAATTGCATCATGATATTAAGACCAGAGGAGTTGGTGGGGAGGGTGCGGATCCCCCACGAGGAAAAAAGCACACTGGCGAGCCTGCCAAAGTGCAGCGCAAGAAACGAAAGGGTGACAAGTATCACGACGAAGCAGAAGTTACCTTGAATGAGGAGGACTTAGAGAAGATAGCCGACGCAGTTGCCAAGATGTCATAAGACAAATGGAATGCCATAAAATATCAAAACAAGGTCACGTTGGAGGCCTTGCAGGCTGGTTTGCAAGTATTACAGCTGAAAGCAGACTCTTTTCAAGCGAGCGTGTACTAGGCGAGGCCGATTCAAGTGAACCTTCCAGCCATAACCATGATCACAGTGACCAAAAGCAAGATTTTTCCCTTTCCGGGCACAACCATGACCATAGAGCTGCCAAAATTATACGCGCAGGTCCAAGCATGCATAGAGGTTGGTCTCGTCCTTGCATGGATAACGAGTAGGAAGCTACACGCTCTCCACTTGTTCATCTTTGCTGAGCTACAAAGAAGAGAAGTGTGTGCACAACAACAGTTGAGCGAGGCAGAGAATACAATTGCAACCAAGGCTGCCAAATCTACCAAGCACAAGTAGTACAACATGCAGTAGTCATGCAACGAGTAGAGCTAGAGCACCTAATTGACAGATTATGTGGAGAAGTGCCTGAAGTCATCCCTACCTCTGCTATGCCCCAAGCCAAAATTGAAAGCTTGGTGGTTGCATTGAAGGCATCTAGGACTGAAGTACAAATTGTTAAAGTAGACCTCGAGCAACAAATTGTTGCACTGAAGGCCAAGCTACAACCTAAGACCCCTCTGAAGGTGCGAGCCCAGCGAGCCACGCTAGTTAAAGAAGTGACCAGAAGTATTTCTGCACACATATCCAAGGGCTCTGAGTTTCTAGACACTGCTATGGAGCTATGGTCAACCATGCAACGAGATCACCTTCTCCAACAGTTCAATCACAAGTTGCGCCAAAAAGAACAAGAATTTGATCAGCTGGAAATCATCATGCCAACCTTTGTTGCCGCCCAGCGACTAGTGCACCTTCACACCAGTCATTCTCTGAGGGACAAAATTGAGGTGCTCTAACACAAGAAGAAAGTTCTTAGTGATCATCTGAAGCCCTAGGAAGATGAACAACTGAAATTTTCGCAGGACCTGAACACGGCGGTCAAGCAGCTGAATTAGACATTGGACAATGTCACTTCAGCTACCGAGAGGCCGACTTCCCAAAATTTGGTCAAGATCACGCAGAATGCAGCTGCACAGAGTGAGGGAATATTACCACCATTTTTTTCTACCATAGAACAACTTGGAACCAAGATGAAGACCCCACTATTGTTGTGAATCAGGACGAGTTTCAAGATTATATTAGGGGCCTGTTGGAGCAGGGCCCCCGGAATGAAATTTTGATATAATTTTGTAACATTTTGAGTATTTTTAGTTGTCCATAGCACAAGTTAAGGGACTTTGTGGCAGTTCAAAGTCCCTCATGCGTTTTAATGGGAAAAAAGGGTATATCTAGGGGTGACAAACCACGGTTTGCGAACCCTAGTGTAGCGTAGGCTAAAAGTATAATTAAGAGTCTAGGATGAGTTGAAGAGTTAGTCTTTTGATAAGTTTTTGATATGATATATCTCTTCTAAGGATTTTGTGAAAAATTGTTTGGGTAACGGCTCCTGCTGGCTGTGTGTGCAGAGACCCCCAGTCTTGTTGTGTGATTACCCCGCTGGTTGTGTGCGTAGGTTTGTAGAAGAGTCTATAAGAATAATATGAATTATTAATGAATGAGAAGACGTTCTTATAATATTTGAATTTCTCTGTGTTCTATTATGGGTTGCGTTGCATGTTAATTCCTTGTTATTTCTGTATTATCTCTCTAATAATAATTGTTGATTATAGATTAAGTGAGTACTATAATAGATGATTAGAAGACCAATGAATGTGTAGATCTTAGTTATATTTCTTCGGTGAAGTGATTATCTTATGATTTATGGGTTGCACAAGTTATTCTATTACACATGTTGTTAAGGGTTTCTGGTTAGGGCTTTCTCAGTGTAGCCCTGTTACATCTAAAGGTGCACACTTCATTAAATATCTCTCTCTCAGGGTGCAAAAACCTAGTTCCAACACCCTCCCATACTACTTCGGGTGAGACCTTGACCTATGCCAACAGGCCATTGCCGAAAGGGCAAATAGTACAAGGGTTTTTTTGTTAACCTCAAATCCAAACCTGGGTCAAGACCCCTGAAACCAACATCACTCTTAAACAAATATAACAAAAGAGGAATAAGGGAAGGTACCAATCCAAGAGGACCTAGTCATTCAGAATAAAAATCTTGGGCCAAAAGGTGAGAAAGTTTCTTAAAATATAGAAGGATATCAGGCTAGACCTAGAACCTACTAATATCGACAATGAAACACAATGGACCTAACCTCCTTATACCAAGTTTATATATATAACCAACTAAAATTTCATTGGGAATATATTGTAGCCGCTACAACACCACCCAAAATTTTGGGTATATTTAAAATTTCAGGCCCCCCTGCTCGCTTAGCCATTAGGGTTTTGACCCGGCCTACAGTCATTGAAACTTATCACCATCATGATGAGATTATTTCACCGCAGCTACGCCATGTGTGAGAGGATCATCATGCATTCACTCAAATGGAATCTTCTCCGTGCATTAAGTATATTTGTTAGAAGCCCTTTCATCATGGATCATTTAGGCATTCTGTTTACTTCACCAATCTCATATAAAATATTTAAGGGTATCATTCTCTACAGGGTAACTGTGAACTAATTGATGTTATAATGTTTCATACAGGCCAATCCCACAGATGATATACTCATCAATTTCATCACCACACCGAGGGAAATAAACGAAAGCTAAACAATAAGGCCACAACTGTGAAATAGGACACTTCCATCCACATGGCCCTTCCCATGTGGGGATGAGACTTAAGGTTACCGTTGAAGACCTCATTAAGGTAGATGACAAGGATGCACCAACTGCAACATTCTTCACTGATGAACTTCGGATACTTGGAATCACTCCATTGGGAAATTTTCGTACCTTTTTGCCACCATGCATGAGCCAGAAGCATTTGCTGCATTTTATCAAATCTAAGCTAAAGGAGGAACCAGACGAGGTAGTTATATTTTGGGATGGCAAATATCTCACATTAAAGGAAGTTTTTGAAATTCCTACAAGATACTATCTCAATGTTAATCCCCTGGATGTACATGCAGACAAGAATACATCCCACCAATTTGATAACTCTAGTCTGAAGTATAACCCATGTGGACAAAGTAGACTCAGAAAATGTTCCTAAAGTGAGACAATCTCATTCAAGGTTGTTTTCTTACTGAGCTATCAAAACAAGTATGGTCTGATCTGGAAGCAAGTAAATGTCAGGTGGCAGAATATAGGATATCTACTTATGAAAGGAAACAAAGCACATGCCAACCCCAACTCGGTAGACAAATGATTTCAATCCTGCATGTTCATATCACCCTTACTATTGCTATGAAAATTGGTACACACTCTACAAGCTTCATGAAAGGAATGACATACATAAGACAAATGTATTTCATATGTGAGTTGGATGTCGCCATGAAGTCGGGAGAGGCAATAGTTTGTTCAATGAGGGATCATATTTATTTTAACTAAAAGAGAGATCCCATCCTACATGAAAACCAAAGCCATAGTTAGAGGGCAAAGGGAGGATTCTAATGACTACGCATGACAAAATGTTTTGAAAGGTCGTGGGCTAACAAAGGAATAAATTTGTCTCCATAAAATATGCCTTATTGACCAACCAAAAACCCATGCAGCATGGAGCCCTAAAAAATTTCATGGCATGTGCACATATGCATTGTGGAGGCTTATCAATTAGGAGGAAAAGAAGCTAGATATAGATAGTCTTGCACAATGGTGAATTCAGTTTCTTGGAGGTGGAACCGAAGAGCACAATCGAAAGAAAGAAGTTTGAGACTATGTTTCAGCATCCTCCACAATGCGCTACTTCAAGAGAAGTCTCCACATATCACAAATCCAAAGCGTTTCGATCTATGACTTCAATGCATCGACGAAATTACCAATTAACCCATATACTTTATCTGCGGAATGCCATAGTTGATTTGTTATAAGAAAAGTTTGCGCAGTTGCCTAATTGGGATATAAATAAGGGTCATGGTGTATGTTGGGCCGTGAATACGACCACTTCTTAACACTTATTTTATCCATTTTCACTCTTCTTTATCATGTCATTTATTATAATTTATCATATAAATCCTTTTAATAATGATTTATGTTCTTATGGATGAATATTAATTCTTCTCCTTTATTTTTAATAAATTGATTATTATTATGCATAATTTTATCAATGATGGTTTATTAATATCATTCACCATTTTAGCCTCCAAGATAATTTCCAGATTGCAGATTTGATTTCCAAATCATTATGAAATATTCCAACTCAGAAATACGCTGGAATAAGAAGTGATAGTTTTGCGGTTACGATTCTGGGCAAATGAAGAAGAATCTGGAAAATCTGGAACATGGGTTTTGTCCAGAACAGACCCAATTAACTTTTTTAAAGAACACATTGCCCAAATTCAGCCTGCATTGAGAGATACGAAGAGTTCTTTCAACACAAGTTTCTCAGTTCTGTTGTTGCGGTCGTCCTCCAAATCTCAGCTGCAAAGCCAAATTCGCCTTACTCTTGTTGAAAGATTGTTGGAAATATATTTTCTAGTTGATCATATTGTTATGGGAGATTATATTTGCTATTTAATTTCTCCTCCTTCTGATTATAAAAGGAGAACAGTTATTGTGTATCAAAGAACAATGAGAGGATGGAGGAGAATGGATGATTATTGTATTCATTTTGTATCACTGTAATTCCTTGACTCTTGTGATCAAAGAGCAATTGATGTAAAAGCTATTCATGTTTGATTAATACAAAGAGGTGTTCTTGTTCCATTTCTCAAGCTCTGCAGTAGCCCAGCGGCGCTTTCACCGGCAGTTGAGGGCCCAGCCCTGGTGGAGCGATCTGCTGTTTGTATTTCTATTCTTTTATTTCTGTTGTGTGATAATTGCATTTAGATTTATTATGATTACAGAGTTATTTGATTGTTGTTCATATTGCTGTTCCATTTCTGTTTATTGTTTATTTCTGATTCATAGCTTTAGATCAGCAAATAGATGAGTTACAGTTACATGCTGTTGTTCATTTCCAGCTTTCATTTCCTTTAAATTGTTTTTATTGAATTTGCTTGTGTTTCATTTGCTTGAAGATTTCCAACTGTCGAGGATAGAGGCTTTTGCTTCCAAGTCCCCAGAATTGGTAATATTGCATCGATTTCTAAGGGAAAGAGTTATTGCTACTACATCCCTGATCAATGTTTTGCAAGATTGATGTAGTTTAATCTTTCCATTCATTTCATTGTAAGTAGGCTTCTTACAAGCATTTGTTACCTTTGCATTTGTTCTGTACTACATCTTCACAACATTACTCTTGGATAAATTGCTGCCTCAGACTGAGTACACTCTTGAAATAAAAAGTCGCTCCCGGATTGATAATTAATGTGAGATAAATAGGTGTTAAAAAGATACCTTTTATGCCTCGACATTTTGGCGTCGTTGCCGGGGAGAGTATGCCATTTAGAAAGAGTGATGCATATTTAATTTTTTTCTGCTTGGGAAGAATTGGGTATTAAAGACGGAAGGTAAGAACCTACGCACCGAGCAAGAAACACACTTGTTCACTGGCCCGCTTCACAGCAGAATTGAGTGAAAGCTTAAGGTATAAATGAATGCTTGCGTTTTTTTTTAATTTTAGTGGTAGAAATTTAAAAAAAAATCTTGTAATTCCACTCGAGTGGTGATGTAAGCACCACCCATTTCACTAACCAATTGACAGGAACATTGGAAGGAGGATCCTTAAAGAAACACCTGAAGAACATCTTCTATTATGGTAAGAAATGGCTGACATTGTAACTTTTGAATTCCCTATCAAAGATCTAGGAGGAGTGACACAAATGCACATAATTCCCCCATTGTCTCTACCAAATTTTCATGGTTTGACAAATGAAGATCCAGATACATTCTTATTTGAGTTTGAAATACTTTGTAGAGGATATGATTATTGTACTAACGATCAAAGGTTGAAAGTGTTTCCTCTTACTCTAAAAGGAGCAGCTCTCTGATGGTTCATGAGCCTAGGTGGGAACTGCATCAAAGCATGGGAGGACATGAAGAACATATTCTTGAAGAAGTACCAAGACTACTGCAAATACAATGAAGATATTTTTGGTATGACACAAAGGGAAGATGAAAGCTTGGAGGACTATGTAGAGAAATTTCAATACAACCTTCAAAAATCAAAGCATAAGCATTTGGAAAAAGAGATCTTGAAAACACTCATTCTTAAAGGAATGAAAGATGATTTTTTAGAACTCTTAAATCTGATAGGAAAAGGTGATGTTTTTCAGTTATCATATGATGATGTTTGTGAATTGTGCATAAGGTATTCAAGAGGAATTTCTAAGGCTGGTAAGAATTCTAGAGAAGTTTCTTCTTTCTCTTCCAAATTTACTACAAGAACAAGAGACATAAGAGCTGAAATCAAGGTTTTATTTGAAAATTTTAAATATGATTTTATTAGCTCTCTAAAGTCACAATTGAAAGTTTTGCAGGTTCAGAGAAATCATGGATTTGATGAAGTATTTTTCCCTCATTACCAAAAGGAGCATCCCATAGATAATCACTCTTCCTTATCTAATTTGGAAGTAGCATATCAAAGAGATGCAGAAGCTGCAACAAGGTCAAAACCATGGAAATCATGGCCTATAGGTATGGTTCAAAACACTTCCTCTCCATTCTCTTACTTGCATAATTCATTACGAAATACTCATATGTTAGGGCAGCCATGACAATATCAATATAACCATTACCAATCTTGTCTACAAGATTGGCATGGTTCACCTTATGATTACATGACTACTCTCCCTCATCTTGTAGTACAAACACATCTTCCATCTCTTCCACAACATCTTTTTTTGCCGATCAAAATCATCCACTCAACACAATCAACTTCATCATCAAGAGGCTCCATTCCCTACACAATCTCCTGCTCAACTCATTCCACACCCACACGATAATAAACCAATACAACATGCTTACAATGTTGAACTAAAAAATTGAACCACCCTTCCCACCCATTCTATCTCACATGTACCATTGGAAAAAACTTACACTGAGATCCAGAATGTATCAAATCCAAAAATTGTAGAAGTTACGAAAGAAAATGAGGTTTCTTCTATTTTGGACCAACAAACCATTTTAAAAGCTCAAAAACTTCATGATATGATGGCTATGGGAAAACAAGGAAGTAAAGAATATATTGAAAATTGGTTTCACTCCATCATTTGTTTGCAACATCACTCCATACTTCAACAATTTTTGGCATTATCTTTTCAAGGCAAGTTGGCTTCTCATACCCTAATTTTTATTAACATACATTTTTCAAATTTGGGTATGTACATAATTAAAGATTTATTTTGGAAATGGCTCCACTGGAATTACTCTTATACGTAATCATATTCATTTTTCAATTCAGAGTAGGATAGTGGAGAAATAAATAAAATAAATAAGGAAATAAAACAAACACATTTTTTTTATTTTTGTAAAAATAGTCGTTTCTTTGTTGCAACATGCTGTGAAATCAACATTGATGATAAATATTATAATTTATCTATGTATGTAGATTAATTATATTTCAAATAACAATTCTACAAACACCTATATTCATTTTTATCATCAATATGAAAAAATTGCTTGAATATCATATTTTTTGGCTTGCGGGCTTGATGAAATTTCTGAAAACACAGTTGGGATAGTTATGTTTTGGGGGACCAAAATTGAATATTTTTAAAACCTGTTTCTATCCTAAGTATCCCTTGATTTCTAATTTCTAACCCAATTGGAATCACTCAATTTGTATTTGAAACGAAAAAGTTAGAACCACAACATTGAGAGGGTGTCTAGTAGGCAGCTCAGGAACAAAGTTGGGACAGTCCATTTTTGGAGGCCTAAATGATTATATTTTTAAAAAATGTTTCTATGGTAGATTACTCTATGAATATAGTTTCCAAAACAATTTGAATCACTCAATTTTGATATTGTATGAGGAATTTATGACCAAAATACTGACTGCCTATCATAAATCAGCACTTTTTAAACTCTGTTTTTTCGGCTGTTCCTTAACATATTTGACCCATCAATTCTTCTTTTTTTCAAAACCTGTTTCTATTGGAGCTCAATAAATGAATCTAATGTAATCTCCAATTTTAATAGGTTCAATCTACCATCAAACGAATAATTTATGCTTGAAATACTAACTGTTGGTCTGAGCTGGAAAATCGAAAATGACTCTATTATGCAGGTTGTTCAAAGCATGTTTAACATACCATTACATGGAATTTTTAAAACCTACTTCTAATGGATATGGCCCTTTGAATTATCTCTCATTTGGATTTATAATCACTCAAATCGGACAAAAAAAAAAGTAGGTATGATTAAAACACTGCTGGTTAGTATCGTCGACCACTGCTCTCCCGCAGGTAACAAATATAATTTGTTTTATTTTTCCGTAGACTTGTTCTATAGAGTAACTAATTTTTAGTTTTTTCTGCATAATTCTTGGATTAGGAGAGCCCGTGCACCTCTCTTTCTCCATGATTTAATGTTTTATTGCAGGTAGACACTCGTTTTTTGCAGGTCTCAGGAGAACAAAAAAGGTCAATTTATGGATGAGTGATTCTTGAAAGAAATTTTAGTAAAACAAGGGCATTTCATCTAGTTCATTACCTAACAGTTTCATAACAGAAGAAATGAAGAATTTGTTCCCATTTGAAGATTCATGCCACTGCTACCAAACATTTTTCAAAATATCATTTTTTTTTCATTAATAGACTTGATATTCTCTTAGAAATAACGTCATAGCTGTTGTAACTTAATAAAGTGTTGTTTTTTTTCTGATTCCTTTTATTTTTTGTGTTTTAAGTGTTAATATCTTCAAATTATAGTTTCCACTCCATTTGCAATTAAACAATAAGGACCCCACCATGCAAGCTTCAGTTACAGAAGACAATTCTTCAATAGCTGCAATTCTATAAAAAAAATTCTTGAAACCTGTACATAAACTTTCCTTTATATTTGATTGGATTTGCTTGGCAATGGATTGCATATTAGCATTGTTCTTTCCTTTATCTTTTTTTTTTCCTTTTTGTTTTGTTTTGTTTTTTTTTTTTTTTTTTAAAGAACAACATTTTTGTTGAATGTTTTTGTCGTTCCTTTCAAAAGGAGCATCATCGCTCATTTTGCTGTTCCTTTCCAAAGGAACAGCATTTTCGCAGACTGTTATTGCTGTTTCTTTCCAAAGGAACATCATTTTTCGCAGATTGTTTTTGCTGTTCCTTTTCAAAGGAACAACACTTTTTGAGTGCATTTTTCTTGTTTTTTAAACAACATTTTTAGAACTTTTTTTGAATTTTTCATGACTTTTTGAAAGACAAAACATACAATTTATGAAAGGGTACACAATCATATAAATTAGAGCTTACTGTAATCAGAAAATCAAAAGAAATCGTCATTTTTAAGAAATTTTTTTAGTAATGATAAGAAAAAGGAAAAAGGGACATAATCAATAACATGATTTTGTTGTCTTATTACGGCTAAATTCATATGATCGATTATATTTATCATGTTAGTTCTTCCCCATATTTTATAACTTTCTTTGATTTTTACTTATGGAGTAGGAACAAGGGCATATGCTCTTCTATTGAGCTGTTCAGACTTTTTCCACCATCCCTACTCTTAAGGAGTGTTGAGCCATCCCTTATGATTAACTGAGGAAAAGTGCTGTGTGTAAAATAAAAGAAGAAAAAATATTTATATATTTCATTAATAATGATTTTGCAGATGGAGGATGGGGGGTCTCACCAAGAGCCAGCCTACCGTGATCATAGGGAAGACAGTGAAGTGGCATTCCCATTATGGCCACCAAACCAGGGAAATGGTCCAACAGACAATTGAAAAAATCAAGAAGTCCTTGGAACAGGAGGTCTCATCAGAAGCCGGTCTGCCCACCTTTCACTTCTTCCTGGTGAATGGCATTGTGGTTTATCTGGTCACCAAGCCAGCACAATGACCTCCGTCATGATATTCAATAAAAAGCACTTCCCCAGCATACATAAAGGACAATGGTTTCGTGGGTAAGAAAGCAACTCTGTCAAGGTTATGGACACCTATGGGTAGCAGAGCTCTGTTGATGGTATTGGAGTCACACTTATACACATCAATACTAATATTTAACCCTTTTCCTATATCTTTATTTAAATATCAAATGAAAATATGAATCTCTTACCTCCGAACCTATTATACATGAAAATCATTATAAGTCGATCATATTAATCCAAAGTGGTAAATAACGAAATTATACTTATGGTTATCATATGCTGTCCCTTCTCCTCGTATTTAAATCATTACAAAACGATTTTCTAATTACTAACGATTCATTACATGCATGGATTTCAGTAATGTGATAATTTGTTGATTGTATCATAAGTATGTATGCCTTTCCATGCTGTACAATTGTTGTGCAATACGTTGCTCTTTCATTTTGCTGATTTGCCACAATATTAATACTGCATTTTTACAGAGTTTTTGTTTTGCTTGAACTTTTTTGCATGCGTCTTATATGTTGCCATTTAAAACCAAAACCATGGATTCAAGAAAATTGCATACAGAATTGTGATTTGTTTATAGGAGAACAACAAGTACGGGGGAAAATTCTATCCGCAGCATGATCAATTTTGCAACTAAACAGAAAAGGCTCGTGAATGCACACAATTCTTTAGACATGATGTGCTTGCATGGATTCTACCTTTTGTATCACTTTCAGTATTCGCTCAGCCTACATCAGCTTCAACAAAGGCCAGTCACTACATGTCATTCCATATTTTTTCGGAGGTAACACTTGAGATAAAATAGCATAATTTTCTGATTTATTATGAATTTAGGAGAATTTCATGAACATCCATTGAGCATTATTTATTATCATTCATTACACATCTTTACCACTTCCTATTTTTTTAGACACGTCTCATCTTTCAGTTTGGGGGAGTGCTGATTTATTTCATTTCTTTCTTATGACCATGTCCGTCATATTCTTTATCATCCATGGATATTCTTGTTCATTCTCAACATCTCCCTTATTCCATGTTTTACCCCAAGCATCGATTTCAATAGATTGTAGCAACCACCTCTCTTTGTTTTCTAGCATCGCATGAGGACATGCTAATTCTTCAGTTTGGGGGGGGAATTGCTACACATGATGGATGTTTTCCACTTTCTTTCTCATTTAAGGCATACAATTTCATTTGTATATAGTGCAGAAATTGATTTGCATATATATTTAAAACTATGAACTGAATTCTTGTGATTTTTGGATAACAGAGAGATATCATTAAAATACACAAACCCAGATAATTTCACGCTAAATTAGTTCATAAAATTTCGAAAACTATGCACTATTACCTACAACCATTTTTTATATATCTCATGATCCATGTATCCAAATGATCTGATTTTTGAGAAAATGGTTAATGAAGTTTGTTGTTACTTATGTTACATTTTTCTGCAACTTCATATACAGTTGAACATCAACTCCAAAAATTGTTATGCCTTTATCAAGATTGCTAAAATTGAATATTCATTATTTGAGGAAACATGCATTTGTTCCATCCATTTCATGGGTTGGGATGAACAATTTTCTTTGCTTGGTTAACACATGGGTTTTGTCGTTGGATTGCATGAGTACATGCAATATATTCAGTTTTGGATTGCATGAGGGCATGCAATATATTCAGTTTGGGCGTACGTTGGGCCGTGAATACGACCACTTCTTAACACTTATTTCATCCATTTTCACTCTTCTTTATCATGTCATTTATTATAATTTATCATATAAATCCATTTAATAATGATTTATGCTCTTATGGATGAATATTAATTCTTCTCCTTTATTTTTAATAAATTTATTATTATTATGCATAATTTTATCAATGATGGTTTATTAATATCATTCACCATTTTAGCCTCCAAGATAATTGCCAGATTGCAGATTTGATTTCCAAATCATTATGAAATATTCCAACTGAGAAATCCGTTGGAATAAGAAGTGACAGTTTTGCGGTTAAGATTTTGGGCCAATGAAGAAGAATCTCGAAAATCCGGAACATGGGTTTTGTCCATAACGGACCCAATTGACTTTATGAAAGAACTCTTTTCCCAAATTCGGCTGTATTGAGAGATACGAAGAGTTATTTGAACATGATTTTCTCAGTTCTGTTTGTTGCGGTCGTCCTCCAAATCTCAGCTGCAAAGCCAAATTCGCCTTACTCTTGTTGAAAGATTGTTGGAAATATATTTTCTAGTTGATCATATTGTTATGGGAGATTATATTTGCTATTTAATTTCTCCTCCTTCTGATTATAAAATGAGAACATGTATTATGTATTAAAGAACAATGGGAGGATGGAGGAGAATGGATGATTATTGTATTCATTTTGTATCACTGTAATTCCTTGACTCTTGTGATCAAAGAGCAACTGATGTAAAAGATATTCATGCTTGATTAATACAAAGAGGTGTTCTTGTTCCATTTCTCAAGTTCTGCAGTAGCCCAGTGGCGCTTTCACCGATTGAGGGCCCGGCCCTGGTGGAGCGATCCGCTGTTTGTATTTCTATTCTTTTATTTCTGTTGTGTGATAATTGCATTTAGATTTATTACGATTACAGAGTTATTTGATTGTTGTTCATATTGCTATTCCATTTATGTTTATTGTTTATTTCTGATTCATAGCTTTAGATCAACAAATAGATGAGTTACAGTTACATGCTGTTGTTCATTTCCAGCTTTCATTTCCTTTAAATTGCTTTTATTGAATTTGCTTGTGTTTTATTTTCTTTAAAATTTCCAACTGTCGAGGATAGAGGCTTTTGCTTCCAAGTCCCCAGAATTGGTAATCTTGCATCGATTTCTAAGGGAAAGAGTTATTGCTACTGCATCCTTGATCGATGTTTTGCAAGATTGACGTAGTTTAATCTTTCCATTCATGTCACTGTAAGTAGGTTTCTTTACAATCATTTGTTACCTTTGCATTTGTTTTGTACTACATCTTCACAACATTACTCTTGGATAAATTGCTGCCTCTGACTGAGTACACTCTTGAAATAAAAAGTCGCTCCCGGATTGATAATTAATGTGAGATAAATAGGTGTTAAAAAGATACCTTTTATGCCTTGACAGTGTAGCATCAGCGTAAATCTGTATCAAAAAACTTAAGCACCTCGTCAGTCACCCAAGGAACCATACTTCACACAAGCATTGGCATGTAATGGACGCCTACAATTGCGTTGAGGTTTGGTGCTCATTGAGTAGTTCATATTCATTGTAGGCTCATAAGTGAAGGAGGAACCTTACACGCCTCATGGGGAATGCACATGATCACATCATAAAATTGCGATTGTACAATTCATTCATTGATGAAGGACACACCCACAGAACATCTTACCCACTCAATGCACCCTGAAGACCCAATCACCTCAGCTGACCAGGCATAAATGGTCATGTCAGGGATGGCTCAATGCAGGTGATGGCTCAACACTTCATGTTGCTCCAATAATGTCACTGTATAAGGTGTGTGGTGACATTGGTAAACAGGTCACGGTTCAGGTCCTTAGTCATTATCCAGAGGCACGCCCGTATCAAGGAAGCGACTAGTCGCTGGGTCGCAAATTGACGGAGCTAACACAATTTGAGATTTGGGTGGAGTTGCGACCATGTGACCTTCACGGGGGCACATTTCAAATTAAAAAACAAATTTGCGTTATCCCTCTGGGTCGCTGGGTCGCAAACTGACAAAGCTAACACAATTTGTGACTTGGGTGGAGTTTCGACCATAAGACCTTCATGGGGGCACATCTCAAATTAAAACACAGTTGTGTTATCCCACCGGGTCGCTGGGTCGCAAACTAACAGAGCTCACACAATTTGTGACTTGGGTTGGAATTGCGACTGTGCGACCTTGGTGAGGTCGCATCTCACATTAAAAAAAAAAACACCAAGTCGCACTACTGCTGAGATCGCAAGACCTCACCTCAAGAAGGCAGTAGGATTTGCAACCTTGTAATTTAACAAACCTGTGACCTATGAATTTCATGTTGTGCATGGACACACTGAGAGAGCCTTCCAATGGTGTCTGGGGAATGAGCATGATGGAGGCGTTATAAAATGTCGAAGGTTCAACTTTTTATCCATAAGGGCGTCATAATTTTCTTGCCAAAGGTTCCTGATACGAGACTAAGAAGTAAATGTTTTGCTGTCGAATTTCGATATAGGGTCACGAGGAGTGGCTGCACAAAATCCTCCTGTTCCCAAATTCCCAAGGAAGATTTAGAGAATAGTTTTATTTCTGATAATGAGGATAGGGGCACCGGTAGCTTCAAAGCTTGTGAGTCAGGATCTCTAGATGGCACCTGCGTTGACCAAATAAAGCCCAAATTTGAAGTACGTTGCATAATATTGGGAGCTGAGTGCAATGTCAACCTTAGACCACTGTGTTCATGGAAGAAGCGGTGTTCCATAAAATGTGTAACAGCTACCAAAACAAGTTAAACTACATATCTACATTTGGCACTCAGCCCATAGCGATACCAATGGACATTACACTGATTGAAGAGGTGCAGGGAAAGCCTACATGAGCCATTCACTCTGATGACATAGTGGCACAACACTTGACCACACGGGGGTCTAAATTTATTGTTTTCACTCTTACAATTAATTAAATATGCCCCTGGCATTATTGTTTCGATCATGAAGACATGTAACCTATGCTATGTGATTGCAGGTGGAAGATTTTTGTTTGTGCGAAGAGCCAGAGTTTTTCCCAGTAAGAAAAGGGGGTCCTTTTTCAGAGCAAGTGGATTATCATGAATCCCCAAGAAACTCACTCTAAGCTCAAAGGTACTTAGTCACTTTCATGAGACAGATATGAAGGAATCGAAATCTTGTTGCGAAACCCAGAGAAGGTCGCAAATGTTCTCAAGGTAGCAGGTCGCAGATTGCTTGGGGTCGCAGGTCGCAGATTGCTCGAGGTCGCAGGTCGCAAATTGCTCGAGGTCGCAGGTCGCAGATTGCAGGGGGTCGCAAGTCACAGTTTTCCCTAAGTCACAAACCAGCCCAACAGTTGGGAAGACCAAGAGTCAAGGGCAACTCAAGAGTCATCTCAGCCTATATATACAACTTTGGAAAAGGAGAAAATGAATTTTAGCTCGACAATGAAAGCCAGTATGATAGAGGAATTGTTGCTAAAGAGATAAAGGCACTCAGCTCTTGGAATCAAGTAGAAAAAGGGTAGCAAGGCTATGGTTTTGCATCATGCTTTGATATGAATAGCCCATGTTCCACTATTGGGATGTAACAAGTTGTAAACATGTATTTGACGTTGCAACATCATTAATAATATATTCTCATTCTTGACACTGATTCACATGCTTGTTTGTGGTGATAGTACTATCTATCTAGTACTTCATTATGTTTTATGTTTGCTTTCATGCATGTCATCGGTTATGAACTATTTCTCAATCGTTGTATGTATGTCTACTTTTGGATTAGTGTTTATTTGTCCTTGCCACAGCGCTAGTCTATTGTGAACTACTTTGCAGTTAACTTCTGGCGTGTTTTTCTTTCATATATGTTTCACTAGTTTTTGGCTAACTGATCCCAGTTACGGCATATCCCCCATTTTTGTTTTTGCTGCTTAGACTTGTTGGCATCTTTGTTTAGGGTTCGTTAATATTGGACTAATTTTTCTTCATTCATTGGTCATTTCACCTTCGCCTCTGCTCTGTCATATTCTCATCTGACAACCAAGAGTGGAAAAAATTATGGCGGCAGCTGGGCCCACATACCAGATGAGGCTCGTATCCCAAATGGTGTGAGGTCTAATTGGGACCTTTCACCGAGGAGACCCCATTGTTGTCGGTAGTACATTTTTTCCTGTCAATAAATTGGCGCTAGAAGGAGGGCTAGATGACAAGCTAAGCTCTCAGAGCTTACAATTAATCTCATATCTGCAATGGCTTGTCCCCAAATCATTCTCACAGGATGTTTATCGGATTTATCTGGTTCTCGATGCTCAATCCCTCATGAACCTATGTATCACTTGTCCCAGTTAAAATTCGATGGTGAAAGCGGAGTTTCCATAACCAATCACCTTTCAGATTTCTGTGAGTTTTGTGAGTGTTACGAAGTTGATGACGAGGAGTTGGCTTGCGTACTTTTCTCCCTCACTCTCGAAGGTCATGCTGAGAAATGGTGCCACACATTGCCGACAGCTCACATCCATTCATTCTAACAGCTCGCCGGTGAATTACAACAAGCTTTCCATAGGTACGATTTTCAAAATGTATTAATGAAGTTAAATGAAATCCGAATGTAACCTCAGGAATCTATAGAGGATTTTTCTATTAGGTTTGTTAATTTTTGTCTTTAGTTCCCTGAAAGGAATGTTGATTGGACGTATTTAATTGAACAGTTTGGATACGTGATTTTCGTTTCCCTAGAACAATTTCAATCGGCAACTGAGCCTGATCCCGATGTTTGTTGTGATAATATTCAATTTGCCGGTTGTTCAGATTTTGTCCCAAAATCATCCACATACCATTTCAAATCGAAGCTTGAAATGCATATTGGCCTAACATCTCCCCCTGTGAATGAAACTTATCTCGATTCCACTAAATGTTTGCCTGGATACGATTCTAAATCTCATTCTCATACTGATAATAAATTGAGTCTTGTACTAGGCAAAGCTGATTTTCTTACAAAATCATCGGGCCATGATGGGCATACGAAATTATCATCCTCTCCGGATGACACTGATGTGCGTGAGGAAGGCCCTTACTCAATTGATACCCCTACTTCCCAATATTTTCTTTCATTTTTTTCTGATTTATTTCGTGATTCGACCACTTCTGTAATTTCTTCAAGTCATTTAAAAACATCTTGTACTAGTATTGATGGCAATCACGAACATACAAATGATGTTTCACAATCACATTACTAGATCAATGAATCCCTTGTGTCTAATCTATTTCATCCAAAATCTTTAAAAAGCCAAAGGAGCGACTACCTTTCTAGGAGACTTCAAGACATTTCTTTTATTGATTCATCCCAACTGTTAACTCCTGGGAAGTCTAGCATTCTGGGTCCCCAACCTGATCAACTTGATGGATCCAGTGACCACTGCTTATCTCAAAACATATTCACTCATGCCTCTGAGGACTGTCATTCGTATCTATTTTTCGACCATATGAAGCCTCTGAAATTTGATGATCCGATTTGTGAAGATTCAAGGACCCATCAGGAAATCGAAGAAATTCGGCTTCTGCTAGTTGTTACCTTAAGTTCTTACGATCCTGATGAGACCCCTCAAACAAATCTAACTAGGGTTCATTGAATTAGGGTTTCTAAAATGATGGTTCCCTTGTATCACACGCCTCTCAGCATAACCGCGTCAGATTTCAGCTCATCTGGGCAAGCCTACCATTCAAGTGATGCTTCTCTGAGTGCATTGTGCTATCCCCTAACAGCTGATATGAAACAACTGATTTACCCTAATTTATTCACTGGGAGGAAAACACCGACCCTTGTCTCTAATATTTTCGGTTGTTGCCCAGCCACTACTAGTTGCATGTAGGCGCAAGCGTGTGATGTTTGGCAAACCTCTCCACTTACTGAAAATCTTCCGGTCAATTCACCCCATCCTGGGAAATCTAAAGAATCTGACACATTGGATTTTCAATCTATCAGTACGCAAACATTTGGCTGAATTGATATAAAGCCCGCTAACATTTTTCCAATCACTACAATTGATGATCACATCCATTCGCCAGTTGATCTCACGAACCCATCAAAGTTTGGAAACCCCCTGCTCGAAGGCCTAGAGTTGGTCTAGGATAGTGAGGCATTTCAGCATAAACTGAAGGTTAATTCAGATTCTCACATCCTCAGTGAAACCCGGGAAAAAATTCAAACTAGGGTCTTCGAAATTAAGGTTTCTGCAAATGGATTCGTAAGCATCTCAAATTCGCCTGGCAGATGCCTATTTTTTCCATTCTATCAAAGTGATCATCCTCAAAATCATGATGAGATTCCCGGCGGGTTTGACGAATCCTATCCAATGAATATACCTGCAAATAGGAAATTATTTTCCCCGCTTCCTTTGGACCTAAGGTTGTGCGTGGATGGATGTGTGTCATCGATAAATGATTTTATGTTTCAAATACATATTTATATGTATTAGGATGAAATTGAAATTTAGCTAGCACAATCCATTCTGGCACGTTATTTGGTAAGTAGCCATGACCTATTTGCTATTGCACATGCTCTTCAGGTAAGTCTTGTTGTTGGTGCATGATTTTGTATGCTGGCTCTGATTGCGAACATTGTTGTTCTTGCAGGGCGGGAACTAATGTTGTGGTTGCACTGGAAAGCTGCTTTTACATAACCTGACCGCCTCTTTGGTTAAAATAGGGTTTTGGGATTAGGCTAGCTAGGATTTGCTAATAAATTTTGTTAGTTCAAGTTGTTAATTAGGTTTACATGCGAAAGTTTTGCTTTAGGATTTAAAATTATGCTTTCTATCTTTTCTTGCAGTCAATATTTTATGCATTATAATTTTCCATTTATTTTTTTCACTCATGCTTTTTCAGTATGATTGTTGTTGCATAATGTCAGATAATCACTGCATGTGCTTTGCCTTGTTTTCCACCGATAAATAGTTGATCCTTCTCACACATGGCATTGCATGGTGTCATAAGCCTTGTCTGTTACATTGCGTTGTGCACTTTCTTCCTCGCATCATTCGCATTGGTTATTAACGTGGCTTGGAGAATACCTGTACATTGCATGCCGCTGCATGAGCCCTCATTCAAACCATGATGACCTTGTTCACTTGTTTTCCCCAATTTCTGAAACCATGACACCATTATTTGCGTGAGGTTGCAGTGGTTACCTCAAGAGGCAGCTTCTCTTAGGACAGGTCATCAAAGTCGTGTTCCCAACATAATGCCTATGAGTTTAAATTCATTGGCTATGGAAATACGAGCCGGTTGCTTGTGAGGAACCCTAGCAAGTTTGAATGGCCTATACCCGTAACCCGACCCTTGTGCCCAACCTAGTCTCAAGCATCTTAATGATCTGTTTTGCACGTTTTTCCTGTGGGTGGTAGAAGGGATGTGAAGACTTGGAATGAGGGAAAACCCAAATCAAAATATCTTTCAGTTTCTGTAAAACAAGAAACAACCTCTCTCGCTCGTAAAATAAGTTGGGATCCCTCATCCGCCCATGCAAAATAAGTGCCACGAGCACATGAAAATAAGTGTTGCAAGCACATGAAAAAATAAGGGTAAAGGATTGATAAAGGCTTCTTGTGCAGAGAGGTAATGCAATGACTCCACCGGGGTACTGACGAGGCTCGGTGGAAGCGGAGCAACATTTATGATTTCTTGAAGTGACTCCACCGAGGTACTGTCCAGGCCTGCTGGCAGCAGAGCAACACCAAAAAATTATTTTAAAATTCTGAATATAATAAGTTTGTTTCCTTGCTCTCCACATCATCAACCAACCATTGCCATCCATGAACTTCCACTTTGACGCTTTTTGATTAACGAGACCTAGCTGAGGCACAAGGATTGGGCATATCTAAAAAGGTCAAAATAATACAAGGGTACCCTCATAAATTGTTCAATATTCCCTTGCATCACTACCTGGACTCAAAATATTGTTGGGGTGTTGACAGAGATGTTGGATTCTACCAGTGGTTCGCCAATTGTTGTAGCCGCTACAACACCACCCAAAATTTTGGGTATATTTAAAATTTCAGGCCCCCATGCTCGCTTAGCCATTAGGGTTTTGACCCATTTTATAGTCATTGAACCTTCTCACCATCATGAAGATATTCTTTCATCGCAGCTACGCCATGTGTGGGAGGATCATCATGCATTCACTCGAATGGAAAATTCTCCGTGCATTAAGTATATTCATTAGAAGCTCTTTAATCATGGATCATTTATGCATTCGGTTTACTTCACCAAGATCATATAAATTATTTAAGGATATCATTCTCTACAGGGTAACTGTGAACTAATTGATTTTATAATGTTTCATAAGGCCAATCCCACGGATGATAGACTCATTAATGTCATCACCACACTGAGGGAAATAAATGGAAGCTAAACAACAATGTCACAGCTGCGAAATAGGACACTTCCATCCACATGCCCCTGACCATGTGGGGATGAGACTTAAGGTTACTGTTGAAAACCTCATTGAGGAGGACGACAAGGATGTGCCAACTGTAACATTATTCACTGATGAACATCGAATACTTGGAATCACTCCATTGGGAAATGTTAGTACCTTTTTGCCACCACGCATGGACCAGAAGCATTTGCTGCATTTTATCAAATCTAAGATAAAGGAGGAACTGGATGAGGTAGTTATATTCCGGGATGGCAAATATCTCACCTTAAAGGAATTTTTTGAAATTCCTACAAGATACCAGCTTAATTTTAATCCCCTGGATGTACATGCAGACAAGAATACATCCCACCAATTTGATAAGTCTAGTCTGAAGTATAACCCATGTGGACAAAGTAGACTCAGAAAATGTTCCTAAAGCGAGACAATCTCATTCAAGGTTGTTTTGTTACTGAGCTGTCAAAACAAGTATGGTCTTATTTGAAAGCAAATAAATGTCAGGTGGCAGAATATAACATATCTCCTCATGAAAGGTAACAAAGTACATGCCAACCCCAAATCAGCGGACAAATGATTTCAATCCTGCTTGTTCATATCACTCTTACTATTGCTATGCAAATTGGTACACACTCTACAAGCTTCATGAAAGGAATGACATACATAAGACAAATGTATTTCATATGTGAGTTGGATGTCGCCATGAAGTCAGGAAAGGCAATAGCTTGTTCAATGAGGGATCATATTTATTTTAACTAAAAGAGAGATCCCATCCTACATGCAAACCAAAGCCATAGTTAGAGGGCAAAGGGAGGATTCTAATGACTACACATGAAAAAATGTTTTGAAAGGTCGTGGGCTAACAAAGGAATAAATCTGTCTCCGTAAAATACGCCTTATTGACATCCCAAACACCCATGCAACATGGAGCCCTAAAAAATTTCACAGCATGTACACATATGCATTGTGGAGGCTTATCGATTAGGAGGAAAAGAAGCTAGATATAGATAGTCTTACACAATGGCGAATTCGGTTTCTTGGAGGTAGAACCGAAGTGCACAATCGAAAGAAAGAAGTTTGAGACCCCGTTTCAGCATCCTCCGCAATGCGCTGCTTCAAGCGAAGTCTCCAAATCTCACAAATCCAAATCGTTTTGATCCGTGACTTCAATGCATCGGTGAAATTACTAATTAACCCATATAATTTATCTACGGAAGGCCGCAGTTGATTTTTTTGAAGAAAATTTCGCGCAGTTGCCTAATTGGGATATAAAGAAGGGTCATGGTGTAGCATCAGCATAAATCTGTATCAAATAACTTACATGCCTCCTCAACTGCCCAAGGAACCATACTTCATGCAAGCATTGGCATGTAATGGATGCCTACGATTGCGTTGAGGTCTGAGGCTCATTGAGCAGTTCATATTCATTGCAGGCTCGTAAGAGGAGGAGCCTTACATGCCTCATGGGGAATGAACATGATCACATCACAAAATTACGATTATGCAGCTAATTCGTTGATGAAGGACACTCCCACAAAACATATTACCCACTCAATGCACCCTGAAGACCCGATCACCTCAGCTGATGACGCATAAATGGTCGTGTCAGGGATGGCTCAATGTAGGTGATGGCTCAATGTTTCGCATTGCTCCAATAATTTCACCGTATAAGGTGTGCGGCCACACTAGCAAACAGGTCATGGTTCAGGTACTCAGTCATCATCCAGAGGCACGACCGCACCAAGGATGCGACCGGTCGCTGGGTCGCAAACTGAAGGAGCTAACACAATTTGCAATTTGGGTGGATTTGCGACCGTGTGACCTTCATAGGGGCACATTTCAAATTAAAAAACATAGTTTCATTATGCCTCCGGGTTGCTGGGTCGCAAATTGACGAAGCTAACACAATTTGCGACTTGGGTGGAGTTGCGACCGTGCAACCTTCACGTGGGCACATTTCAAATTAAAACGTAATTGCGTTATCCCGCCGAGTTGCTGGGTCACAAACTGACGGAGGTCACACAATTTTTGAATTGGGTTGGAATTTCGACCATGTGACCTTGGTGAGGTCGCATCTCAAATTAAAAAAAAACACCAAATCACACTACTGCTGAGATCACAAGACCTCACCTCAAGAAGGAAGTAGGAGTTGCGACCTTGTAATTTAACAATCCTACGACCTATGAATTTCATGCTCTACATGCACACACTGAGAGATCCTTCCAATGGTATCTGGGGAATGAGCATGATGGAGTTGTTATAAAATGTCGAAGGTTCAATTGTTTATCCATAAGGGCACCATACTTTTCTTTCCAAAGGTTCCTGATACAAGACTAAGAAGTAGATGTTTTGCTGTCGAGTTTCAATACAGGGTCACGAGGAGGGGCTGCATGAAATCCTCTTATTCCCTAATTCCCAAGGAAGATTTAGAGAATAGTTTTATTTCTAACAATGAGGACAGGGGCACTGGTAGCTTCAAAGCTTGTGAGTCAGGATCTCCAGATGGCACCTGTGTTGACCAAATAAAGCCCAAATTTGAAGTACGTTGCATCAAAGTGGGCGTTGAGTGCAATTTCAACCTTAGACCATTGTGTTCATGGAAGAAGCAGTGTTCCATAAAATATGTAACAACTACCAAAACAAGTTAAACTACAGATCTGCATTTGGCACTCAGCCCAGAGCGATACCAATGGACATTACACTGATTGAAGAGGTGCAGGAAAAGCCTACACAATCCATTCACTCTGATGACATAGTGGCATAGCACTTGACCACATAGGGGTCTAAATTTATCATTTTCACTCTTACAATTAATTAAATATGCGTCTGCCGTTATTGTTTCGATCATGAAGACATGTAACCTATGCTATGTGATTGCAAGTGGAAGCTTTTTGTTTGCACGAAGAGCCAGAGTTTTTTCCTAGTAAGCAAAGGGGGTCCTTTTTTAGAGCAAGTGGATTCTCACGAATCCCAAAGAAACTCACTCTAAGATCAAAGGTACTTAGTCACTTTCACGAGATAGAGATGAAGGAAAATAAATCTTGCTGCAAAACCCAGAGAAGGTCACAAATTTTCTCAATGTCGCAGGTCACGGATTGCTCAGCGTCGCTGGTCATGGATTGCTCGAGGTCGCAGGTCACAGATTGCTCGAGGTCACAGGTCGGAGTTTTCCCTAAGTCGCAAACCAGCGCAACAGTTGAACAAGAGTCAAGGGCAACTCAAGAGTCATCTCAGCCTATATATACAACTTCGGAAAAGGAGAAAAGGACTTTTAGCTCGACAATGAAAGCCAGTATGATAGAGGAATTGTTGCTAAAGAGCTAAAGGCACTCAGCTCTTGTTATCAAGTAGAAAAAGGGTAGCGAGGCTAGGGTTTTACATCATGCTTTGAGATGAACAACCCATGTTCCACTATTGGGTTTTAACGAGTTGTAAAAATTTATTTGGCGTTGCAGCAACATTAATAATATATTCTCATTCCCGACACTGATTCACGTGCTTGTTTGTGGTGATAGTACTAGTTGTCTAGTACCTCATTATGTTGTATGTTTGCTTTCATGCATGTCATCAGTTATGAACTATTTCTCAGTCATTGTATGTATGTCTGCTTTTGGATTAGTGTTTATTTTTCCTTGCCACGGCAGTAGTCCATTGTGAACTACTTTGCAGTTAACTTCTAGCGTGTTTTTCTTTCATATATGTTTCACTGGTTTTTGGCTAACTGATCCCAGTTACAGCATATCCCCCCTTTTTGACTTACTGGTATCTTTGTTTATGGTTCATTAATCTTGGACTGATTTTTATTCATTTATTGGTCATTTCACCTTCGCCTCTACTCCGTCATCTTCTCATCCGACAACCAAGAGTGGAAACAATTATGGCGGCAGCCGGGCCCACATACTGGATGGGGCTCCTATCCCAAACGGTGTGAGGTCTAATTGGGACCTTTCACCGGGGAGACCCCCTTGTTGTCGACAGTAAATTTTTGTCCGTCAACAGAATCATAGCACCATCAATGGTGACCTCCATAACCAGTGATGTATTCATTACTGAGTAAATTTGAGTGTGGACACAGACCTATTGGCAAGATATCTGAATGCGGAGAATTAATGTGTGTTAGTATATGGTGATGTGAGTGATACGAAAAGGCATATGGCACAACATTTCGTCCAAGATTCTCACAACGTGGCAGCTGGTAGCCTGTCCCTCCTTCCCTACTCATGCCTCGAGACATCCCATCGAGAAAAATAATAATAACATTGAATAGTTAGACTACATCAAAATTAATAGTATTCATCTAAAATTAAACATAACTTTTTAACGACACCATTTTTATTAATTATATTTTTTTTCAATAACTAATACATGAACTATTAATTCATAAAATTACCATTAAAGTCGTTTTTATAAACCTAAAATTATAATTTATTTGTACATATTTAAAAATATAACCTATTTTTAATTGTTAATATAATATATTTTAATAAACATAAAATTACAGCTTATTTTTAATAGTTAATAAATTTAATATATTTTTAATAGTGTTGAACCATTTTTAATGGTGAATAATTTTGAGAAAATAAAGAAGTTTTACATGTTTTTTTTGGGCAAACACACATATCCTTTTGTGCATGGTTTATGCATTATGGTTCTTCCCATGGATTTGTATATATGGTTAAGGGAACTATGGTTATGTTATAACCAAGGGTTAATGGATTGAGGGTTTTATGAATGCTTCGATAAGTATATAATGTATTGTAACATTGAAAATAATATAATGAAAAATCAATCTAGTTTTCCTGGTTTTGGGTTCTAGGTTAAAAATCTCTGTGTATAATTCATTTTCTTTCCATTGTATATTTTTTTCAATTTTTGAAAATTTGTTTGAATATATTCTCTTTATAAGGTTAAAACCTTCACTTTCCTACGTAATAATGGAATTTCCTTTCCATATAATCTTATTAAAAAACTATTGAAAGTAAAGAACATTAAGTGTACTTTTACAATGCACAACATATAAATATTTTGGACCTTGGAATGACAATTTAATGAAAAATCCATTTAGTGATTATTATTTTTAAATAGTAAGGAAATAAAATAAACCAATAATACCTATCTAAGAATTAATTTCATAGTCTAACGAGTCGACAATTTGGCCCTTTTCCATGTAGATTTTCAAATCATTTATGTTTGAAATCCAAAAACGATTTCTTAGAATTGTAAGTTTGAAATATGAATCTATAGAATATTAGTGCCCAAAGGATTTGTCGAGGCACTAAATCCATTTATGCAGTAAAAATGCATTTTCAATAACAAAAATTCACAATCTCAGCAAAAATTGTATTGTCGTATTCCAATGAAAGAAATCCTAATGTTTTTTTTGTAATCTCAAAGATCTATATTAACATATAAATATTTACATCACATGCAATTTATGGAGATCCTAAATATTCTTGGTCATCCTAAGAGGAAACCATATCCAATAAAATAGATGTCATCTGACCTGGCATACTGCAAAACTAGAAGAACATGATTTCTCTGACAATTTTCCTAATTACAAGAAAGAAGGTTGACAACCATTTGGAAAAATAGTAGCTAGAAAATGAAAATATATATTATAAAACTAAAAATAGAACATGGTTTCTATCAACACAATACACAATAGTAGAATTAAAGAATATTGATAGATGCAGGGTGAGTTGAGTTTATTTGAGGTGATGGATTTCTTCATAATATAGTGGTATCAATCCACTCCATGTGCTCATCCATGAGCTAATATAATAGATGTAATTCCTCCAGGCAGAGAAGGATTTCATATTGTTTCTCATTTTGATCAAAAAGAGCCTTTCCAAATATAATCTTATTGTGCCAATAGAGGTCAATGATGTACAAATATTGACTTTCCCGAACTCAATGAGTCCCTAGGTAAAGGATCTAGTTTGAGGCCAAATCCATGACCTTGATGTTTCAAACATACTCCCTTTATTCTATTAGTTCTTGCTCCTAATCAGAAATTTCCTGCTAAATTCCTAGTGGGGTGCTGGATGTGTGAGATCAAGGTCAAATTTTGGAATTTTTGTAGGCTCCACAACTTCCAACATCCCATCTCGAGCGAGCGCGTTGGTGGGACATGATGGATATAATAGAAATAAAATTAGATATGCATCGAATAGGAAGGAAAATATTGTTTCCTGAGAAAGAGCGGATTCAAAAGGAGAATTTTCATGCCATGATTCATCGGGAAAAAACCAGTGGATATGAATAACAATTAACAGGAGAAATAGGTAGTGTTATCACTCTGTAATTTTCATAGGCTGAAGAATATTACTACAAAGGTAACCAAAAAAACACTTTTAAAGTTGTGATCTATCCCTTCCAAGTCCGGAGAGGGGTCACTCTATCGAAATTATATTTCTGCTTCATATTTTAAGCTAGGTATTCAAGTTTGAGATGGGTTTTTATTTAAGTTTGGTTGAAAAATGTAGGGAAATTCCATTGGGAATGAATTCATGAATGTTTTGGTAATCAAACACAAAAATTATAGAGTAAATATAACAGGGCAGGATAGGAAATCTTTTGTATCTTATAAAATATATGTGGGTGGAAGGATGAATATGATTTAATTTAAGTTAAATATAGAGCCTGCTGAGACGAATTCTATACTTAATATCAGAAATAAGACATTGATATTGTTTGCAAGCCAGAGCAGAGTACAATTAAGTAAATTCAGCCCTTATTCCTCTAATTGAAACAATAAAGAGAGAAATCATATGGAAAACTAAGAATAAACAATTCGCATAAGAAGGAACAACACCAATTTCTTGAAATAGGAATCCTAAAACAAAACTCTATGTATTATCTGTAATTTGATCACTTCAATTCAATGCACAACTTTACATCAAAATGCAGACACTTTCTTCATAAAAGTTCCAACCCTTTCTAAGTCTCTTTACAAAGTATTTATAGAATTTTTACATCTCATTTTGTACTTTAAAATAAAATATATTTATAAAATAATATTTGTTGAAAATAGATATATTTTTTATATATATAAGAAGAATATAATAAAAGGCAGGTAAAATCTTTTGCATTGTTGAAATTATGGAGGAAATCATTGCTATTTGTAACATTTTTTGTCAAAAATGTTGTTTGTTTGTTGCCAAAATTTTAGGCCTTCAATTGTGCTCATTCGATCAGTTTTAGTAACTTGTCTCGCCTTTCTTCATTTGGGATAAAAAAACTTACCATATTTCTAAATCTTTCATCTACCTCAGTGTAAGTGTCAAAAGTTGGCTTATCCACAAAAAGGTGATGGATCTCACGTTGAATATTGAGATCGAATGGCAGGCCTTCTAAAAATTATTCTCCACTAATAACTCATTACTCCATTGTAAATATTGAAGCATCGGCAACTATGTCACACAATTGTTCCTAGAAATTCTTTAATGGAATCAATTTTCCATTAGAGTTATTCAAAGTTGGTAGACCTTTCTCCTGTAATAGAGAAAATTTCTTGTTGAATCTTCTGACATGTAACTCAAGTTTTGTACACTTATTTTCTAATTGTATCGTCGAATTATTTTTAGTTAGGACTCTTTCAATATCCATCACTATTTTTGTTTTGTCCTCAATGTTTAGCTCTTCCATTTCAACTCTAGTTTTAGAATTTAGCAGTTTTATCATTTTATGTGCCCCTTCTGGTCTATGTTCAAGGTCTACTTTAGTATTTTGAATTGTTGCTTTGGCTCTGTTTGCTAATTCCTCCTGTTCAAAAGTGATCTGAATTGATGGCCACAAGTCTATCATATTAGCATTGATGTTTTTCCAAGTGCTACTTTTGGCCTCTGTTAGCATTTGGGTGATAAAATAATTTTCTTCATATAGTTGTATTTGACGAATCAACTTATAATTCTTTTGTATTTCTGAATGATACACATTATCTGTTTTGAACTTGTTTTCCTCCATTCCGGTCAATGTTGCTCACAATTTCTCCTTTTTTGCATTTATTGATGATAACTCTTCTAAAGCTTTGGAAACCTTTTATTTAGACATTGAAGATGTTTCTTTTGTTGATGTGCTAGATGTAGATATACATGTTGCTTCCCATTGTTCTTTCTTTTAACAACGTTTCCATGTCTTGTTCCACTTTTTGTATTTTTACATTTTTCTCAACTACAAATGTAAACAATTTCTCCTTTTCCATCTCTAAGCTAGAAACTTCTTTAGCTTGGGGGTGTTTTGTGGATGGTAATTTTAGTTGTTTCCTTAGTGCTTGAATATATGCATTCTTGGTTTTAATAAGCTTTTTTTCTCCCTTGATATTACTAGGATCATGCCCTAGTTGTATCACCAACTCTTCTAGAGATTTGATTCTGGTGTCTTTGGCTAATGAAGACATCTTCTCAATCATAAATTGATAATCCATGCTATTCAAAGATGACTTTAATGTTGAAGAAGTCATGACTGAGCTAGTGATTGTAGAAAAAAAATGAGTTCCTATTTTTGTTTATGTAAATCGATTTGATCGATTGCATGGATCTTATTAGTGTCAATTGAGAAAATAAATACCTTGTAGTCTTCAGTGTACTTAGGGGATGGTAATATAGGTTCCATAAAATTCATCCGAAAATGTCCCTTGTCTGAATCAAATGTAGAGAGTAGTATATATTGTGTTGTGGTTGTTTACTTCCAAAGTTATGAATAAGTTGAAACTTTGAGAGATTCATTCTTCAAATTGATTTCTTTGTACCTTCAAAATATGTGTTTTTGAGCTTAAACCTGAGAACTAAAAGACACTAGAGACTGAACTATTTTTTCTTTACTAGGGGTCTGAATTGTTTATTCTATATGAGGAAAATGAGTGACAGGAGTTCCTATAAAAACTACTGTTGATTCTTCCTTTGAATCTCTTTCTTCTAAAGACTCTTCTAAGATGGTGATCACTTGAGGATTAGCTTGAGTGTTTGAATTTGGAGTGGTATGTGGATCCTTCTTTTTCCTTTTAAAAACAATCAAATTTGCACCTTATGCCTCAAAATTAGTAGGGGACAAATTTTCTCTTTGTCTCTTGTTCTCTTTTCCTATGTAAATATGAGTCTGCATAGATGCGTGGCTAACTAGTCATTCATCAGCTTCTTGTAAGGTGCCTTCTGTCCATTCCTCCATGTTAGCATATTGTTCTATCTCAGGCCTTCGTGTATGTGCATAGGAAGTACTTTTCTGTTCAACTCTAACCTTTGATATAATGCCTAGAGGATCATAAGGCCATGATAAATAGGCTTGAATTTTGTTTGATTTAAAATAACTTCCACTTATATTGATGCAGCTCTGGTGTTGACAATATAAGGACCTACATGGGCTTTCAGCTTGAACTGTGTTTTCTTCTTGTTTGATACAAAATGAATTTTTTCCATATTTAGCATTTGTATAATGTAATCTAATGCCAAAATTCTGACTGGTATAAACATTAGTAGCATGAAAGGAGGTATCTCTGATCCATAAATCCTAATCTCGGTGTACTTCTGGTATAAATACATGTCTCCAACTTTTGATTTCTCAGATAGGTGTAACACTTTCTTTATTTCTGGTGAAATATTGGAATAATATCATTGCTAAGTAAACAAAATTAGGTATTAAGAAACTTAACAAAAAATTCAATATATGTATATTCCTATTAGTTATTTCTAACCAGAGAAGTCTAGTGGATCACTGATAATGGATTACCCTCATTATTTGTCTTTTGTAAAGGAAATTTCAATATGTTTGCCGGGTGAAATAACATGAGATAAACCAACACTGATTGATACTTAAAAACACCTTCATCTTTGAAATTTACAAATTTATTATGCATAACATCAGATAGAAACTAACTAAAATTAAAAAGGATTGGAGGTTTTTTATCAGTTGCAAATATTGACGGGAATCCTAAAAATACTTCATCAACCCATTCATTTGTATAATACCCAAATAAATGGGTAACCATGGAAATGAATTTCTCAGACATCTCTCAGAAAATTTCAACTAGATATGGGGGATTTTGTCTAGGCAATTTGGCATTTTCAGGGAGAAAACACTCAAAAAAATGAGCACTTTTAGGGAAGGTGAGATTTGTATATAATTCCATCAATACATTAGCTGAAAATGGTTAAAGGGAATCTTGGGGATTTATTTGCAAATATTGACAAATACTCTTAGGGGAAATGGAAAAAATAACTTAATTATTATGGGCAATGACTGCTTTCTAGCTGGGAAAGTATTGGAGATGGCACCAAGTAGAGAATTCAGGGAATAAATGAGTTTTGGGGAAGATAAATTGAGGGAGGAATGATTCCCAAATACCCAAATCATCACTATGGTCCAGGAATTTTTCCTTTTCCAATTTATGAAGCTCGTAAAGATCAAATTCACACTGGGTCTCTGCAATTTTGTACTGAGTTTCAATTATGGGGGATTTTTCAAGGTCAGGGACAAGGGGAATAATAGGTTCTTCTTCTGGGCCTTTTCCTTTTTCCTTATGTTTAGTCATTTTGAAAATTTCATAAAAACGAAAAAAGAAAAGATACTAAAACTTATCTTGCAGACAGAAATTAAGGGACAATGTTACTCGGGTAAATTCGGTCTATCTTTGCTGAGGAATACCGATAGAAAACGTTGAACAGATGGGCGACAACTCGAGCTTTGACTTGCAGAAAATGGAGATATGTGGAAAGGAATGAATCACAGGTAATCAAGAGTTTTTATAATGGGTTGAACAACTTTGATAACGGAAAGACTACCATTTGCAGGAGCAGGGTTAATTAATTTAAAAATGGACAAAAGAGGGAAATCCTACGTATTAATGTTCATTTGTAAATGGTGAGAGTGATTTAAAAATAAACGATTAGCTGAAGTGAGCAGTGATGACGTGGAGGGTCGTGTAGTGTGGTAGGTGGCGTGAATGGACTGGCGAAGGTGTGACAAGTGGCATGAATAGACTGGTAGTGGTGACGGGTGGGTAAATCTAGGAGACACTGATATTTCAAGGGGGAGGTGTGGGTGGTAACTGGTTTCGGGAGGATACCCCCCGAAATTTCTGTGAGGCTGACACATCACCTTGTGTGGTTTAGGGACAAACCATTTAACCATTTTTCTTACCCCATTAGCGGTAGGGAAGTGTGGGAGGGGATATCTATAATCCTCCTCATGTCGTTGATCGCGGCGGGTGTGATCTCCACTATCAATTAGCGTGCACTTGTTAATAACTAGACTACAAATGATCTTTTTTTATTTATTCAACCATATAAAAATATATCCAAAATTTAATAAAAATAATATATATCAAACTTTAATAATAAAATGAAAGCGAAATTTTGTTTGGCTCACTATAGGGGTTTTATTATTGTTTATTTTTCAATTCTTTTTCTTTATTCCTTTTTTTATATACTTTTTTCATATCCCCTATTTATTTATTTTTTCTTTTCTTTTCTCTTTTTCTTTCTTCTTTCTTTTAATAACTAAAATAATTTGAATAATGTAACATTTATTTACAATATCCCATGGATCATAAAACATATAATAATCAACTGATCTCTATAAACTATAGGACCCTAACAGTGGCTCCAATGGGGATGGTAACCTCCATGAGATGAAATCAAGAATATCACAAATCAATGGCCTTCTTCCATTGGGTGTAACTAGTTTGTCCCTTTTTGAAACTAAATTGATCAACTGTTACTATATAGATATGATGGAAATTTTATCAGAAACTTAGGGCCTTCTCTGCTAGCTTAAATTCCTAATAGTTTTCATCCACACCTGCAATATTAAAAATAATCAAATGATATATACAATGGTGTATCAAGTGATCAGTTGATTTTAGGTGAAGTAATTTTTGAGCAACCTGCCATTAACAGGTCCTCCCAATATTGTTTCTCCATTCAGAACTTGCAATAAAAATGCATCAGTCCCACGGAAATTTGAAACCTTATAAGGACCTTTCCATAAATTTTCAAACTTTCCATGTTTTCCTTTATCTTCATTTCTGGAATCCCACTTCAAAACAAGGTCATTTAGTTGGAAATCATCTGCTTTGATTCTTCTATCGTGAGTCTTTTTTATTTTATCCTGAATGACTTATGTTTTTTTGTAGACTTCTTCTCTTGTCCGCTACAACTGTATCATTTGGTTCATCCTGATTTGTACATCATTTGGTACTACTTCTATTTCCTACAACAATTTTAGCACTGGAATTCCTAGGGAAGCAGGAAAAATTGCATCTATTCCAAAAACCAACTCGAAAGGTGACATTCCAATTGAATTTTTTGTGCTATCCTATCATTCCATAGAGAATTAATCAACTTCTTGTGCCAGGATTTTTAATTCTCTTGCAATAGTGTCTTTATGATTTCAACCAAGTATTTATTAGAAGATTCATCTAACCCATTCCCCTGACGATAATAGCCGATAGAATTTCCTAACACTGTGATATTTGTAGTAGAAATCAATCATCATTTTATATTTAAAAGAAAAAAATATTATCAGTGATTATTTTGTGTGGACAACCAAATCTGGATAGGATATTACCTTCTATAAATTGGATTATTACAAAATTTGTAGCCTGTCTAGTTGGGACTTCTTCTATCTATTTGGTGAAGTAATTTTTGGTTGTTAGAATCCATTTGTGCTGAGCAGAAGAACTCAGATAAATTTCTCCTATGAAATCAAATCCCCAATGTTGGAAAGGATTCTCAACAAAAATGGGTTTCAAAGGAAAAGGAAAGAGCTTCCTCTTGCCTTCAAATATTTGACACTGATGAAAATTTGAAACCTTCTTGTGAATATCAACAAACAAAGTAGGCCAATAAAACAACTCTCATAATTTCATTTGCAGTGGCTTTCTAGTATAAATTTCCTCCACAACCACCTTTATGAAATTATTCCATTATTCTATCAACTTCATATTTTAACAAATAATTCAATATAATACCACCAACAACTTTCCAATACAAGGCTTGATCTACAATGAAGAATTTTACAGCTTTTAATTTAAGGAATCTTGTCTTGGTTTTTGTCAAACCAAGAGGGGTTTGTAAATTATGAAAGACATAAAAAATATATGTATACTAGGGGGGAGTAAAACAACTTTCTAACAGTTGTGGAGTCACCATCTCTTCTTCTCCATCAAGAGCAGCTATAATATTTATATCAAGTGCATGAAAATTTGATTCATCCATTAACTTTAATAACTCTTTACCTTTATAAGGCTTGTTAGTTTTATTTCAATATCGTATTCCAGAATAATTTCTATCCATTTACCTCTTTTTCCATCTGGATCATTTTGAGTAAGAATGGCCTTTACTACTGAATTTGTAACAAAAGAAACTATGTGAGAATTTAACACATACACTCTGAAATCCTTTAAGACTTTGACTAAAGAAAAATCTTGATTTTTCATGATGTTATACTTCAAAGAAGAATCTCTCAATCCTCTTCTAAAAAAATCTATAGGTTGCTCAGGTCCTTCTTCATTTTTCTATAATAACACTACAGCAACAATATTCTCTGAAGCAAAAGAAAATATCATGAAGTATTTGGTATAATCTGGGATAATTAATACAACAACACGAGTTAATGTTGATTTCACCTCATTAAATGATTTCTTTGATTTTTTATTCCATTTTATTTCAGTGCCATTTCTCAACACGTTGGTTATAACTCCCAAATTTCAGCCAAATTGGGTATTAATATTCTCAAAAAGTTTATCCTACCAATAAAAGATTGCACTTCTTTCTTGTTTCTTGGGGGATCAATTTTCATGATTGCTTCAATTATGATAGGATAAATTTTAATACCATCCTTCGAGATTATATGGCCTAATAATTTTCCCTCTTCCATTCCGAAAAGAGTTTTCTTTGGATTTAAATCAATGTGATATTTTCTACAACTTTCAAAAATAATTTTCAAGTGATGCAGATGATCTTCATCAATCTTGGAAAAATAGTAATGTCATCAAGATATATAGCAATAAATCTGTCCCTTTCATCTGAAAAAAGAAATATCCATTTTCCTTTTAAAATTTTCCCCTTCATTCATGACCCCAAAATGTATCTTGACATACATAAAAGTTCCCCAAGGTGTTGTAAAATTTGTCTTGTCTTGATCATCTGGATGCACTAAAATCTGGTTATAACTAGAAAAACCATCAAGTAGTGAAATTTTGCTTGATCCAACTACTCTTTGAAGTATTTAGTCCATTTTTTGTAGGTGGTAGTTTTCCTTAAGGGAAACCTTATTCGGGTTTCTGAATTCCACACATAAAATTATTTCCCCAACCTTTTTCCTTACTGGTACCAAAATTTATAGCCATTTATAAAATCTAAGTGGCACTTGATCTTTGCATCAAATAGTTTTTTAACCTAGGCTTCTAAATTAGAGGCAATAAGACATGATTGACTCTTCTCATTTTCTATTTAAAATTATTTTGATCCTCTTTTATAGGGATAGTATGTTGAATAATAGCTCTATCATAAACTTCTAAGTATTGATATCCCCATGGAAAAAAATCTGTATATTCATATTCTTAAAAATACCGTAAAAAGTATAAAACAATGTTCATATATGCTCTCATTATCAAATGTTTAGATGAATATTCACCTTTGATATTTTTTATGATAAGTTCTAAATCTCCATGAATTGAAATTATCTTATCTCCAATTTCTTTTAACTTTTGAATATCTAATAACAAATATTCATATTCATTTACATTGTTTGTACATTCAAAATTTAGTTTGTAAAAATATTTCTTTGTTGTACCTGATTTCATATTTGAGATCCATACTCCAATACCAGCTCCCTCTTTTCTTACTGCTCCATCCAAGTCCATGTTCCATAATCAATCTTGTTGTTCATGTTCTTTACTTCCCATCTGTGATTTGATATCTACAACCTAATTTTCTTCTTCCACACAAATATCATTATGTAGGATGAAAGATTCCATGTTTTAATGTATAAAGTAGACTGGATAATTATTAGGTTTATCCTGACTACTCACCATGTATTTCATAAGAGTATCTCTATAGATATTATTTTTTGCCAAAACCAAGAATTTTTGCATATGTCATATTCATTTGTAATGTACCTTGTAACTTTTCACCCCATGATATTGAAAAAATGATCCCATATTTGGCAGGGATGTCAGCCACAACAATGTCCATCACTAGAATTTTTGTTGGAATTTGGGTAAGGTAGCACACAAATATTTAATTAATCCCAGACATCTTACTCTGTTTGAATAAAAGGAGTAAAGGTCTTCATAAGGTTTAGTTATATCTAATCCCAATTTTTCCATCATTACCTTTGGCATCAGGTTGTGTGGAGCACTAGAATCCAACATGGCATTGTGTAGAATAAATTCATGGATGCTAAGACTGACATAGAATGGAGGAACATTTTCATATTGTTTAATTCCATCTACTTCAGGTTCAAATAGTAACTTAGGTTGATCATCAGTTACATTGACATTGATTTTTCCTTATTCGATCTGTAATGCCTTTACCACTTGACTTATATACACATCCTTTTTTACCAACTCCAGTAATGGAGCAATAATTTTGACTTTTGAAAGCTCAATTTCAATATTAAAAGGAGTTAAAGGTTTTTCTACTTCTTTAATACTTACATCTTGATTTTTGGGGATTTATTTCTGATTATCAATATTTGTTTGGCTAGTAGAAGGTATATCACTTTGACTCTTCTTGGGAGAGTTCACTGCAACTTTTTTACTACTTAAATTGTACTTTTTGTGTACCTCCATGATAGCATTCTGATATCCTTTTTGATAATCTACTGATTCTGCGAGCATATGCTCTGGTTGTGATAACAAGGAAATATTGTGTTCCTCCTTGGTTAGAAAAATGGCATATGTTTCTCCTTCCCCAAAGAGATTAATCTAATCTTCCTCTGACTCTTGTATGGTTTCTTCTTCTTCAGCCAAATTCTCTTGAAAAAGGGGGTCTAATTTATTATTGATCAACTCGGTTTCTTTTCTCTCTTTGATTGATTTGAGGATGTTGTCTTATAAATTTTGGATTTATAATTTTAGGGCCTCCTTGAGGTTCTCTTGGAGGGGCTCTATCAGTCACAGTAATTCTCTCAATCATCCTTTCCATATTTTTAACTAAACTATCTAACTTTGCATCTGATGAAGAAGAAGGTTCTTCTTTATGGTCACTCTTCTCTCAGTCCTTAAATTTTCCCTTTTGGCTAACAAATTAGCGTCTACACTAATAACATGTCTTTACATTTAGTCAAGGGTAGGTGGATTTATTTCTCTCACTTGATAATCCATATCAGTATCAAATCCATCTAGAAAACGAATCAAAGCTAGTCCAAGTGGGGGTTTTATTTCTGTTGGGATGGAATTGTAGACATTATTAAATCTAATGCAATAATCTTGAACAATTTTATTTGTATCTCTCCTTAAGCCCTCATATTTTTCAAGGATATTGAGGGGATTCTTTTTTAATTCCCACCTAGAAAGGAAATTTTGATGGAAATGTTGTAAATCTGCAATACTTCCAGGTGGTAATCCTTTGTACCATTTCTTTACTTCACTGATTAATATTTGTACAAAAAATCTCATTTTACATCATCATGATCGACTTCCTCTATATCTGAGAAGTCATTTATTCTATCAATGTGTTGTTGTGCTATTACAGGACATGTACCATCAAATTGTGGTATTCTTTGTGCATAGTTCTGTGGCATGTCATTCAAAGGTTTCTATAATACTAAAGGACCATAGTGACCTACCATGACTAGAGTATGAGAATAGGATGATATTATGGTTTTGGCTGATGAAAAGGGTGGAAGAGGTGGTGGGGTTCTTGATTAATATGGTGATGTAGTATTTTGTACAATTTAAATATTAGGGGTAGGAGTTGAAACTAAAATTGGAGTAAATGAAATTTGGGTGGTGGAACAAGTGGGAATGAATGTAAAAGTGGATAATGTGGAAGAGGAAGAGGAACTAATAGAATAATGTTCATCAATGAATGAGTCTTCTATTTTTTTATTTAATATATTAACTAGATCTTCGAGTTTTTCAAAATTGTTTAAAATGTCCTTATCATATTGTGAAATAATTGGTTTTTGTACTAAATGGTAGAGCCTCAATTTAGTGTCATCCAAAACTGTTTCAGGTGCAAAATTTTCTAACTTGGATCTGAAAATATTGTGTTCAAGCTGTAAGTCAAAATGAATGTCTTAAATTGTCATAAGACTCTCTGGAATATAATTATTTCTTGGTAAAGGATTATTACTAGCTTGACTTTCTGTAAAACTCTTATTTCTTAATATTTTTTCAGGATCATTCACACTTTCCGGAGGATTAGGATCTGGGTGGAATCTAGTATATATCCTTTTGGGAGCCAGATCTTCTAAATGGATTATTCACAATGTGGTGGATATACATATTTTATGTGAATAATTCAACCTTTTAGTTTCTATTTCACTGTCACCTACAAAAAATAGTATTGAAACTTTAGAACCAAGATTTACCAGGGAAAACTTTTGTTATGAGATCATTCCACAGTATGCTCACCAGAATGTTATCACTCTATAATTTTCCTAGGCTAAGGAATAAAAATAAAAAGGTAGCCACAAAACCACTTTTAAATATGGGATCTAGCCCTTTCAGTTTAGAGAGGGGTTTCTCTATCTAATTTATATTTCTGCTTCAGATTTTAGGCTAGTTATTCAAGTTTGAGATGGGTTTTTTTTTTAAATTTTGGTTGAAAAATGCAGGGAAAGTCCATTCGGAATGGAGTCGTGAACGTTTTGAAAATTACATAGCAACTATAATAGGGAAGGATAGGCAAGATTTTGGATCTTATAAAATATTTGTGGGTGGAAGGATGAATATGATTAAGTTCAATTAAATATAGAGCATGGTGAGATGAATTCTATACTTTATATCATAAATAAAAAATTGATATTGTTTACAATCCAGAGAAGAGTACAATTAAGTAAATTCGGCCCTAATTCTTCTTGAAACAATAAAGAGAGAAAGCATATGGAAAAATAAGAATAAACAATTTCACATAAGAAGGAACATCACCAATTTCTTGACATGGGAATCCTGAAGCAAAACTCTCTGTTATCTGTAATTTGATCACTTCAGTATAGTGTAGAAATTTACATCAAAATGCAGACCATTTCTTCATACAAGTTCCAACCCTTTCTAAGTCTCTTTACAAAGTATTTATAGAAATTTTACATCTCATTTTAGACTTCAAAATAAAATAGATTTACAAAATAATATATGTTGAAAACAGATATATTTCAGATATAGAAGAAGAAGATAAGAAAAGGCAAGTAAAACATTTTTCATTGTTGAAATTCTGGAGGAAATTGTTGTTGGTTGTAGCTACTTTTACTGAAAATGTTGTTTGTCTGTTGCCAAAAATTTAGGCCTTCAGTTGTGCTCATTTGATCAGTTCTAGTAAATTTTCCCACCTTTCTTCATTTGTGATAGAAAAACTTACCATATTTCTAAACCTTTCATCTACCGCAGTGTAGGTGTCAAAAGTTGGCTTATTCACAAAAGGTGATGGATCTCATTTTGAATATTGAGATCGAATTGCAAGCCTTCTAAAAATGATTCTCCACTAGTAACTCATTTTTCTTATGTAAATCTAGAGGTAGCAGTAGCTATGTCACACAATTTTTCCTGGTAATTCTCTAATGGAATCAATTTTCCATTAGAGTTCTTCAAAGTTGGTAGACCTTTCTCATATAGTAGATAAAAAATCTTGTTGAATCTTCTACCCTGTAACTCAAGTTCTTTACACTTATTTTCTAATTGTAGCATCAAATTATTTTTAGTTAGGACTCTTTTAATATCCATCACTCTTGGTGTTATGTCCTCAATGTTTAACTCTTCCTATTCATCTTTGGTTTTAGAATTTAGAACTTTTATCATTTTATGTGCCTCTTTCAGTCTGTGTTCAAGGTCTACTTTACTATTTTGAATTGTTGCTTTGACTTTGTTCACTAATTCCTCCTATTCAAAAGTGATCTAAATTGATGGCCACAGGTTTGTCATATTATCATTGATGTTTTTCCAAATGCTTCTTTTGACCTCTGTTAGCATTTGGGTGATAAAATACTTGTCTTCATATTGTTGTATTTAATGAATCAACTTATAATTCTTTTGTATTTATGCAAGATGTGCATTATCTATTTTGAGCTTATTTCCCTCCATTAGAGTCAATGCTACTAACCATTTCTCTTTTTCTGCATTTTCTGATGACAACTCTTCTAAATATTTGGAAAGATTTTTTTTGGACTCTGAAGATGTTGCTTTTTTTGATGTACCTACTTTTGTTGATATACCAGATGTAGATATACCTGCTACTTCCCACTGTTCTTTTTTTTTTTTAAAGTGTTTCCATTTTCTGTTCCATTTTTTGTATTTGTACAATTTGCTCAACTACCAATGTAAATAATTTGTCCTTTTCCATTTATAAGCTAGAAACTTCTTTAGTCTGGGGGTGTTCTGTGGATAGTAATTTTAGTTGTTTTCTTAGTGCTTGAATATCTACATTCTTTGTTTTAATAATATCTTATGGTCCCTTGATATTACTAGGATCATGCGCTAGTTGTATCACCAAGTCTTCTAGAGATTTGGTTCTAGTGTCTTTGGATAATGAAGAGATCTTCTCAATATTTAATTGAGAATGCATGTTATTCAAAGATGACTGTAATTTTGAAGTAGTCATGACTGAGCTAGTGATTTTAGAAAAAAATAAGTTCCCCTATTTTTTTATTCGAATGAATTTGATCGATTGCATGGATCTTCTTAGTATTAGTTGATAAAATAGTAGAGGCCTTGTAGTCTTCGGCATTCTTCTGGGATGGTACTATAGGTTCCATAAAATCAATTTGAAATTGTTCCTTCTCTGAATCAAATGTAGAGAGTGGTCTATGTTTTATTGTGGTTTTTTATTTCCAAAATTATGAATAAGTTGAAACGTTCAGAGCTTCATTCTTCAACTTGATTTATTTGTACCTTCAAAATATTCTCTGTTGAGCTGAAACCTGAGAACTAGAAGACACTATAGATTGAATTGTTTTTTCTTTACTAGGGGTTTGAATTGTTTCTTCTATATGAGGAAAATGAGTGAGAGGAGTTCCTATCAAAACTACTGTTGCTTACTCCTGTGTGTCTCTTTCTTTTGAAGACTCTTCTAGGATGGTGATCACTTGAGGATCAGCTTGAGTTTCTGACTTTGGAGTGGTATTTGGATCCTTCCCTTTCCCTTTAAAAAAAATAAAATTTGCACCTTGTGCCTCATAATTATTATGGGGCAGACTTTATCTATGTCTCTTGTTCTCTTTTTCTTTGGAAATAGAAGTCTCCATAGATGATTGGCTACCCAGTCATTCTTCATCTTCTTGTAAGTTTCCTTCTATCCATTTTTGTTGGGTATGTGTTATATTCTTTCCACGACTAAGCACGCGCAGGGGGTAAGAGGGGGGGCAATAGCCCCCCCTTTGCGCTGGGTGCAACGGGGAGGTCACAGGGGGGGGCAGTAGCCCCCCCTATCAGGGTCTAGGGCAGCGCCCCAGCGAAAATTTTTTGGTGCTTAATTTCCGGTGGGTAGTCCGTGCCCATGGTTTTGTGCATGGTTTTGCACATGGTTTTGGGGTACGATGGTTTTCGGCCCCTGGTATTTTTGTAGATCTGGTCAAGGGAACTACGGTTATGTTCTAGTCCAGGGTTAATGGATTAGGGTTCATGTATGCTTCGGCATGTATATATATGTGTTGTAACACTAAAAGGAATATAATGAAAAATCAAGCTGGTCGTCCTGATTTGGGATCCAGGGGAAAATCTCTGTGTTTATTTGTTTTATGTTTTATGCTCTCGTTATTATTTATTTTCTATTATAATATTCGTGTGTAGATAATTTCTGTTCAAATTTAAAACCTACATTTGGTATTAGAGCAGTTTCGTCTTCAAGGGGACGCCCTTGCTGCTAAGGGTTTTTTTCTCGAGCCTGAGGTAGACCCTGTTCAATGGGAGATCCGCGGGATCGATTCTTGCGGTGAAAGAAGATGGCGAACGACAGAAAGATAGAGATCGAGAAATTTAATGGTCATAGTTTTGAGTTGTGGAAGCTCAAGATGGAGGATATGCTAGTGGATAGAGATCATTGGATCACGGTAGATCTAGGTACTAAACCAACGGTAATGTCAGATGAAGACTGGAAGAAACTGGATCGGAAGGCTAAGAGCACAATACAGTTGTGTGTCTCAGATTTAGTATTGTTGAATGTATCTGGGAAAGCTATGACGAAGAATTTGTGGGAAAAACTTGGGACTTTGTACCAATCTAAGTCTCTGGCGAATAATTTATTCCTGCGGAAAAATTTGTATAACCCAAGGATGAAGGATGGAGACTCGGTGACAGAGCATCTGAATGCCTTCAATACTGTGGTAAGTCAGCTGTCATATGTTGATATTAAAATCTCAGATGAAGATAAGTGCATCAGTTTGTTGTGTTCTCTACCAGACTCGTGGGACAGTCTGGTTATTGCAATAGGTAGCAATACAACTACCTTGAATTTTGATGACATTGTCTCAGCCTTGTTGTCGGAGGAAATGAGACGGAGAAATATGGAGGGCTAGAATGGAGATGCCTTATCTGTACGAGGAAGGTCCCAAAACAAAAACAAGAATAAGGTTTCGAGTGGGAGATCCAAATCTAGAGGGAGATCTAAATCTCCTGGAAAGTTTGTAAAGGTATGCTGGAAATGCGGAAAGGAAGGGCACTACAAAAGGGACTGCAGATCTAAAGCTCCTGAGAAAGGAAAGGGATCTGATGATGCTCCTTCTATAGAGGCAAAAACCACCTCGGATGAAGGTGGGGATGTGTATTTGGCTTCTTCTTCAAATACACATGTAGATCATGAGTCATGGTTGATTGACTCAGGTGCATCCTTTCACTTCACTCCCCATAGGGAGTGGCTCTGCGAGTATGAGAAATATGATGGTGGTGATGTCTTCCTAGGGGATGATAGGAAGGCCAGAATCGTCGGATGTGGAAAAGTCAAGCTGAAGCTGCAACGTGGAAGGATTAGAACACTTCCTGGTGTTCTGCATATTCCTACATTGGCCAGAAATCTGATTTCTGTAAGCAAGATGGATGATGCAGGTGTAAAAACAGTGTTCGAGAAAGATGCCTGCAAGATGGTTCGGGGAGCACTGGTATTAATGCGAGGAGTTCAAACTGGAACTCTGTACAAGCTACAAGGTAGCACTGTTATTGATGGGTGTAACAGTTCTGTGGTTCCTGAAAGTGGGACGGAAAGTCTAGCTGTCTCTGGAGAAAAGACCATGCTATGGCATCAAAGGCTTGGACATATTGGAGAGAAGGGCCTTCGGATACTGCATAGAGATGGTATGGTAGAAGTTATGTCTAATTGTTCTCTGGATTTCGATTTCTGTGAACATTGTGTATATGGGAAGCAGAATCGGGTGAGTTTTCCTTCTGGTGCTAAGAGGGCAAACAAGATATTAGAACTTGTGCAAAGTGATGTGTTTGGACCTGTGTCAGTTCCATCACTGGGAAAGTCTGTGTACTATGTTTCATTCATAGATGACTTCTCAAGGAATACATGGATATATTTCTTGAGGAAGAAATCTGAAGTCTTTGACAGATTTAAAGAATTTAAGGCTCTGGTGGAAAACCAGACAGAGAAGAAGATAAAGGCGTTGAGGATAGATAATGGTGGGGAGTTCTGCAAGAAGGAATTTGAAGAGTTCTGTAAGAAGTGTGGTATAGCACGACAGAAGACTACTCCATACACACCTCAGCAAAATGGAGTTGCAGAAAGAATGAATAGAACACTGATGGAAAAGGCAAGAAGCATGCTCAATGGTACCGGGTTAGGACAAGAATTCTGGGCAGAGGCAGTGGAGACTGCATGTTACTTAGTTAACAGATCACCTTCATCAGCGTTGGAGGATAAGACTCCACATGAGGTATGGACTGGTAAGAAACCCTCTCTTTCACATCTAAGGATATTTGGATGTGATGCATATGTACATGTTCCAAAGGAGAAAAGGACCAAGTTGGATAATAAATCTGAAAGGTGCATCTTTATTGGGTATAAGGATGGTTTAAAGGGTTACAAGCTTTGGAACCCAGAAACAAGGGAGGTTGTGTACAGCCGAGATGTGGTGTTTAGAGAAGTGAAAGATGTTGTTAAACATGAAGTCCTACCAAAGGAACCTGAGAAGATAGAGTTTGAGCTAAAGGAGGATGAATCAGACTCTACAACAGAAGAAGACTCAGAAGATGAAGAGCCACAAACTCCAAATTTGAGAAGATCAGTTCGGGAAAGAAGGCAACCAGAAAGGTATAGTCCATCTGCTTTCTGTTCAGGTTTTGCCTTAACTATAACTGATGATGAACCTAGAACTGTCAGGGAGGCAGTAGGTTCAGAGGATGGAAAACTATGGAAGGAGGCCATGGTTGATGAAATGGCATCCTTGCACAAAAATGATGCATGGGATTTGGTGGAGTTGTCGGCTAGAAGGAAGCCCATTGGGAGAAAATGGGTGTTTAAGAAGAAGATGAATGTAGAAGGCAAGGTGGAGAAATACAAAGCTCGGTTGGTAGCAAAAGGTTATTCCCAGGTGCCGGGAATTGATTTTGGTGATATTTTTTCTCCCGTTGCCAAAGTTACTTCTATTAGATTACTTTTATCTGTTGCTGCTGCATTTGATTTTGAGATAGAACAGATGGATGTGAAGACAAAATTTCTTCACGGGGATCTAGAAGAGGAGATCTACATGAAGCAACCTGAAGGCTTTATGGTGAATGGTAAGAAAGAACTGGTGTGCAGGTTGAAGAAGTCTCTGTATGGGTTAAAACAGTCACCAAGGATGTGGTATCAGAAATTTGATACCTATATACGGGGACTTGGCTTCACCAGAAGAAAAGAGGATCACTGTGTTTATTTTAAATTAATTGATGACCATGTTATTTATTTGGTCTCGTATGTGGATGATATGTTGTTGATTGGAAATGACAAAGAAATTATCCAAGATTTGAAGACCCAACTGTTCTCCAAATTCGACATGAAGGATCTTGGTGCTGCAAACTATATTTTGGGCATGGAAATTAAGAGAGATCGGGCAAAGAGGAAGCTCTGGTTAAACCAGAGGAAGTATGTCGAGACTATATTACAGAGGTTCAATATGCAGGATAGTAAACCGGTGAATGTTCCTATTCCTGTAGGTGTAAAGCTATCTGCTGAACAGTGTCCCAAGACACAAGAAGAAGAGGAGGATATGTCCTGTGTTCCATATGCAAGTGCAGTGGGTAGCCTGATGTATGCAATGGTCTGTACTAGACCAGACATTGCACATGCAGTGCGAGTATTGAGCAGGTTTATGTCAAACCCAGGGAAGGAGCATTGGACAGCAGTGAAGCGGGTTTTCAAATATTTACGTGGCACTAGTGATTATGGCTTGTGCTACCAGGGAAGACCAAGATTGGAAAGAATGTTGGACATTCGTGGTTTTGTTGATGCAGACTGGGCCGGAGATCTGGACCAAAGAAGATCTACAAGTGGGTATGTGTTTAGCCTATTTGGAGGCGCAGTCAGTTGGATGAGTAAAAGACAGTCTGTAGTGGCTCTTTCAACTACAGAGGCAGAATACATAGTAGCCACTCATGCAAGAAAGGAAGCAGTTTGGTTGCAGAGATTGTGTTCAAGTATGGGGTTGGTACAACAAGCTATAAGGATACACTGTGATAGCCAAAGTGAAATTTTCTTGGCTAAGAACCCTGCTTATCATTCAAAGACAAAGCACATTGATATTCAATATCACTTTGTTAGAGATATGGTCGAGGCTAAAAGGGTGTTGCTGGTAAAGGTGGACACTTTGAAGAATGTTGCAGATGCATTGACGAATTCTGTGAGCACTCAAAATTTCTCTTACTGTAGAGAAACAATGGGTGTTGAAGAATTGGGCCAATGACTAAGCTTTGCTGTGGCCCCCTGCGGAAAGAAAACAACAAGTGGGAGAATGTGGGGTATGTGTTATATTCTTTCCACGACTAAGCACGCGCGGGGGGGTAAGAGGGGGGTGATAGCCCCACCTTTGCATTGGGCACAATGGGGGGGTCATAGGGGGGGTGGTGGCCCCCCCTATTGGGGTCCAGGGTAGTGCCACGGCGAAAATTTTTTGGTCCTTAATTTTTGGTGGGTAGTCCACGCCCATGGTTTTGCACATGGTTTTGGGGTACGATGGTTTTCGGCCCAGGTATTTTTGTAGATCTGGTCAAGGGAACTACGGTTATGTTCTAGTCCAGGGTTAATGGATTAGGGTTCATGTATGCTTCGGCATGTATATATATGTGTTGTAACACTAAAAGCAATATAATGAAAAATCAAGTTGGTCGTCCCGATTTGGGATCCAGGGGAAAATCTCTGTGTTTATTTGTTTTAAGTTTTATGCTCTCGCTATTGTTTATTTTATGTTATAAGATTCATGTGTAGATCATTTATGTTCAAGGTTAAAACCTACAATTCCTCCAGGTTAGCATATTTCTCTATCTCAGGCCTTGGCGTATGTGCATAGGAAGTACTTTTCTATTCATCTCTAATATTTGATATAATGCCTAGAGGATCATAAGACCATGAGAAACTAGTTTTGAATTTCGTTTGATTTAAAATCACTTCCACTTCCTTTGATGTAGCTCTGGTGTTGACTGTTAGTGTTAGTAAACCAGTGATCAAAAATAACTATTTCAGTTTTTTCCTAAAGTCATAGGTCAAACTTTTTTACTTTTTCAAACAAGTTTTCATAAAATAATTTTGGTAACTGAAGAGGTCTAGGTCAAGTGTGCTTTTCCTTCATCTCATTCATCACCACCATAATTTTCAAGGTCATCTCCATCATCATATTTTAAGGTTTAGGTTTATTTCACTCCACCTCATATAGGTCATTGTCTAGGGGTTATAATATCCCTTTGAAAATGTTCATTTTTTCACCTAAAACAAGGCTCTAACATTTCATATCACTCATAAACACTAAATAGGGAGCTAGCATGCTTAGGGAATGAAATAAATACAATTTGTCTTGTTTTAAAAAGGTAAGTGTCAAAGGTTCAAAGAAGTCAATTATGTCTTATTATCTCATTCAAAGATAAAAAGGTCATTTCCAAAAGTCACAAGGCAAAAAGGTCATTCCAAATGTCAAAGGGTAAAAATCTCATTTCAAGCTTATAAAAAGGAAAAAGCAAAATCTTTTTCATTCATTGTTATCCCTTGATGTGTGGAAAATAACCTCTATACCTCACTTGCACTCGAAAGGTGGCCAAACTCGGAATCCAAAGCATCAAATTCACTTCAAAACTCATTTTCTACCCTTCTGTATAGCCATTGTTACACTTCTGGGAGTTTTGTTACGCTTCGAGGTAAGCATGTTACACTTCTATAGATTTCTATGCAACCCTTGTTATGCTTTTTTGTGTTGTGAAGGTGTTGTGCAGGCATTTTGCATCCCCCTTTTTACGATTTTGTGCCTCCGTTGTTACGCTTTTGTATCAGCTTGTTATGCTTATGGAGGAGAGACATTTTTCAGTTTTGGGCTCCAAAAACCTCCAAACCAGCTCAGTTCTTGGTATCATTACCTTGTGACATCCTCATAAAAGGTAAATGACATCTCTTATGCTCTCTTTTGGTTGAATGTTTGAGTGTTTAAACATTTTTATACTCATTTTGTTTGTATCCATATTTTCATTCATCCATGGTATATACAATTTTTTAATTTGACAAACCCTAACCTACCCCACCTACCTAAACCCTAACCCTAGTATCTAAACCTAACTCACACATCTCATATGCATTATCCCCACCTTTCCTATCATTGAAACCATCCCTAATATGTTAAATTCACCCAAACCCTAGATTCTAGCTATTTTCACAATGAAAAACTTGAAATTTCCTGTCTTTGCTAGATTTTACCACCCTCCACACATCCATTTCTCCTCATTCCACTTACAATATGGAGCTAAGATGCCACCCTATGCACTAAAATTTTTCTAGAATTATTTCCTAGCTCCATGACCCTAATTTGACTTTCTGCACTTATCTCACCTCTACACTAGCTATTTTCACAGTGTTAAATTGAAAATTCCTTGTGTTTTCATCATTTTTTCACCTTCCTCGCCCTCATTTTTCCTAATTAAACCCACAACTTGGAGTTAACATAAAATACAATCCACTCAATTCTTTCCATATTTTCTCTTAGCTCCATGATCCTTCATCTTATCCTCTAAACTCACACTTTCCTACACTCTGGTTTTCCATATTTCCATACATTTACCCATCTCATCAAAACTCTAGGGTTTTCATCATTCTAGTCACAAACAAAATGGAAAGTGATAAGAAAATTTTCAAATGAGGGTGACACATCAGGATAGAACCCTTCACAATGCATGAAATCAATGCCTCTCCATTGGCCAGAAGATTCGTTGAGAGGGCTCAGCATTTGAGATTTTGTGAAAGGCTCATGGAAGAGGGGTATCATCTTCAATTGACCAGCCTATTCTCTACAAGATTCAGCATGGGAAAGGTTACTATTGCAGGTATGGAGATAAGCCTATTATCATACCTAATTTCTTCAGAAATGAGTATCCCTTGTCATGGAGAGTTGTGGTTCAAAGGCATGGAGTTAGACATTGAAAACTACAAATAGTTTCTCAAGGCTCATGCTAGAGAGGGTCCAGACTACCTTTTTCCTTTTAGACACCTCAAAAACAAGTATCCTCCTTTGATGATGTTCATAATGAATTACTTCAAATGTGAAGGAAGATTCTTCAGGTTGTATAGGTATCATATCAGGTTGTTGATGCATTTCACCTCTGTCAAAACACTTGATTTGCCATATATTTATATATGAGTTTGATTAAGATGATTGAGAAGGTTCAGAGTAGAAGAAAATATTATCACACTAGTCTTTTTCATCATGGTCTAATCAAACTCATTGTATTGCATCACATTTCCTCCATCAACATGACTTGGGAAAATTTCTTGGAGAGATTATCAGCAATGCCTACCATTAGCCCTTCTATCTTTCCTAGTACATCATCAACACAGCCAATGGATATTGGCTCTTCTAGCATTCCAACTCAGATTTCAGATGCTCCTAAGGTTTTTTAGTTTTCTCACACATATGAGAAGGGGAAGAGACAAGTATTTGCGCCTAAGTCTGCCAAAAGTGTTCTTACACTTGACACCATTGTGGAACAAAGTGAGATAGAGGAGAAACCTCTTTTGCATTAGCATAGTGAATAAGCTCCACTGTAGGTTGAGATAGAAGAGAAGCTTAGGTCTAAAGAGATCATCAGAGAGAAATATGAGGAAATAGCAGAATTGAAGAAGATGTTTTCCATTGTTAATTCTCAAATCACTTTCTTGCAACAAGAATTTCTTTTGAAAGTGAAGCAGCTCCTACAAAGAAATCCCAAGCCTGACCTAGAGGCATTCAAAGGTAGAGGAATGGAGGTTATTGATTTTGACCAAATGCAGGATATGGAGGCTGAAAATCAATCAAGAAGGCCAAAAACAAGAGGCCTCAAAAGGGCGCTGGAGCTAGAAAGACAGTCAGCTCATCCACCTGAAGAGTTGACCTTTGATGAGCTTATAGCGATGGATATTAATGAAGATATAGAGATTTTTTTTTCAAGTTTAAATGGTCATTTTGAGAAGCTATTGAAGAGGGATAATAGGGACAATAAGCTGCAAAGAAACATGGAAAACCATTATCGCACCAGGAACACGATTTCTCAAATAAGGCTGAAACGATTGAAGAAAAGGCTAAAAGAAGCACAAATGAAGATAAAAGATAAGGATAGTTTGGATTTTTTGGATGAATATTATTTGGATATTTATCCCATCACTCACAGGTGCAATAGAACCAATTTTGAGAATTTTTGAACATTTTTTGAATTTTTTGTCATTTTTTCAATATTCTAGAAATTCCTCATTGCAGAAGGGTAACAAAATTTTGTTACGCTTATTTTGGGGGCATCCAAATGATTATTTGCATGGATGGATGTATTTTGATGAGTAAATTATAGATCAGGAACCCCCCTGGCATGAAAAGCTGTAATTTTGGAGAAAAATCTCAAAAACAACTCATTTTTCATGTTTCTGCCACATTTTTGGAGCCTTTGTTACGCTTTTGGAGTAACCTTGGGAGAATGGATTCTTAAGGCCTTCTTGTGGGTCATTTTTAAAAATTAAAGATTCTATGGAAACTAGACACACAAGGTTAGTTTATAGTTCTTTCAAGAGTGTATTTGGACTCCTAAAAGTGCCTCAAAAGTGCCTCCAAAGTTTTGTTACACTTCTGCAAATTTTTGTTACCCTTCTGTCAAGATTGTCACAAATCATCATTGGGTTACTTAGGACACTTGTCAAGCTCAGAAATTGTCACAAATTCGAGGTTTTTCTGTCCTATGATTTGGAATTATATTTATTTAGTTTTTTTTTCCTCCTATCATGGGGGAATATGTAATTAATGTAAGTAACAAACACTCCTAGTTCATAGCTAAAATTCAGGGAATGGTTTCTAACCTCTGTAGAATCTAGGAAATGACTCATCTTGTGTATTTATGATCCATTTTGGATGATATTTATACCTAATGAGGTTTCATAGTCAATATTTTCTATAAGTATACTCTCTTTAGTCTTTTTTTGGGTTGGATAGTCTCATATTGTAATGCAGCTTTTGTAATCAGCAATTTGAAATGAAATTGGAGACAAATTTGCAGGAATTGTGTTGAGATACTTGTGGTATGCATTTTAGCATCTATTCTTCTCATGTATGTTTATCATTTCATACATAATTCCATGTGTTCTTCTTTCATATATGTTTATCTTGTAATTTTATGAGCAGAAATCATGTTTATTCATGCTCTGTTTTAGACAAGGTTTACATTGCTATGTTTATTTACTTCTAAACTGAATGAATTCACCTCAGTACTCATTCAAACTCTCTTCTAATTCATCCTATACTCAATGACCTATTAAAAATTCTTTCAAACTACCTATCTAGCCTCGCATACTCTCTGCAAATTTCCTTGGAATTCACACCTAAAAAACCCTACACATGGTCCTCTTAAAGACCTTTCTATCCAGCACTAAAAACATCAAAAAACTCCTATTTACTGGGATTACATACTATTGTGCTACAAAACACCCCCCATTTACTTTAAAATAAATGGGGACCCTTTAAAAATAAATAGAAATTTATGAGCTTCATTTTATTTTAGCCTTAAGTCTAAAACTTTAGGAAATAAAGGTTCTTTCCCTTTTCACTTTGATTTTAAAAGTGCTCATCGCAAATCGCATAACTACAAGATGAATGAGTTAAAAATCATATAAGTGTTCCAAATTGCGATATGTGCTACAACGTTTTCAAGTCATATATAATTCTCGTTATGAATGAATAAAAACCCCTTTAAAAAAAAATCGCATCGCGCCTTTTTAAAAGAAATCAACTTATGGAAATTCGGTAAAGATTGTGACGAGTCGGACTTGACAAACCAATAAAGCAACGATTATAAAGCTCCAAAGGTTTGATAAAGGAAAAAAAAACATGATTCCTTAGCGCATTTCGTGTTTCACAACGAATAACAAAATGTAAAGTTTTATTACCGCATGAAAATTGCAATCTGCGATTTGCGCAGATCACATTTCGCGAAATTCATCAATGACGAAAAACACAACTAATGGTAACGGTCTAAATTTGCGATATGCGATATTGATACTTATTACTGAAGTGCGCAAAATGATTCATACCTAATCAGTTGGACATAATATATAACGTCTTAAATTGATATATTATACATATTACGTAAAGGTGTGTAAGAGATTTGATAGGAATAATTATGGGTCATTAATAAAATTTAATGGGAGTGAGGTTCGAAAGATTGATATCTACTTCGAGCATGTTTTGAATAATTGAACACTAGATTTTTAATTATATGGTTTTAGATCTATCCTTCTCTTCATTCATCTTAGATCTGAGTTTACTCTCTTCACTTAAATTCAGGAAACCACCTAACGGAGTGAGAATAACTAGAATGACAAAGAAAGGAAAGGAAATTTCCCAAACATCATTCGCTCAAGTCTTGGACATGCCTCCATTGTTCTTAGATATGACCTGCAACAAGGATTGCAGCAGTTCCTCATGGGAAGCAATGTACCAACTCTTCGAGGATGAACAGCCAAGGGTAATAGTCAAAATAGCTACAGCAGACACACTAGTTTCTTCAGACCTGTCTTACTTCGAAATTGCATGCTCGTTTCTTCACAAAGTAGCAACGAGGCTGAAGATTCCCCCTACACAGATATGGTAAATTGGGTAATCGACCACCTTAACATAGAAGATAGGTCATTTAAGAATTCAAAGTTGGATAATATTAATTCTTTCATTACAGAAGATTTGAGGACAGTGCACCACTTGCTCATGTTGCAGAAGAATTATGACAAAGCTTTTGTCCAAATATTTACAAAGAAGCATATAGACCTTATGAAAGTAATAAAGGGATGGAAATATGACCAAGGCAAGTTGAAACATGACAAACTCGGTATGTACAAAATAGCACAGTTACCCTCCCCTTACTACTATGTTGTTGGAATGTTATGTAGATTGTTTGTATAGCAAGATACCACTAAGTTTTCCGTATATTGGTTCCCTTTAATTGACGCAATCGGAAATTCTTCTATTATGAATTGGGAAAACATCTTGTCTGATAATTTGGCCAGAAATATCATGGATTATAGAAGTAAAAGAAGTATTTCCTCTAGGGAAATACCTCCTTTTTACATGAGTGCTTATATTATAGACTCAATTTTCTTTTCTTAAATTTTTCCTATCATGGGATGGAAATGGACAACCGAAGATGCAACATATAGAAAATGCATCTAGCCAGCTCAGTCAAAATGACTTTGAGGCTTTTCAAACATATAGAAATAAGAGGCTGGAAAGAATTCCTTTGGATTTGTTGTTTATTAAAGATGTCAACAGACCAACTCCAAGCATTAGCCTAGATAATGAAGCCAAAGACATGTCTGAAGATGAATCCCAAGAAAAATATAATCATGAATAAGGGAAATCACAACATAATTCTCAGAATTCGGATCACTCTGATAATGAATCCGAAAACAAGAATGAGAGCCCAGATAAGATCATTGATAAAGTGATAAAAGGGATTGAAATGCAAACATAAGAAGGAATTAATGGAGCCAGATCATGTTCTTAAGAAATTCAGCATATCCAGAATACACCCGATTAGTCAAAGAAGTCTCAGCCAAAAAATTTGAATAATGAATGGGAATTTTTTTCCAAGGAACTCAAAACACCATAGCCAAAGCCTAATATTGATGAATCCACAAATTTTCAAATGCCAAAGCATTCTCATAATTTATTGGAAACTGCAATTCCACTACAATAGGTACTGAAATTTTATGATCAAGAGATCGTTCCGGCATACCCTACAAAGCAATATTGTTTTACATATTGAAGAAATACCCTCACTTGATGTCTTCTACAGTCCAAGTCATAAGGTTGTAGTTAAGAGAAGAAAGAGAAGAAGAATGGATGAAACAATTTCAAATATTATGAATGAATCTATTGATTTTCTATGGAAATATCCTTTGGCTGATCCTACAGAACATCTAACTAAGTTATCACAATACGTAGGAGCATATGCTACTGCCACAATTGATAAAGCCTAGTACAAATTCTACTGAAGAAAAAAGAAGACAAAGTAAAATTGTTAGAGATATCATTAGAATAGCAAAAATTTAACTCCAGCAAGCAGATGGAAATGAAGATGTCTCAATTTCAAAAGGATTTTGAAAGAATGAATTTGCAACATCAAGTGTATATTACAGAGAAAGAAACACAGCTTGAAGAAACTATGAACAAATTGAAAATCTAGCCTCAAGTATAGCTTTTCATAAGAGAAACACTGGAAATGAATGAAAAGCTAAAGCAGAAACAAGAAACCTTTTGTTAACAAGCCTCAATCACCAGCTCTGACTATGATACAAGAAAAATCCTGATCCAGCAAGTGGCTAACAGAAGACTTGAGTGTGAGAAAGTTGAAACGAAGATTAATGAGTTCATTCAGTGGCAAGGATCTGACTCGGGAAAGAAAGTTAACCTACCTCAAATAGACAAATTTCACAAGGAGATTTTATTTAAGGATTGGGAAGTACAAATAAGACAAGCAGAAAAGGCAACGACAAAGGCATCAAGGTTATGTTGTGTAACCAGCTCCAAAAATAGAAGAATAGAGATATCAACGCCTTAGAAATAAGCCACTTCGAGGGGGCAACCTCCAATACATTACATAAATGAACAATTCTTGGATGATACAATTTACAAAACCTCCTTTCTATATATAGGATTCTCCATAATGTCATCCTAGTGGGCCACAATGTAATCCTAGCCGACCTAACAATAATAATTTAAGGGCACAATAATAACAAAATGAGGGTTACAAGGGTACAATAATAACAATAAGGGGGTTACACTAATAACAATAAGGGACTATACTAGTAATATAGGGACCTAACATGCCCCTCTCCTTCAAAAAAGTGTTGTCCTCAACACTTGAGTAGCTCTAGGTGCTTCTGTATAAAATTCTCATCCTCCCATGTAGAATCTTCAGTGGGTAAGTTCTTCCACTCGATGAGATACTCTGAAATTGATCGATTCCGTAGCTGTCGAGTTCTTGTTTCCATGACTGCTTCAGGTTCCAATATGATTTTTCCTTCCTCATCAAGTTCTGGAAATATTGTTTGAACCGGAAGATTTTCACCTATAACCTTCTTTAAGCATGAAACATGGAAAACTGGATGTACTCGCGAAGAAGCAGGAAGCTCCAATTTGTATGCCATAGTACCAATCTTTTGCAACACCTCGTAAGGACCATAGTACTTTGGCGATAATTTATTATCCTTCTTAGCTTGCTTGAGGGACATTTGTTTATATGGTTGTAGCCGTAAAAATACCCAATCTCCTACATCAAAACTTCTCTCGCTGCGATGTTGATCTGCCTGTTGTTTCATTCGATTTGTGCCAAATTCAGGTTATCCTTTAAGAGTTGGAGAACTTCTTGCTGATGCTCGATGTGATCTTCCACTGCTTGAACCTTCGAATTTTCCCTTAAAGATGATGTGATCGATGGTGGATGATATCCGTAAAGTGCCATAAATGGGGTCATTTTTGCTACAGAATGGAAGGAAGTGTTATACCACCATTCAACGAGAGGTAACCACTTGACACATTGTGTTTGTTTATCAGATACAAAACAACGAAGATATCCTTCTAAAAATTTATTTACTATCTCTGTTTGACCATCAGATTGAGGATGATAAGATGAGCTATGAGCTAATTGAGTACCCAAACAAGAAAATAACTCCGTCCAAAAATTTCCAGTAAAAATGGGATCTCCGTCGCTCACAATAACCCTTGGGCTTCCATGTAGCTTTTGAATTCTGTCCATAAATGTAGTAGCAACTGTACTTGCTTTAAATGGATGAGATAATGCACAAAAGTGTGCATACCTGGTAATTCTATCAACTACCACCATGATGACACTCTTTCCTTCGGACTTAGGTAAACCTGTGATAAAATCCATTGAAATCTCCTCCCAACGTTGACTTGGAATGGATAAAGGTTGTAGAAGTCTCGAGGTCTTAATTGTTTCCACTTTATTCTGCTGGCAAACCAAACATTCCGCCACAAACTTTTGAATATCAGATTTAAGGCCATCCCAAAAAAATTCTTTCTTCACCCTGTGGTAAGCTTTTAAAAATCCTGAGTGTCCTCCTAAAGGAGAAGTGTGCAATTCTAGAAGAATATTTTGTTTTAGTTGGGAATTATTACAAAGATATAAGCGATCTTTGTACCATAAGGAATCATTTTTCCAACTAAATGTATCATATTTACTATGATCTTACTGCAACTTTTGAATGAGTGTCCATACATATTTTTCCTTCTTCCATTCATCTCTTGCTTTGGTTATCCAATCTGGTTGGATAATAGAAATGGCACAAAGCAATGCTTCCACCTCTTCATTCTTTCTTTAGAGTGCATCTGCAAAAACATTAAGCTTTCCTTTTTTGTAGATTATTTCAAAGTCATAACCCAACATATTTGTGACCCATTTTTGATGCTCTTCTGAAGATAGTCTTTGCTCCAAAAAGTGTTTAATACTATCATGATCAGTTTTTACCTTGAAGTTTCTTCCCATTAGATAAGTTTGCCATTTCTTTAGTGCATGCAGTATTGCTAACATTTCCTTCTCATAAATAGGTTTATGCAAATACTTTCCTTTGATTGGACGACTTTCAAAAGCAATGGGTCTTCCTTCCTCGCATTAAAACCGCACCAATTCCATTTCCCGAGGCATCACATTCCACAATAATTTTTTTTGTGAAGTTTGGCGTATCTAAGACCGGTGCTGTGTGCACATTGCCCTCTTAAGATGTTCAAAGGCCTTTAGTTGCTTCAGAAAGTCCATGAAAATGCATCTTTCTTCAATAATGTTGTTAGAGGTGCCGCTATTCTCCCATAATTCTTAACAAACCTTGCGATAATACCCCGTTAACCCGAGAAATCCTCGCAACTTCTTTATGGTTGTGGGGACTTTCCATTCCTTAATGGTTTTAATTTTGTTAGGGTCTACTTTAACACCCTCGTGAGATACAATATGACCCAGATATTCCACCTCTTGTACTCCAAAGAAACATTTGGATTTTTTTGCATATAATTGTTTCTCCTGCAATAGTTTGAGCACCCCGTCAACATGTTCAACATGATCCTTCCAAGACCTGTTGTAGATTAGTATATCATCAAAAAATACTAGCACAAATTTTCTAAGGAAGGGTTTGAAAATGGAATTCATCAACCCTTGTAATGTAGAAGGTGCATTGGTAAGGCCAAAAGGCATGACCAAAAATTCATAATGACCCTCATGAGTTCGAAATGCTGTTTTTGGAATATCTTCAGTCTTCATTCTAATTTGATGATATCCCGAACAAAGATCCAACTTGGTAAAATAAATTGCTCCATGTAATTCATCCAATAATTCATCAATCACAGGAATGGGAAATTTATCTTTAATGGTGAGCTTATTGAGCTCCCTATAATCCGGACACATTCGCCATGATCCATCCTTCTTGTGTACCAATACCACAGGAGTAGAGAAAGAACTTTGACTAGGTTGAATTATACCCGCCTCTAACATTTCTGCAATCATACGTTCAATTTCGCTCTTTTGGAAGTAAGGATATCTATAAGGCTCGATGTTTGGAGGAACACTTCCTGGAATCAAATGAATAGCATGATCATGATCACGAATAGGTGGGAGTCCTTTGGGAGTTTCAAACACCTTGGAATGATTGTCCAAGACTTGTTGAAGATCTGCAGAAATAGATGATTTTGATGTCGGAACTTCTAGTGAGCATAATTGTGCAATTACACCTCATTGTTCTTTCTTTAGAAGCTTTGTCATGACATTAGAGCTTATTATCCTTCCCGGCTTCCCTTCAATACCCCGTAATTCGACTTCCTTTCCTTCTGAAAAAAATTTCAAGAAAAGTTCTTGAAAAATTAAAAGCTACCGTCCCCAAAGATTGTAACCATTGTACTCCTAGTACAACATCAGCACCTCCCATAGGAATGGAAAGCATTGGACTAGTCAATACATATTCCCCCATGGTTAGCTTGATATTATGGCATTTTCCAGAGCAATTTATAGTTCCTCCATTTGCAACCATCACTTGACATTCTGGTGCTTGGTATAGGAAACAATTTAATTCCTTGGCTACCTTACAATGAATAAAATTATGGGTGCTACCTGAATCAATCAACACTATTACCTTTTTCTTCTTGATTTGTCCTTGTATCTTGAGAGTTTGAGGAGTGGTAATTCCTGCCAGCGCATTACACGATATGGTCAGATTCATTTCTTCCTCTTCTAGGGTTGGTTCTAGTTGTATATCCTCTTCTTGTTCATTTTCATCTTCCTCTTCACAATCTATGTAAAATAATTTCTTCTCAGCACACTTATGACCTTTAGTGTATTTTCTATCACAACTGTAGCAAAGCCCTTTTGCTCTTTTTTCTTCCAATTGTTGTGGTGTCAACCCTGTAGGTTGTGGAAATCTAGGAGTAGCAACACTTCCCTCTTTATAGAAGTGAGTGGTAGGCTTCCTTGTCGCCATAATTTTACATTCAATTTTTCTTGCCAACCTGAATGCCTTCTCCAATGAATCTGGTTCCAAAACGCGAACTTCATGTTGTATGTTATCCTTTAAAGTGCCTATGAAGAGATCAATCCTGTGTTCCTCTGGAATATTAGTTACCCTTATATTCAATTTTTGGAAGTCCTCAATGTGCTGCCCCACTAGACCCTTTTATTTGAGATTTATCAATTGGCGAAAGAAGGTGGTGCTCTTTGTATCCACATAATGTGCTATAATTTCTTCCATAAAAATTGACCAAGTGACAATTTTTTTATGGGAGCAAAGCCATCGATACCATACAAATGTATTTTTTTCTAAATGTAAAGTTGCAATGCGTACCTTTTGTGTGCTTTGCACGTTATGGAGATCAAAATATTGCTCCATCTATAGTATCCATGTTACATGATCCTTTCCATCAAACTTCCTCATATCCATTTTTTGAATATGGTGGTTCTTCCCACCAACATTATAGTTTATGAAATCACGATTAACATTTATTTTTTTCTCATCATGAGGTTCTTCTACTATCCTTTCACCATTAGGAAACCTTTATTGTATCAACTTTGTCAAACCTTCGATGTCTGCTTTGAGATCATTCTTCATGATTTCCATGTTGTCTTTCATGTCATCCATCGTAGCTTCCATGCCATCCATATTAGCTTCCACGCCATCCATCTTAGCTTCCACACCTTTCTTAAAAACTTCCATTTCATTTTTTGTCGCTCTTTGTGAGAGTGAAATTTGTTGTACTTGCTCTTGTAATTTTGATAGATCATGTTGCAATTCTTGATCTTCATGAGTCATAGTAGACCCTTCTGAAGGCTTAATGGGTGTTGAATTATTTTTATGAGGCATATTTTAGAACCCAATACTGATATATATTCTACAATATGCCCTTGGAATCAATTCAAATTGATTCTTCAAACAAGACTTATGCAATTCGGAAAAAAAAATACACACCTTTTTCTTGCTTTTGAAGAGCTCGATATTGAAATTGGATTATCTCTGTGATTGCAACACTTCAATATCTGAATTTCAGTACCAACGTATCCCTCTGAATTATCTTTTTAATGCCACAAGTCTGACCTTATTTGGATTCTCCAAGACAAAGTTGTGTCCAATCTCCCACAATGACCTAATTATAGACTGGTTCAGTAGAGCGAACTTTTACGACTTTCCACGTGTCACTGTTTCATCATTTGTCTCTGAAATTGATAGCCAAGAAACTAAAGTTCGTTTATTTGTGACCACTTTTTACGAAACTCCAATCCGATGCCCAGAGAGAGAGTTATTGAACTTTTCCCACGATCACCTCTTTGAGATGAAATTGAGGATCCTGAAAAAGCACTACCTTCCACAGATCATATCTCAAAAACTATTGTGAACCAAGATCTGAAACTTTTTGACGACTTTCCTCAAGATTTAATCTTTGCACCATACAAATTTCAGATTCTTAACCTTCTTATAAAAAACGTTATAGCACAAATTCCACGATGACCTGTTTAGGAGCCTGAAACAAGACCTAACTTCCACAGATCATATCTCCGAAAATATTGCGAACCAAGCTCTGAAATTTTTAGAAAATCTTCCTCAGGATTTCAGCTTTGCACCCTAAAAATTTCCCCTTCTAAAACTTCGTAGAAAAAAATTTATAGTGAAAATTCCACGATGACTTGTTTTGAGCAGCGAAACCCTAGAATCCAAAGCTCTCATACCAAATGTTGTGTAACCAACTCCAAAAATAGAAGAATAGAGATATCAGCGCCTTAGAAATAAGCCACTTCGAGGGGGAAACCTCCAATACATTACATAAATGAACAATTCTTGGATGATACAATTTACAAAACCTCCTTTCTATATATAGGAGTCCATGGGGCCATAATGTAATCCTAGTGGGCCACAATGTAATCCTAGCCGACCTAACAATAATAATTTAAGGGCATAATAATAACAAAATGGGGGTTACAAGGGTACAATAATAACAATAAGGGGGTTACACTAACAACAATAAGGGACTATACTAGTAATATAGGGACCTAAAAGGTTAATAGATCAAAATTATTGATTTTGTTAATGAACAGCTTGTGAAATTTCAACTTATTAAATAATCCACAACTGAATTACTCTCAGAACTTAAGCCATTAGAAGCATAGTGGAATAAAAATACAGAGATGCAGGAAGAAATGATTAAAAAGGCAAATAAGTTTGATCATGAAAATTATTGGAATTTTCTAATCAAACCTTATCATCGGTGCCTGACCATGTAGTCATTAACCGATTCAACAAAGAAGTCACAACCATCACTTTCAAATGTGTGTTTAAAAGCGAGATCAGATTAGGAATTTTGTAGCCAGCTCAACTAAAGACAATGGTGGATATTCGATAGCTCCGAGATCAAATGCACAAGGAACATCAACACACATAATCATATTTTTATTTTATTTTCCTAGATTGTAGTCTAAGTTTTCTCCTTACGAGTATGGTTCTATTTTTTTGTAATAATATATGTCTAAACATACTGTAGTTTATTATTTAAACCCTTCTCATGCATTTAGAGAAGGGTCCAGAAATTTGTCAATAACATTTGCAAAAATTCACTTCTGTAAGTTTGTAAATGCTTTGATGGATTAAAGGAACAAAATTTGTAATTTTTTGACATTTGAACTTGTTTAACTAATGTTTTAATATTGTACTCTTTAAATTTCTTGAAAGTGAAGAGGAGCAGAAAAATACTGTCATTTTATGAGTAGACTTTGTATATATAGTAATTCTACATGTTATATTAAGTTTTTCTTTTTAGATTGACAATTATATTTTTATCTGCATTATATATTTGAACTATTATCACAAATAAATTTTAAATGCACTTCTATACTGATATTTGTTTATGATTTCTTATCTTTTATATAATCAAACATATAAATGGGATATACATTTCGCAATTCTTTTAACCAAACTAATTTTTTAAAAGAATTATCTTTACAAAATTTTCATCTCTTTCAATTTTTAAATAATCTTCATTACTAATAGTTGAAAGATATCTTTTCAGATCACATAAAGGAAGAAACACCCCAGGTATATAGTAGAATATATAATTTAGATAAATGCATAGATAGATTAAAATCATTTCCCTATTGCATAGTATATAAGCAAAACACACCCCAAAAATCATCCTTATTGGGAAATGTGTCCCTTTATCCCCAGTCGGAGCCACCATACAAAACGGGAAAGGACTTTCTCTAAGGTCCAGACTAGGTAGTTTTACCCCATGTTATGGCAAAGGAATTCCGAGGCCTCAACATTTTGGCGCTAGAAGAAGGGCCAATTGTGAATGGCAAGAAGATCTAGTCAATATAAACTTCAATATTAGACTCTTTCTCCCTCTAGATCCCCTTCAACCTCTAGACCATTAGCTAGATCTAAATCTTTAATATCTGAAGTTGACAATCCTTCTTCTAGGTCTCCTAGTAAAACTCAACCCATACTATCTTCGGATTTTCATCAAAATTCCCTCGAAGTTTAGTCTTTTATAGAAAATTTAGAGAGAGTATCCATGTTTGTTGAAAAACCTGAAACTTCTCAATCATCCAAGATTAGTGTTTCATCCTCTTTAAAACCTAGAAGAATATTAACTTGATTAGAAACTCGAAAGACATGAATTCCTCCTTTTGAATTTCCCATTGATACTTATCCAAGGAAGACAAAGAAGAATGAATCTGAGTCAATTGCGAGCGAGGTCTTATCTAATAATCCACCCCATTCACCTCCATTACCTCCACTCACTTCCAAAACTTCCATTCCAACATTCAGTGTTACTTTAACTAGTTCCAGTACTCAAACAACTACTCCTTCAACTAGTTCTAACACTCATCCTGCCTCTTCTTCAACTCAAACTCAATCCATCACCTCCACCCAAGGTCCAATGGCAGGCCAAGTACCTCCACCAAATGTACAACCATGGAACAATCTAGGTGTTATACAAATTCATGCTCCTCTTCATCCTCTCCTAAAATATCCTGAAAGATGGTTACATAAATTTAATCTAGATGATGGTCTTCCAGTTGAAGAACACATTCATAATTATATGTTAGCCATTAATTTAAAAGATGTAGTTGAAGAATATTGTGTTGTAAGACTATTTCCATATACTCTCATAGGATATGTAGGATCCTGGTATTTCTCATTACTTGCTTGCTCTATAACTAGTTGGAATATGTTCGAAGAACAATTTTTAGCTAAGTTCGGAGATGACAGAACCACTGCATCACTCATCAATGATTTATCAAATCTAAAGGCTAAAATAGTAGAGAAAATAAAAGATTTCAATTCAATATTTAATAATTTACTCAATAAAATTCCTGCTACATCATTTCCTGGTGCAGAAGTTCAAATTGAGTGGTATATTTCATCTCTCCCATGTAATGTAGCCATTTTTGTTGATAGAGAAAAATTGCCTACATTGGCAGAAAATATGAAGGAATCTTTATTTGTAGAGAAAAGCATAATTTCTATTGAAAAGAAGAATTCCCAAGAAGATAGGAAATCAAAGAAAGTATCCTTCAAAGATGATTTAAAGAAAAATCCATCCAAATACCCTTTTGATGTAGAAGGTCTTCAGAAAATTTTAAAGACTATGAAAAATGAAATGGCAGATATCAAGAAACAAGTTGCCAAAAGTTCTAGTTCAAAGAAGACTTTAAGACCCTTCAAGAAAAATCAATCTTCTAATTCTCAACTACCCAACATCATATCTAATGTTGAGTCTGATCTAGATACAGATGAAGAAAAAACAAAAGAAGAAGAAACTGAAGTAGAAGAAGAAGTTGAATTAAATGGAATGTGGGATTTTATCCTACCAAATAATGAACAACAAGAAGCTTTACCTGTAAATATAAGGAGCAAGAATATCACTAAAGCAACACAGCCAAATCAGAAACAAAATAACTCAACACCTACTAAAGATAAAATAGTAAGTAAAAATTCCACAACTAAGGCTACACAAACTAACCCTGCTACTTCAAATGTTCCACCTACATCAAAGAAAATTGTAGTCTCTGACACCTTTGAATATAATGTAGTTGAGGATATGAAAAATACTAGGGCCAACATTTCAATTCATGAACTTATGAAGCTAAAACAACAACATAAGATATTACTCAGAGATTTGAACGTGGTTGCTGCTTCAGCTTTACCTACTCCAGTAGTAGTTAAAACTGCTAATCAAATGGGTAAGACTCCTTCTCCTTCAACTAAAATAGATGCTACAGATTTGATTATGATAGGTGATCGATCCATATTTAATAATCCTCCATTTATTCTAACCTATGAGATATATAATAAGAATGCCCATAATTTTTTAATAGACTCAGGGGCTTCCTCTAATATCATGCCAAAATCAATATGTGTTAAGTTGAACATAAATCCTCAGATTTCTCCTGTTCATATAGACTTGATAGAACTAAATTAGAGGTTGTACGAGAAATAAATTTTATCTCTCTCAGATTATCATCAAACCCTAAGGTTGCCAAAATAATTGATATATTAGTAGCCGATATTCCTTATTTTTACAGTTTAGTGTTAAGTAGAGATTGTTCTGAGAAGCTTCATGGATATTTTGCAACAGATTGGTCGCATATGTGGCTACCACACAATGGAAATCCAAATCAAATCGAGGTAGATCGAGAGAAATTCATGAAGCATACAGTCATTGATCTTGAAGGGATAAATGAGCCAGTAGCATTCAATAATTATATTATTGGAAATTACTCGACGGAATCATTTCTTGAAAATTTTAATGCTCAACCATCACCCTTTTTAGATAATGTAGTTATCTCTCAAGATAATAATTTTTCCCAGACAGACACTTCCAAATGTAAAAATTTTGTAGATAAACCCGTAGTTAATTATTTATTTTGGACTCTTTATTTTGATGGCTCTAAACAAGAAGATGGTGTAGGAGTTGGCTTTATTTTAATAAGCCCAGAAGGAGAAAAAACCATGTTAGCCTGCAGACTTGAATTCGATTACACAAGCAATATAGAAAAATACAAAGCATTAATCCAAGGTTTGTACAAAGCAATTGATCTCGACATCAAATATTTGAAAGTACTAGGAGATTCGAAAATCATTTTCAAACAAGTAAAAAATACCATCCATTGTAATTCTAGACATCTTAAGCATTACCAATCATTAGTCCAGGAACTGACTACTTATTTCTTAGCTTTCAATATTTCTTCTATACCCAAAATATAAAATGTTACTGCAGATTTATTGGCTAATGTAGCATAAAAATTAATTCCATCTCAAGAATTTAGTCCCACTAAATTTTCCATCGAATTTATTTTTAGACCATCTGTTCCTGGAAATATTACCAATTGGGGAGTATTTTATAATGATTCCGATATCATAGATTTCCTTACATGTGAAGGATCTTATGATAATCAAATTCTAGATGAAAATGAACATGACACTCAGATAAAGGAAGAACAGGATGAAAATCCAATTCCTAAGTCAGTTTTCAAGTTAGAAGACCTTGATGATCTAAAAGATAGATTTAATAAAGTTACTAATTATAAGACTCAAAGTTCAACCTTAAGATTTGATTTAGTAAATCTCGGAACTGGTGATAAACCACAAAACATCAATATAGGTTTGTTTCTATCTTCTAATGAAAGGCTATCATTTTCAAGTTATTAAGGACTTACAAAATTGTTTTTGCTTGGGATTACACTTATCTTAAAGCATATGACACTTATGTTATTCAACACACTATTCATATGATTTCAGATGATAAACCAATACAACAAAAGTTGAGGAAAATTTACCTAAATCTTGATAATAAAATCAAAATAGAGTTGAATAAACTCCTCAAAGCTAAGATCATCTTTCCAAACAGACATTATAAATGGGTTTCAAATTTGGTTCCTATCAGGAAGAAAAATGGTGACAATAGGATTTGTATCGATTTTAGAAATTTGAACAAAGCATGTCAAAAAGGCAATTTTCCATTACCAACCATGGAACAAGTACTGCAAACAGTAGCTGGTTCTGAATTTATGTCTTTTCTAGATGGATTTTCAAGATATAACGAAATCCTTGTACATCCAGATGACAGATTAAAGACCACCTTTAGGACTAAGTGGGGAACTTATGCCTATCAAAAGATGCCAATTGGGTTAATCAATGCAGGTGCCACTTTTCAAAGAGCTATGGACACAAATTTTAGAGGACTCATTAAAAAATCAATGGTTATTTATTTAGATGACATTACAGTCTTTTATAGACAAGAAATCATTCATGTGAATGACCTAAAGCAATTCTTTGAGCGATGTAAAAATTATTGAATTTAATTAAACCCAAAGAAGTCATATTTTGCTTTAGATGAAGGAAAAAATTTAGGACTCATTGTGTCTAAGAGAGGTATCTATATCGATATCAAAATAATTCCTTCCCCTCGTAATAAGAAAACTATGTAGTCGTTTCTTGGACAAATAAATTTTGTAAAAATATTTGTCCCTGACTTTTCACAAATAGTTTTACCTTTAAAAACCATGATTAAGAAAAATTCAGTCTTTAAGTGGGGACATAATAAAAGAGAAGCATTTGATTTAATCAAACAATCTATTATCAATGCTCCATTTCTAACTACCCCCAATTTTCTTAATCCTTTTACTTTATATACATTCTCATCATATACATCTTATTTTGTTGTTCTGACACAACTTAATGACCAACAAATTGAAGCACCAATATCATTTTTCAGTTCCAATTTGCAAGGCGTGGAACCAAATTATTCATCTGTTGAGAAACAAATATTTTCTTTATTTAAAGCTATAAATAATTTTACGCCATTTCTCCTCAAAACTCACACCAAAATAATAGTTCCATTCTCTGCAGTGAGACAATTATTGATGCAAAGAGAATTAGGAGAGAAAAGGGCTAACTGGGTTACTGCTTTACAAGAATATGATGTATAAATTAGACCTTCTAAAATTGTTAGAGGGCAAAATTTTTGCAGAATGCTAACAGGATCATCCCATTTGTCATCAGAGGTAGATTTAGGTAATAATGTGCAAATATCAGAGGTAAGCCTCAACGATGCACAATCTCAATACGTTGATCTCAAGTTTTATTTGAAAAATGGATATGCCCCAACTCAATTCAACTATAAAATAAAACGTGCTTTGAGATTGACAGCTAAGCAATATGAAATGATCAATGATGTATTGTTTAGAATAAACTTTGATTCTGTGTTATTAAGATGCTTAGATAAAATTGAACCAGAGAAAGTTTTGCAGGAGCTCCATGATGGACCAGCTGGAGAAAATTTTGGAGGAAATACAACATCACATAAAATCCTATTTGCAGGTTACTGTTGGCCAACACTTTTCAAATATTCTCATGAATATGCAAGGAAATGAAAATTTTGTCAAAGTGCATCTGCAAGACAAGGAAACCAACTTTCCCATTAAAACTAGTTAATATCGAACAACCATTTGAACAATGGGGATTAGATATAATCAGTGAGATCGTTCCTAACTCTTCCAAACAACATAAATATATTCTCACAACTATATAATATTTTACTAAATGGTTGGAGGCAATTCCACTAAAGGTAGCCAACTCTGAGAATATTATTGAGTTCATTGATCATTTTATTATAACTAGGTTTGGTTTACCCACTGCTTTAATATTCGATAATGCATCTTATTTCTCAAGAGTTGCTATAATAGAATTTGAAATCAAAATAGGTTTTAAACTTAAGTATTCTGCTAATTATTATCCGCAAGGAAATGGTTTAGCAGAATCCACAAATAAAATCCTTATCAAAATCATCAAATGAATTTTTAACCAAACCCAACGAAATTGGCACAAGTCATTGACATTGGCTCTTTGGGTAGATTGAATAACTCAGAAGGCCTCTATTGGCACTTCTTCATTCAATCTTGTTTATGGAAAAGAAGTTGTTCTTCCTACCAATATAGTTATTCCTTCTCTTGCCTTAGTTTACTTTATCTATGAATCCCCTTCTTCTTCCTTGCAAATAAGACAATTTCAAATTCTTAGGTTTGAAGAAGAAAGAGAAAAAGCTAAAGTTACTCATGCACATCATCAGCAGATAGTTAATGCTTCATTTGATACAACTTTTTTCACTACTAAAAAATTCCAAATTGGTGATGTGGTATTGAAATGGGACAAAGCACATGAGGAAAAAGGTAAACACACCAAATTTCAAAGACTGTGGCTAGGTCCATTTCAAATCATTGAAGAAATAGGCCCATCAACATTTTTATTGCAAGATCTATCAGGCAAAAGAGATTATTTACCTGTCAATGGGCAGATTTTAAATAAATATTTTTTATAGGAGGTGACCCCTTCTATTCCATGTATATTATTGTCTTTTCTTTTCCTTAGGAAAATAAAATTTGCATAGTATTGATTTTTGGCTTTTCAAGTAAACATCTCAGAATTTTTTTGTGATTTATCTCTTATAGAAATAAGAATTATTAAGGAAACAATCCAAAGATTCGAAAATCAAATAGATTCTATTTTTCTGAAAAATTGAATTTCACTGAAATTATTTATTCTTTGATGAAATCTCATCTTTATAAAGCATGGTTATTCTGTTATCAGTCAAGAAAATAATATTTAACATAATAAAGACTCTTTTACAGATAAGCATTCTTAAAACTCTAAAATTATCATCCAGAATCCTCAAAAGGACCAATGATTCACCCCATCTAGGAAACTTATCAATTTTTAGAAAGTAATTCAAAAAGTTATGCTAAAATCTTAGAAGATAATAAGTCTCATCAAGAGCTTGTTTACCATGTTCATAGGGAAATAGTTGAACTAACATTACCAATATTGCCTACCAAAGTAGGGCAATGACTTGAGATTATATCAAAAGGACAAGGGGTATCATCAAGAGCCAATTTGATCAGTTTAATTATCACCGGGGAATGGCATTGTCAATACTTGGTAACCAAGCCAAGATAATGGATTTTAAGTGATTAAAAAAATATATATATCTTCATAAAATAAAACAAGTTCCAAAAGAGATAAAGTATATAAAATTGAAATTATTTTTGAAGATTATAAGAGTCACTAGATGGAACAATGAATCATTTCTGGGTAAATGGTAACCCTGCCAAAAGTTTAAATTGCCTATTGGCTTAGAGGCTCTACCTATGATAAAAGAGTATATATTTATAAAGCTAATTTGAAAGAGCCACCTGCTTCATCTTTTTTAACTTAGTAAAGACTGATATAGATATTCATACTTTAAATTTTAAAAGAGGAATTCTTATGAATTATAATTAAGAGAGATTGTATTTCTTAGTGAGATATTATTTATTAAAATTCATTCCTGCAACTCTTTTTATTTTGAATTTTTTTTAGAAAATTCAAAAAACAAATAGAGATAGCTCGTTATCCCAAGTGAATCGCCAATTGTTGTACTATACAACACCCCCCCATTTACTTTAAAATAAATGGGGACCATTTAAAAATAAATAGAAATTTATGATCTTGATTTTATTTTAGCCTAAGTCTAAAACTTTAGGAAATAAAGGTTCTTTCCCTTTTCGCTTTGATTTTAAAAGCATGCATCGCAAATCACATAACTACAAGTTGAATAAGTTAAAAAATATATGAGTTTTGTGAAATGCGATATGCACTACAACCTTTTCAAGTCATATAGAATTCTTGTTACGAATGCTTTAAAACTCCTTTAAAAAGAAATCGCATCGCGCCTTTTTAAAAGCAATCAACTTATGTCAATTCAGTAAATATTTCGATGAGTCGGACCCAACGAAGAAATAAAGCAACAATTATAAAGATCCAAAGGTATGATAAAGAAAAAACAGCATGATTCCTTAGCGCATTTCGTGTTTCGCAGTGAATAACCAAATGTAAAGTTTTATTACCGCATGAAACTTTTGATCTGTCATTTGCGCAGATCGCATTTTGCGAAACTCATCGGTGACGAAAAACACAAGTAATGGTAATAGTCTAAAGTTGCGATATGAGATATTGACACTTATTACTCAAGTGCGCATAATGATTCATATCTAAACAGCTGGATATAAGATCTGACATATTAAATTGATAGATTATACATATTACGTAAAGGTGTGTAATAGATTTGTTAGGAAAAATTATGGGTTATTAATGACATTTAATGGGAGTGAGGTTTGAAAGATTGATATCTACTTTGAGCGTGTTTTGAATAATTGAGCACCATATTTTTGATTATATGGTTTTAGATCTATCCTTTTCTTCATTCATCTTAGATCTGAGTTTACTTTGTTCACGTGAATTTAGGAAACCGCCTAACGGAGTGAGAATAACTGGAATGACAAATAAAGGAAAGGAAATTTCCCAAAGATTAGTTGTTGAAGACTCACACATTCCTCCATTGTTCTAAAATACAACCAGCAACAAGAATTATGGCAGTTTCTCATGGGAAGCAATGTACCAACTCTTTGAGGATGAACAGCCAAGGGTAATAGTCAAAGTAGCTACAGCAAACGTGTCAGTTTCTTCAGACTCGTATTACTTCGACGTTGCATACTCATTTCTTAACAAAGTAGCAATGAGGCCTAAGCTTCTTCCCTACATAGATATGGTAAATTGGGTAATCGACCACCTTAACATAGCAGATAGATCATTTAAGAATTCAAAGTTGGAGAATATTGGTTCGTTCACTGTAGAATATTTGAGGACAATGTACCACTTGCCCATGCCGCAAAATAATTATGACAAATATTTTGTCCAGAGATTTACAAAGAAGCATATAGACCTTATGAAAGTAATAAAGGGATGGAAAGATGACCAAGGCAAGCTGAAATGGGACAAACTCGATATGTACCCGATAGCATAGTTACCCTCCCCTTACTGCTATGTTGTTGGAATGTTATGTAGATTGTTTGCAAATCAAGATACCACTAAGTTTTCCATATATTGGGTCCCTTTAATTGACACAATCGTCAATTCTTCTATTATGAATTGGGAAAACATCTTGTCTGATAATTTGGCTAGAAATATCATGGATTATAGAAGTAAAATAAGTGTTTCCTCTAGGGAAATACCTCCCTTTTACATGAGTGCTTATATTGTGGAAGCAATCTGCTTTTGTTCAATTTTTCCTATCATGGGATGGAAATGGACAACCCAAGACCCTACTCCAATCCATATTTACCATAGAGCCCTTTGGGAATCCAATTTTCATTTACATTTTTATAAAATTTACATTGGAGTCATGTTACCTATTCATCATATTATATTTAATGAAAAAACCCCAATTATTTCTAAATAGGCTAGCACATATATTTTTCTCATTTCTATATGGTTTGCCGAAGAGAATTTCACCTATATTAGAGTTTTCGAGAGTTATTCTTCTCCCCATGTTCTGCCCTATTATGTTCCTGATAAGCTCCTAGATAGGGAAATTTCTTACCAAATTGAAGTAAGTGGAATTTCTAAGCAACTCAAAGATTCTAAGAAGGCCATTTGGCTTAATTTCCCTTTGTAGTGCACTACTTTTTCAGTTTTTGTTATTGGTCATACATTCAAGGAAGTTTCAAATGTTACTTTATTAAATTTGGTTGTAATGCTAGAGAGGCCATTCGACCCTAATGATGTGATTAATAATTTCACCACTAAGTTAAAATTGAAACCTTTCTTAAATTAAATAGATATGTTTGATGATTTATTTCAAGGCATGGAGAAGTTCACAGATGTATTAAAAAATGCATCCTGTTAGCTTAGTCAAAATGACTTTGAGGGTTTCCAAACATATCGAAATAAGAGGTTGGAAATAATTCCTTTGGATTTGTTGTTTATTGAAGATGTCAACAGACCGACTCCAAGCATTAGTCTAGATAATGAAGCAAAATACATGTCTGAAGATGAATCCCAGGAAAAATATAATCATGAATCAGGGAAATCACAACATAAATCTCAGAATTCGGATCACTCTGATAATGAATCTGAAAACAGGAATGAGAGCCCAGATAAAATAATTGATAAAGTGATCAATGGGATTGAAATGAAAATAGGAGGAATTAATTGAGCTGGATCATATTCTCAATAAATTTAGCATATCGAAAATACACTCGATCAAGCAGAGAAGTCTCAGCCAAAATATTTGAAGAATGAATGGGAAAATTTTTCGAAGGCACTGCAAACACCACATCCAAAGCCTGATATTGATGAATCCATAAATTTTCAAACACCAGAGAATTCCCATAATTTATTGGAAACTACAATTCCACTACAACAGGTACCTGAATTTCATAATCAAGAGATAATTCTGGAATACCCTACAAAGCATATTGTTTTACATATTGAATAAATACCCTCACTTGATGTCTTCTACAGTCCAGGTTATAAGGTTGTAGTTAAGAGAAGAAAGAGGAGAAGAATGGATGAAACAATTTCAAATATTATGAATCAATCTATTGATGTTCTATAGAAAGACCCTTTGGCTAATCCTACATAACATCTAACTAAGTTATCACAATATGCAAGAGCATATGCTATTGCCACCATTGATAAAGCCACTGAGGTGCAACTTCTACTGAAGCAAAAATAAGACAAAGTACAAGAGTTAGAGAGACTTTTAGAACAGGTAAAGTTTAACTCTAGCAAGTAGATGGAAATGAAGATGTCTCAATTTCAAAAGGATTTTGAAAGAATGAATTTGCAACATCAAGTGCAGATTACAGAGAAAGAAACACAACTTGAAGCAGCAATGAACAAATTGAAAATCTAGCCTCAAGTATAGTTGTTCCTAAGAGAAACACTGGAAATGAATGAAAAGCTAAAGCAAAAACAAGCAACCTTTTCTCAACATGCCTCAATCACCAACTCTTAATGTGATACAAGAAAAGCATGATCCAGCAAGTGGCTAACAGAAAACTTGAGTATGAGAAACTTGAAAAGAAGATTAATGAGTTCATTCAGTGGCAAGGATCTGACTTAGGAAAGAAAGTTGACCTACCTCAGATAGAAAAATTTTACAAAGAGATTTTATTTAAGGGTTGGGAAGTACATATGAGACTAGTAGAAAAGGCAACGATAAAGAAATCAAGGTTAACAAATGAAATTACTGAATCTTTTAATGAACAACTTGTGAAAGTTGAACTTATTTTTGAATCCACAACTTAAGTACTCTCAGAACTTAAGCCATTATAAGCACAGTGGAAGAAAAATACAGAGATGCAGGAAGAAATGATTAAAAAGATAAATAATTTTGATCAGGAAAATTATTGGAATTTTTTTATCAAACCTTATCATCAGTGCCTAACCCTGCAGTCATTAACTGATTCAACAAAGAAGTCACAACTAGCACTTTTGAACGCAATGTTCAAAAGCCAGATCAGATCAGGAATTTCGCAGCCATCTCAGCTAAAGGCAATGTTGGATATTTGTCAGCTCCAAGATCAAATGCACAAGGAATATCAACACACATAATCATATTGTTATTTTAGTTTCCTATATTGTAGTCTAAGTTTTCTCCATACGAGGATGGTTGTTTGAAACCTCCTCTATTTTTATGTAATAATCTATTTTTAAACATAACGTAGTTTAGTATTTAAACCCTTCTCATGCATTTAGATAAGGGTCCAAAGAATTGTCGAAAACATTTGCAAAGAATGCACTTATGTAATTTTACAAATGCTTTGATGGATTAATGGAACGAAATCTATTATCTTTTGACATTTAAAGCTGTTTAAATGATGTTACACTAATTTACTCTTTAAATTTCTTGAAAGTGAAGAGGAGCAGAAAACTATTGTCAATTTATATAAGTAGGATTTCGTATTGTTGTAGAGGTAAATCCCCTCTGCGGACAGAGGCGATCCCTACTAGCCCAGATTGGGTCTAGCAACAATCGTATCATGGTAAGGCGCAGGTTCCTAATTACAATAAACCAATTTGCGAAGAAGGCCTACCTCAAGTCCAACGCTGTTGTTCATAGAGAAGATGATGTTCCCGTTTCCTTGCTCCAGTAGATCACAATCCTCTTGCTCGCTACGATCGAACACCTGCACACACAAGAAACACAACAAACACAAGCGTAAAACCCGATATATGCAATTATGTATCAGTCAGAGAAGACACAACTCATGATCATAATGAACAATACGAGTGGAACCATAACCAATAGTCGCTTGTCATTAATTCAACAAAGGAAAATACAACCAGGCTCTGACGCTGAACCTTCCTTCGGTGGGTTGTCATCGTAATACGTCTCGGTAAAGCTTGTCGAGAATGGGGACAAACCTCTCTCTTCGATCGTCAATATCCTTGCTATGGATTTGGCACTATGAGGACTATCAAAACTCTTGCAGCATTCTTTAGGCTATGAATGCTCCTGGAGATTAGCTTGCAAAGGGAAATGGCAAGCTTATATAGATGGTGGAAGAGGATTTAGGATCCCTACAATCATGGGATTGGCCCTATCCTCAAGGAAGCTTCCATGAGAGGTGGAAAACTACTTCCTCTACATGGAAATCCGGAGCCAAACATCCCAAATCAATTTAGAGACTAGCTCAGGAGTTGGTTAAAGTCAATATTCTGCCATTTATTTTAAAAAACACCCTTTATTAAGCTTGGCGCGAGTGCGACTCTGAGACAGAGCGCCAAATGGCATGCCCTCTTTGAATAATTTCCCCCATTGGCGCGAGTATAACAAAGGCTAGTCACGAAAAGGGTGAAAATGCTATTTTTAGGGTTTTTCACAAGGAGATGTCTTTAAGGGAATGAAAGTCCATGTCTAGGGGAATGCCATGAAAGTGTTTTCAGGTTATGTCATTGCTCACAGGTCACAGAATAAGCCCTCCAATGTGCGGGATGGGGAATTGTAGGGACGGTGACAAATTGCTGTGTAACAGACGCCCCCTAAAGCATGAGGCCCGAAACAGAGAGAGGGGTGAAATGCTTTATGAGAACGTGTCCAACCGAAAACACCGCCGTCGGAAAACCTGCGTAGAGAAGTACAAATGATATCTTAGATACATGATATATGTGGTATGGGTGCAGCCATCTAGTGAGGATCGATAGATAGACCCAGGTATGGTCGCAGCCATCCAGTGAATGAGTCATGTAACCAATCACAATAATCCACAAAATCGCAGCCTGGATTATAACAGACAGGAATCCAAGGTCTTGCGCTCCATCTCAACCCAAACAGAGTACAATTTCAAGCATGTGAATATGTGAGCTAAAGTCAAACACGCAAGAACATCGTCTGATTACCAGCCAGTGTTGAAAGTTGTTAACAGACGCGAGAGGTACCACCAATAATGACAATAGTCCTCAAAGTACTATAGGTACAATCTACGTCATGTGAATCAATGAGCTGGCATCGAACACCCATAGAATCACTCGATTGGAGGTCAATGATGAAAACCTCATGTCAAACAGGAAGAACCTGCCATTGAGGCATGCAGGCTCCAAGGTACCAGAAGGGAGTCTCTAGATCAGCTTCCTGGATAATGAGATGAAGTCGACAGGAAGTGACCTTGATCGAAGGTGGGCCATAGTGTTTCCCACATCATCAACACGAGACAGAAGAACATAATGTTTTTGTGAATCAGGGTCAGATGAGAATCAGAGGAAGGTTGAAATTTTGCAGAGGTCAACTTCTCTTGAACATATCGGCGGCACGACAGTGGATTTGGCAGTATTTGACATCAAAAGATCAGAGGTCATGATGACGAGGAAAAGAGCAGATGAGAGGCCAAAAGAGATCACCCAAACCCACGGAGGCAAGTGGAAAACGAGATGAGATGTCCCCAACCCGACACGAATGTAGACAAATGCCATGTTCAAGAGCGACATATTGTTGACACGAAAATGATGTTGGTTCCATTTTCCCCCACCATTTCTGGCGAGTACCCAATTATTTTTGAAAACAAGCTTGAAGGGGATAGCATATGCTTGTCATGTAAGTCTGTCCTTTGGACGAATCCATCCTAGTAAATTTAACGAGCCCTAGGAAGGAGGAACTCAAATATCGTCATTACGACTGGATCCGATGTCATCAGGGTTTAACGAGTCTGAAAAAGGAAGAATTCAGTGTCTTTTCATATTTTAGAGAGTTTGAAAAGACAGCAGAAAAGTAAACTCCAACAGTCCTTTTTTGTAAATAGTTCCTCAGACCCGAAAAGGTAGAAAACTATGTCTGAGAAAACCTCCTAGTTGCGATAGGCTAGGGTATTCCTTTTTCGTAAATAATATATCCTAGCCCGAAAAACGGGTAAACGTATACTGGGTAGATGTCGTTTCATGTCCACTTTAACGAGATCTAAAATGACAAGGGAATCGGCAATCTTTTCATGTTTAGAGAGTCAGAAAAGAGCTGAAAGATGACTCCAAAATGACTTTTTCGTTTTTTTACCGAGTCCGAAAAAGTATAAAAGACAACTCATATCACTGCCCAAGTCGCGTAAAAACCTGTTGCTGCACATAAAAGCAAGTGTAAAATCCAATTTCGACAAAATATATTAAAATATTGAGAAAATGACACTTAAAACCTAATTTTTATTCAAAAAACTATAAATAGGCTTCAAATGGTAAAACAAATTTACTTTTACTTTTTACCTTACTTGGAGAGCAACGGTGCTCTGTTTGTGTGCAAAATTGCAGCGGTGATTGTGACTGATCCGGGACGTCATTCAGCTCCTCGTTTGTTCCAGGTAAAAGGCATTCCCTTAAGCTCCATTTTAATCCATTTTTTATTTATTTCCATCGTACAGTCAATCTCTAGAGGAGACTTTTAAAAAATTTAGGGCTCCGCCATTGGCACGGGTATCAGGCACGGACCCACGCCAGTGGAATTTTCCTCACAAAGAGGTTGCGCCAACTGGCGCAACTGTTAGGAAAACAGTCGCGCCAATGGCGCAACATGACTTTATGTTTCAGAATACCAAACAGTGAGGCATCCATCTGGATTTTCAAGCATGACAGAGATCTAACAAGGGTTTTTGATCATGTTGATGCAGGTAACCAAGCACAATGGTTATTGAATGGAAGGAGAGGGAACATGGGGAGGAAGATGAAATGGCTATGGAGAACGAAGCCTGTATGAATGCACTCAAGAACTGTGGACTTAAAAAAAATTTCTTACTCCATGTTTACGAGCTCAATGTGAGCTGCTACAATACTTGGTCAGCATATGGGACGAAAATGAGGAAGTATTTAAACTTCGGGACCAAGTGTTAGAACTTGAGCTTTCCGATGTATATTTCATCACCGGGTTGTCGCGGAGAGGCCCAGTACCCATTCTGACGGGCAGCAGACCTTCTGAAGAAAATATGGAGGAAGTAATGGTGAGGGTGTGCCCAGGGGCACGAACCGGATCGGGAAGCGGGAAGGTGGACATCCACACTGTCTGTGATCTAGCACTTAGAGTAGTGCTACACACCATTACATGAGCTACAGGATCGCAAGCTCCACATGAGGTGACCAAAGCCCAACTCATACTAGCCTCCGAGTGTATGAACCCCACATTGTTCGATTGGGCCACTGCAATGACGAGCAATATCAAGAGGTAGCTGACAAGATGAAAGCAAGTAAAACTAAAGCAGTTTGGCTACAGTTCCATTTGAGTGTCGTTCATCCTAGAACGACTACCCATTTTCCAGGGCCAAGGGGCCATAGTTGTCGAGCCGATACCGAGAGAGCCGAGGATGGCTCGCTAGGCAGCACTTATGCCCAGATCAGGAGGGGGCCAACAGATGTCCTGGAGGCCGGAGTTCTTTGGGTGGTTACGGCGACAGCTGATCGTGGTCGAGGATTGGCCCTATGTTGGGACCGATTTCACTGGAGATCCCTATCTTCTACTCCTGGAGGGGGAGGATTGGGATGAGGAGTTGGGTATGATACTCTTTTTGATTTTTTGTATTTATGATTTTTTTTGGTAATACATGTTCATTCTGATGACAGTTTTATGTGTATGCAGATGTCGGCCCAGAGAGGCCCGTGGGAATGTTGCCCATTGCGCGGAGAATCCATGTCAAACATGACCCTCAGGCTGAGGGTGGCGAAGGAGGCGAACTGATCCAGAACTTGGAGGGCATTGCTCGAGGAATCTCGGACTATGCACGGCTAGCACATGTTCTGCTAGCATACGAGCGACACACTGTGGGGGTGCCTAGTCGCCTCCACCAACTACTGAGACGCTTAGTGCGTGCAGTGGCTTGTTACCACGAGCACCATGCAGATTAGACGTTAGGGCTTTTCCTGTATATTTTTTGAGAGACATGTCATCTCCAGCTATATTAAGAAGAACATGTACATTTTTTGATTTCATGTGATGCACACTATGTAAACATTTTGACACACACACATATATATATATATATATATACCTATTTCTGGATGGATCTCTTTACATGTGATGATGTTTTTGTTTATAAATTGTGCAAATGTCTATCTAAAACCAAATTAGCTACTGCATCTGTTAATGTATTGATATGCCTGGGTATATATTGATATGTGATATAATCAAATTTTCTTTCCAGTAAATGAATACGCAGATACAGACATAAAATGGATGTGTTTCTAACTGAATAGTGACCATTAAGTTGTAATACTACAACCTGTGAGTCTAGATACACAAGTAATTCATGAATTCCAAGGTCCACGTCCTCGGTTAATAATTCCAATATGGCACTACATTCCGCGATATTATTTGTAGCAGGACCCAGACACACACCTTCCAGGTTAACCAACTCACCAGCAGGATCGTAGATTACCCAGGCTGCTGAGGACAGATTCCTGGTACTGCGGGAGGCACCATCCGTGAAACCCACAAATGGAGTAATAGACATCTGCACAGTCAGGGAGACCCAATCAACAAAAATATGCTTACATCGCACACCACACCACACATGCACACAAATGAATATACACACCTATGTACACACACCACACCAAAAGAAAACTTCAAGCGTAGTATTTTTTAAGGTACAACCCTTTTCTAGGTTGCGCCAATGGAACTCCTTCATAATCAATGAGCTCATAAGCCCCATTTTTCAATACTCGTTTTACTATGTAGGGCCCATGCCACATGGGTTGGAACTTTCCTGCTCCAATTTTTGCATGCGCTTGGTCGTATAGGAGGACAAGGTCCCCTTCGACAAAGGAACGTGGAGAGACTGATTGATCAAAGTGAGCTTTGACCTGCTTCTTTTGTGCCTCAATGACTAAAGCATCCAAGCGGCAGGTTTCATCCAGCCGTTCCAAATAAAAGAGACGCCCTTCTTCAGGAGAAGTATCAGGAAAAAGTTCCACAACCAACTTTAAGGAAGGAATTTCGCACTTAACCAGAAGAGTTGCTTCCAGACCATACACCAATTGGAATGGTTTCAATCCGGTCACACTCTTTGCTGACGTCCGGTAGGCCCATAGAGCTGAGAATAATTGGAGGTGCCAATTGGACTTATGAATACCAACTGTTCGTTGAAGCATTGTGACAAGAACTTTGTTCACAGCCTCAACTTGGCCATTTTCCTGGGGGTAATATGGCATTGAGCTATCATGTCGTAAGCCTAATCTTGATGTTAGCTCGGCCATCATGTAATCTCAAAAGTGAGTGCCATGATCAATTACAATGGCCTAAGGGACCCCGAAATGTGCGATAATGTGGTTGAAAATAAACTAGGCAGTTGTCTTACCATCGGCAGTTAGTGTAGGCATCGCTTCAGCCCACTTAGTGAAGTAGTCGACAACGACGATTATATATGCATGCCCACCAGTCGAATGAGGGTTACACGTCATAAAATCTACGCCATATTTTTCAAAAGGGCTGACGGTAATGACAGGGTGCAGAGGAAGAGGTGGTGCGCGCATCTTGCGCTAAAAAACCTGACACGCATGACATTTGCGGACTACAACAATACAGTCTTTGAATATCGACAGCTAGAAGTAACCTACACACGGAATCTTCTGAGCAGTGGCATATCCGGACATGTGACCACCATAGGCGCCAATGTGACAGTCATTCAAGACTCTTTTAGCCTCTTCCAGGGTTAAGCACTGGCGGAGCACTGAATCTACTCCAACCCGGTATAACGTATCTCCTACAATGCGGTAGGGTTGAGACTGATGTCGAATCCGACGTCGGGCATCTTTGGTCAACTCAAACCGGAACGTTGATGTTTGAAGATACACTATGATGTCACCGTACCATGGGTCACGAGTGCTGATAAGGAAGAGTTTTTCGTCAGGGATATGATCCTCGGAATGAGATGGGGTGGAGTCTGTCAGGAGGGAGCAAATGAGATCCGCAAAAACCAGTGATTTCGTCGACTTAGCAGTGGCAAACTCTAAGTCGAACTCCTGAAGGATAACAATCCATTTGGAGTATTTTTCCCCGAGTAATTTTCGAGATAGAATGTACGTCATGGGGTTGCAATCCGAAACCATGGTTATTGTACGCAACAGGATGTAGTGGCGAAACCGCTGCACAACATGTACTGTGGCTAATGCCAGTTTCTCGACGTGAGCATAACGCGTTTCTATGTCGAGAAGATTCTGTGATAGATAATAAACGATGTGTTCATTTCCGTCATTGTCATCCTACACCAGAACCATAGATATGGTGTTGAACGCGACGGCCAAATATAGAGTGAAATCACGGTGATAGTTCGGAGGACGAAGCAACGGAGCATTAACAAGTAACGTCTTTATCTTCTCGAAGGATCATTGAGAAATCTCGTCCCAACGAAAGGGAACGTTCTGCTTTAAAAGATGCATGAAACCTTTGGCAACTTCCGCGTAGTTCGGGATGAAGCGTCGAAGGAAATTATCTTTTCCCTGCAGACTCTGCAATTGATATAACGAGGAGGGTGATGGGAGATTGAAAATAGCCTCGACTTTTAGAGGGTCGAGGAAAATCCTGTCCTTGGAGACTATGAACCCCAAAAGATGGCCAAAATCCATGAAAAATATGCATTTATGAGGGTTGAGCTGAATATTATAGCGTCATAAATGAAGGAAAATCTGGCGGAGGTGTTCGGGATGGTCCTTCCACCGAGCTGAGTGAGCTAGCAGATCGTCCAGATAAGGCTGAACGATATGGCATATGTCGTGGAATGCGTAAGACATAGCACGCTGGAAAGTAGCTCCAACGTTCTTCGAGCCGAACAGGAGCTTTTTATAAGCAAAGGTACCCCACCAATAGATGAATGCAGTCTTGTGTTGATCGGCAAGTAAAATATTTATCTGATTATACCCGGAAAAGTCATCCATCAAGGAATAAATCTCACTCCCAGCACATTCATCAATGATTTGATCTATGAAGGGGGTGGGATAATTTTCCTTAGGACAAGCTCGATTAATATCACGGTAATCAACACAGACTCTTATAGTGCCCTTTTTCTTATCTACAGGGATGATGTTTGAGACCCATTCTGTGAGGGGGATCGGGTAAATGAAGCCCACGTTCAGAAGTTTTTCAACTTCTTCTTTAATGGCAGTGGCTTTGCGAGGATGCATTGGGCGTAGGCTTTGGTGCATGGGTTTCGCACTAGGGTAGGTTGGAATCTCGTGCACTACAATACTGGGATCAATCCCAGGCATTTCCTCATAGGATCAAGTGAACATGTCTCTGAATTCACGGAAAATATCAGTATAAACTCGTATCTCATCAGGAGAACAAGTTACTCCCACATGTATGTTCTCAACTATCCCTGGTTTGACAGAGATGTCGATCGGAGTGGTTTGAGTAATGTTTCTCAGGTTTCCCTCCGAAAGGACTTCATGTGTCAAAATAGGTGTCTGAAGAGGTGGAGTAGGAACCTGAGATGCAAAACGCTCTAGACATTCTGACATTGCCCCCAGGCCGGGCATGAAGGAGGAACGATGCTTTCCATCACTCCAAGGTAGCTCCTCAAGAGACATTGCTTCAACAATGGCTTCGTCAGAAGGAAAAGTATTTTTAAGAGGATCAGGCGAGTCGGCCTCACCGAGCCAGGGGGATTGAGAATAGATATCTAAAGCCATGCTTGAGGGAGCATGTTGAGAGGGAGGAGGATCAGATGCAGTGATGATTTCACAGTAATTAATCTCTACTAGAGTTAAGGGCATCGATTCTCCAAAATCAGTCACCTGTTCAGGTGAAGGGATGATCCATGGGTCATCAGACCTAGAGATCATATTAACTTGAACGGTGTGCGGTGGTGGCGCGAGAAAAATACCCATGAGGACAAGGTCCTTGAAGAGATCGGGTCCTACACTGTTAGGGGGATTAGGGATCTTATCCACGTAAGGAACGTTGTTCTTAGAGGTGGAGGTGAAGAAAGACAACTGATCCACAGTAACAATTTTGCCCTCATGAGGGAACTTAAGAATTTGAAAGAGGGTGGATGTCACACATAGCATAGCGTGAGTCCAACTGCGGCCGAGATGCAGATTGAAGTTAAGCTTGGTGTCAAACACTTCTAATTCTACATTGACTGTCTTCCCCTGTAACGTAATCAAACAACTCTCGAGAACACCCAGGGGTTTGGATTCCAGACCATTGAATGCCTCTAAGGCATTGGGAGACGATGAGAGAGCCGGAGAGCCAATGGCCTTCCAGCAGGCAGATGACATGACACAGGTAGAAGCACCTTCATCTACAACAACCCTATGGATGTTAAGACCATTGATCCTGACTTGGATCACAAGAGCAATTTGATGCGGAAGTCGGGGGGTAAAGTTTTCTAAGTCAAAGGTGAGAAGACTAGAATCGGCGGAATCGATTCCACCGATTGCAGACAACAGGGCTTTCCGTTGTGAAGGGAAACTTTGAAGGACTTCCAATGCGGACATAGCAGAAGGCGCCTGAGCCAAATCCTCAACAATACTGTAGTTCTAAGCAGCACGGGAATTTGGATTGTAGGAAGACCTTCGTAGAACACCTTTAGAGGGTGGCCTCATAACAGGTTTAGCAGTAGGATTCTCAATTTCCAAAGAACCGGAGACAGGTGGAGGAGGTGGGCCATCCACAAATTCCTTTCCAACTGCCTGACGCGATCCAGCGTAATCCTTTTAACGCGTAGCAATCGAGACAGGTGCAGCACCATTCATCATAAAGACCCGGGACCCAAATGGTGTAGATGGTGAAGGCTGCTCAACCATCTGGGTCTGCTGAGATGGGAACGGTTCTTTAAGAACTGCTGGAGTCCCTTTGGATCCTTTGAGAAGTTGACTAATTTCATATCATCATTGACAATCCTTGGTATAATGATCTCCTTCACAAATAAGGCAGGGGTACTTTGGTTTATGTTGGGAACCGTCATCAGTACGAGGTTTAGAAGACTCTGACTTTGGGGCATCAGGTTTGGATTTTCCTTTGCCCTTCTTTTTCCCTTTTGAGGATTTTTTCGTAGGATTAGCCTGAACGGCGTTAACCTCCACAGTTTTGCCAAAATCTGGAGGGGTGGGAAGAGCAGAATTATTGGACGAATTTGACGTCTGCTTCACATTTGAAGATTTCCAAGAATTTTGAGACACGGAACCAATAACACCATCCACCGCCGGGGTAGGTGGAGCTTTAGAGGTTCCTGGGCGTGGAGCATCACTCAAAATATCATAGAGCATGCCAGAATGAGATTATACTAGATCAAGATATTGGGCACGCGCAATGGCCTGTTCCTCAGTCACACATGCCCCCATAGCAATATCTTGAGCGATTTTGTTATCGAAGGATGTAGTGAACCAATGAATTAGTAGTTGATCAGGTATATCAAACTTGATCAACCTATGATGACGTCGCCACTCATGAATATGATGAGATATGTGGGTGGCTTTATGCTGCTTCAACGAAGTCAGGAGATGTGTCTCAGCTTCATAGCGAACCGGTAACTGAAAGTGAGTCAGAAAAGCAATTGCTAAAGTATTGAAATCTTGAAAGATGCCACGAGGTAATTCAATATACCACTTAGCGGCACCACTGGTAAGAGTGCACTGGAAGATACGTAGATGAATTGAATCATCAACCCAACAATTAGACGAACACCATAAATGGTAGGTCATTACACGAGCTTGGGGGTATTCACCAGCTTTACCTTCAAACTTAGGGCAGTCGCCGGGTACCTTGGTTGGAGCCGGAGGCCAATAAGGATTGTGAAGAATCAGATCATTGGTTAATTTAGAAACATCCAGTAACTCCAAAGTAGCCAAGAACGGAAATTGCGGATTAAACGGCATGCCAGGCCCTCGATAAGGACCGGTACCTATACTCCATGCTGGTTGAGAATATCCTTGCCCCCATGGGTTCTGTCCCGAAGGATTCTGGACGTAGGGGGTATAGGGTGTATAGCCAGCCTGATTTAGTTGCTGGTAACCAGTGTATGGGGGTTGATAACCAGAGTATGAACCCTGATAGTATGTCGGCCCCGTTTTGGAAGCATGTGGATTTGGCTACTCAGTATAGGTGTAGCCAGGTTGTTGAGTGTAATAATGGGAACCTTGGGGTGGATTATAAGTCAGTCGAGATTGACTGTGAGGGTAGTAACTGCCTTGAGGTTGAGCGAGCTGCTGATAGGTGGGACCGTGCTGAGCTTGATAATTAGGGTGCACCGATTGATTCAGTTGTGGCATCGAATAAATCGGCTATTGGGCAGGGTTGATAGAGTGTGCAGGCTGGCCTGGTTGCACAGGCTGACCTGGCTGAACGGGTTGTCCTAGGTGAACAGGTTGACCTGGATGAACAGGTGGCGCCGGTTGTGCAGGTTGACCTGGCTGTTGAGGAGCACCAGATTGTATCGGATGGGCCGGTTGGCTTGGTGGTGGAACACCGGGTTATGCCAGATGGATCGGTTGGCCTGGTGGGGGAATGGAGCCAGGTGGTGGCTGGTAACTGGTTTGACATGCAACAAGACCATAAGATGGCCCTGGCTGATGTACAACATTTGGAGCAATAGGATACTGAGGTTGCATGGGTTGCGAAGGTTGGACTTGCCCCCCAGGACCGTATACCGGCTCGGGTTGGTACCCTGGTTGACCTGTGAGTCCTTGAGGTTGCCCCGGTTGGACTCCAGGAAGAGGCTACACAAGTTGACCTGAAGGGTTGTAATACTGTCCTTGCGGACCGTATAATGGCCCTTGTTGGCCCGCAAGGTGACCTTGCGGGTCGTAAGGATAGCCAGGCTGGCCTTGAAAAAGTTGTCCTTGCGGGTTATAAGGCTGCCCAGCCTGGTTATACGGTAAACCCTGAGCATGAAGTTGAGCCTCAGGAGCGGGTAAACGTAGAAGATTCATGTGCTCATCGTACTGATATGGAAAAACATACACGGGGGTACCAGCCTATGCATAATGCGAAAAATACGAGCGATTGGGATCTTGAGAGGGTTGTCCGACCTCGTGGTTCGACTGTTGTAGGGACAATCGATACTCCTCAGGAGAGATGTTCTTCGGCATAGCAAAAGCTATATAGACATCTTCGAAAAGCGATGTGGTCCTTACAGACTGAGTGGTAACAGCAGGTTTAGATGCAGCCACACAAACAGTGGGCCTGACGGGTACAGAAGTGACCTGAGGGGATGACGTGACGGGTGTCCGAGGGGACATCCCCAAATAAGGAACAACCGGCCTCGTAGAAGGAGCTGATACCCCCATAGAGGCAACGGTGGAAATAATCTGACGTAAGGATCTATACCCTGCTGGTAGTGAGGGACTAGGCAAAGACATAACAGATGATTCGGGGTTGTCTTCGGGGAATAACTTCCGGGTTACTTCTGGGAATAGCTGGTAATATTCATCACACGTGGGGATTTCCTTGCTAATAGAATGACTATATTCACTCATATTCGAACCTGCCGCTAGATCTCATAACAGACGCCGAGGGCTAGGAGGGATAACAGCAGCTAAAAAAGGAAAACCCAATGTAAGAGGAGGGAAATGTTCCCCTACTCCAAATCCAGACCAAGGGTCGGATAAGGGCCAATTGAACTCAACTAGTCCTCCAAAGGGAAGCTCAGACAGAACTGGTCCCCCATCAGGAAACTCAGAAACGATGCGCTACTGAGGTTCAGCAGAGGATTGAGAAACCTCTGATGAATCGTCCATATATGGACTACCAGTAGACGAAACTGAGGGTTTCGCCACTGTGGTAGTAATGACAAGAGAAAAATATCAAACACACACACGGGCTGAAAAAGAACCAAGGCACACAATCAAACGACCAATAAGCAGAATCTAACAGGGAATGTGATCACGGGTGATTTATTTTACGACATTGAAACTTAGAAACTTCACTGTTTCATGTTTTAAGAGTCGAGAAATGGATGAAAGATGACTCTATCTCTTTCATTTTTGAAGCAAGCGTGAAAGGACAAGAACTTGGTGATCTTTTCTAATTTAAAAATTCAGATCAGATCAAAATGGCTGCTCAAGAATACTAGGAAAAGGGTGTACCAAATAACCGTGAACTGCAATATACACATCGGTTTCAAAATGAAAAAGAAATCAACCAAGGACTTAACGTACATGCAGGAAATCTCCCCGAATGTTATGTCTGGTGTATCACGGGTATAGGGCGGCAGACTCAGCTTCCTATGGATAAAGGATAGAAACCTAGTGGGGTCTCCCTTTATATACGCGAAGGTACAGGGAGCACAAGTCCATACTAGTGCTGTCTAAAGCCAAGAGGCGAACGAAAGCTACTATGTTTAAAGACGCCGGGACACGTCTCTAGCCTAGACCTCTAAATGTTTCGTTAATGTTTCAATGCTGCCTTAGTGTAAATTGAATAAATTTTAATGTTTCTCTTCAATTACGTTTCAGTTTTCAAGCCCTAGCGAATGTAATGTCTCAAAATCTCCTAAATGCACATTACATGCCACAGTATATCATTCCATTCGATGAAAGTTAATTACAAGAGAGTTAAGATCTTTTCACACAACAACAAAATGACAAAACAACAACCAATGATACCTCTAATGCAGCTAATGGAAACTAAAAGCTTTTCTTTCAAAGTTACTAATCACTAATAACACCGAAAAGATTTAATTCACACTAACTAATCTAAAGCAAAAGATATTTTTTGTATTTTCAATGTTTAAGGGAAAAAATGCACTAAACAAGATGAAAACTAATGAGACAAGAAATTTGAGAAGCAAAAGAAAAAGAGAAAAACAATCAAATTTCACTCAATGCAAGCACACAATTAGATCTCAAATCGACAAAAAGTCCCTCAAATCAAAAGACACCCAAAGACTCAGTTGAACCATGTAATCTAGGCCCAAAACGAGACAAAGCGGAATTCGAATGAAGAAGAAGCCAAACACTCAAATAATGCAATGAAATGATAGACAACCACCAAAAAAGTGCAGAGAAGCAATCACGAAGTTGACTGAACAGACAGAAACCAAAAACTCCCAAGGGAGGCTCGACGCACAATAACACCTAGATGCTCTAGGGCTAGAACACAAAATCGATAGAAAAGGGCAAACAACCAAAGGAAGAAGATCGCAGTAAGTCAAACAAGGCTCCAGAACACTCAAGCAGTCAAAAAAACAAGACCAAACACCCAGATCAGTCTCAGAAGGCTCAAAACACAGTAAACCCTAGCACCTTACAGGATTGGCGCGACTGTAAGGATGAAACTAGCGCCAGAATAGAATTGGCGTGAGTAATACACTGACAACATGCGCCAGTGGGCGCGAGTGTCACACTGAAAAGCACGCCAGCTGAGTTTACCAAGGAAAAATGAAAAATAAGCAATCCAAGAAGCAGACCAGTGATGTTGGAGCTTAAACCAAAAGCCAAACTCACGAAAAGAGCTAGCCAAAAGAGTTGATCAAGCAAGCAAAGTCAAGAGTCGATCGAAGGACAAGAAAATACTCCGAGTGTTTAGTTCATAAACTAGACCAGAGATTGACTGAAGCAGCATTGATCCACTTCGCTAATGTAGAGCAAGAGCATTTTGAAGGCTATATGGCTAACTTCAGGCTCCGTCTGTAGTTTATAAAGCAAACAACAAGCTAATTCCCTAGCGGAGTCACCAGTTTGTTGTAGAGGTAAATCCCGTCTGTGGACAGAGGTGATCCCTACTAGCCCAGATCGGGTCTAGCAACAATCGTATCACGCTAAGGCGCAGGTTCCTAATTACAATAAACCAACTTGCGAAGAAGGCCTACCTCAAGTCCAACACTGTTGTTCATAGAGAAGATGGTGTTCCCGTTTCCTTTCTCCAGCAGATCACAATTCTCTCGCTCGCCACGATCGAACACCTGCACACACAAGAAACACGACAAACACAAGCGTAAAACCCGATATATGCAATTATGTATCAGTCATAGAAGACACAACTCATGATCATAATGAATAGTACGAGTGGAACCATAACCAATAGTCGCTTATCATTAATTCAACAAAGGAAAATACAACCAAGCTCTGACGCTGAACCTTCCTTCAGCGGGTCATCAGCGGAATATGTCTTGGTAAAGCTTGTTGGGAATGGGGACAAGCCTCTCTCTTCGATCATCAATCTCCTTGCTATGGATTTGGCACTATGAGGACTATCAAAACTCTTGCAGCATTCTTTAGGCTATGAAGGCTCTTGGAGATTAGCTTGAAAACGGAAATGGCAAGCTTATATAGATGGTGGAAGAGGAGTTGGGATCCCTACAGTCATGGGATTGGCCCTATCCTCAAGGAAGCCTCCATGAGAGGTGGAAAACTACTTCCTCTACATGGAAATCCGGAGCCAAAAATCCCAACTCGATTTAGAGATTAGTTCAGGAGTTGGTTAAAGTCAATCTTCCGCCATTTATTTTTTAAAAACACCCTTTATTAAGCCTGGCGCAAGTACGAATCTGAGACAGAGTGCCAATTGGCGCGCCCTCTTTGAAGGATTTCCCCCATTGGCACGGGTATAACACAGGCTAGTCGCGCCAAGGGTGAAAAGGCTATTTTTAGGGTTTTTCACGAGGAGATGTCTTGAGGGGAATGAAAGTCCATGTCTAGGGGAATGCCATGAAAGTGTTTTCAGGTTATGTCACTACTCATAGGTCACGGAATAAGCCCTCCAATGTGCGGGATTGGGAATTGCAGGGACAGTGACAAATTGTTGTGTAACACATATATATGGTACTTCTACACGTTATATTAAATTTTTCTTTTTAGATTGACAGTTATCTTTTTATCTGCATTATATATTTGAAATGTTATCACAACTAAATGTTAAATTGAACTTTTGTATTGATATTTGTTTATGATTTCTTATCTTATATAAAATCAAACATATAAATGTGATACAGATTTCACAATTATTTTAATCAAACTACTTTGTTAAAATAATTATCTTTACATAATTTTCATTTCTTTCAACTGTTAAATAATCTTCATTACTAATAGTTGAAAGATATCTTTTCAGATCGCATAAAGGAAGAAACACCCCGGGTATATAGTAGAATATATAGTTTAGATAAATTCATATTATAAATTAAAATCATTTCCGATTTTCATATTATATAAGAAAAAAACACCCCAAAAATCATCCTTATTGGGAAACTGGTCCCTTTATCCCCAGTCAGAGCCACCTTACCAAACGAAAAAGGACTTGCTCTAAGGTTTGGACTGGGTGGTTTTCCCCCATGTTGTTGCAATGAAATTCTGAGGCCTCAACACATACCTAGCCTAATATTATTAGATACTCATGCACTCCTTTGAGTAAAAAAGTGACAACGAGAGAGCCCTCTCTAGTCTTGGTAGTGCTAGCTACCTGACCTAAAGCCGAGTCTGAGATTACCTTTATTCAATCCCATTTTCAACCTTGGGAAGTTTGGGAGAGTGATAAAATTGACAATATAAGGACCTACATAGGCTTTAAACTTGAAATGTGTGTTCTTCTTATTTTATATAAAATGTTGTTCGTCCATATTTAGCATCTGTCTAATGTACTCTAATGCAAAAATTCTAAATGGCACAAACACCGATAGGCTGAAAGGAGGTAGCTATGATCCATAAATCCTGATCTTTGTGTAGCTATGGTATAAATACTTGTCTCCAACGTTTTATTTCTCGGATAGGTGTAACACTTTCTTTATTTCTGGTGAAATCTTTGGAATAATATCACTGCTAAGTAAACATAATGAGGTATGAATAAAATTATCAACAAAGTCAATAAATTTTTATTCCTCTAAGTTATTTATATCCAAAGGAGTCCAGAGGATCACTGACAATGGATTACCGTCATTATATGTCTTCTATAAAAGAAATCTGAATTTTTATTCTTGGTGAAATAACATTAGATAAACCAACACTGATTGATACCTAAAAACACCTTCATTTTTTAAATTTACAAATTGATTATACATAGCATCAGATAGAAACTAACTAAAATTAAAAATGATTGAAGGTTTTTTATCAGATGCAAAGATTGACAGGAATCCTAAAACTACTTCATCAACCCATTCATCAGTATAATACCCAAATAAACGAGTAACCATGGAAATGACTTGCTTGGGAATCTCTGTGAAAATTACAACAGGATATGGGGGGTTTTTTCTAGGCAATTCTGAATTTTCAAGGAGAAAACAATAAAAAACATGAGCTCTTTTAGAGAAGGTGATATTTTTACATAATCACATTAATACATCAGCTACAAATGGCTGAATGGAAGCTTGGGGATTTATTTTCAAATCATGACAAATACTCTCAGGGGGGATGAAAAAATAACTTCATTATTATGGGCAATGACATCTTTCTAGTTGGGCAGGTATCAAAGATGGCACCAAGTGGAGAATTTTGTGAAGAAATGACTTTGGGGGAAGATAAATTGAGGGAGGAAGGATTCCAAAATACTCAAATCATCGCCATGGTCCGAGAATTTTTTCTCTGCCAGTGATGAAGCTCGTAAAGATCAAATTCACGCTAGGTCTCTGAAATTTTGCACTTAGTGTCAATTATGGGGGATTTATTAAGTTCAAGAACAAGGGGAATCATAGGTTTCCTTTTCCTTACGTTTAGTCATTTTGACAATTGCAGAAAAATGATAGAAGAGAAGTTACTAAAACTTATCTAGCAGACAGAAATTAAGGGACGACGTTGAACAGTTGGGCGACAACTCGAGCTTTGACCTGCATACAATGGAGATATTTGGAAAGGAATGTATAAAAAGTTAATGAGGCAGTTTTTATAATGGGTTGAACAGGTTTGATAATGGAAATATTACCATTTTTAGGAGTGGAGGTAATTAATTGAAAAATGAACGAAAGCGGGAAATCCTACGTATTAACGTTCATTTGTAAATGGTAGGAGTGATTTAAAAATCAACGGCTAGCTGATGTGAGGAGTGACGACATGGAGATGTGGGTAGTGTGACAAGTGGTGTGAATGGACTAGTGGAAGTGTGACAAGTGGCATGAATGGACTGGCGATGTTGACGGACAAGTAAAACTAGGAGACACCCATATATTGAGGGGGGTGTGGGTTGTAACCGGTTTCGGGAGGAGACCCCCTGAAATTCCTTTGAGGTTGACATGTCACCCTGGGCCATTTCTACGCAAACTGTTCATGCCCCCCCCCCACCCCCACCCCCCCAACTCTGTTAACCATCGAGAGTGCAAGGGGGGGTTCGAAATCCTCCTCCCGCCATTGACCATGGCAAGTGCGATCTCAACTATCAATATTTGCGCACTTGTTAATCACAAGATGACAAATGAACTTGTAATATTTATTCGACCATATAAAAATATATCCAAAGTTTAATAAAAATAACAAAAATCAAACTTTAATAATAAAATGAAAGCGACATTTTGATTGGCTCACTATAGGGGTTTTATGATTTTTTATTTTTCAATTATTTTTATTTATTCCTTTTTTTTATATACTTTTTTTCATATCCCCTATTTATTTTATTTTTCTTTTCTTTTCTCCTTTTTTTTTCCTTCTTTCTTTTAATAACTGAAAATAATTTGAAAAATGTAACAATTATTTACAGTATCCCATGGATCATAAAATAGATAATCATCAATTGATATCTATAAATTATAGGAACCTAAGAGGTAGCCCCTTGGTCGAAATAAAATTTTGTAATTGCGATAAGAAAGAAATCCAAAAAAGGTGGAAAAAAAGCACCATGCACATGGATTATATACATTTTTTGTGTCACATCCCACTTAGATGTCTAAGGAAGAAGGGTAATGAGAGAAAACACAAAGATCCTAGTACTAGTGATGCAGCTTGGATCATTATATTTTTTTCATCCATATATATGGTTTTAGAGTGGAAAATAGGGAGGAAACAACTCATGAGACTATTTTTACTGGCGAGACCCGGTTTGGCAAAACAAGGTCTGAAACCTTTTGGGAGCATTTTGAGATATAAAACGAAATTTTTTGGGGGTAAACCTTTGTTTATTTTTTTATGCACCTTCTCATTCTATTCTGCACATAATACGTTTCCAATGGAGCAATAATTACCTCTAGTAGATTTTGTATGTGAAAGTTATGTCATTCATAAGTTAACGTTCCTATTTTCACCACCATAATTCGAAAGGATGTCATATGAGCCCCCATTATTCATGGAGAAGGGGATAGCCATGTGATTATGGTGTACAAGACTCTAGAATGGTATATACTGTTACCCTAGTTAAGATTTGAGTAGTCAAATCTAACCACTAGTAGGCTATGAGGTTGTGTTATAACTAGGCCACTAGGAGGAAAAGGGATTCCATTCTTTGAGTGCATTTGTTTCATAGTTGAGAAAAAATAGAGAAGATGGATATGAGATAGAGAACCTAGAGAGGATTTCTACACTGTAGAAACCCACGGGCCATAGGTCATGCTTCTTTGTACTCACAGCCATACTTACATCAAATAAAGAGAGCGAAGTGGCCTCACCTTCAAGTTGGTTTTTTCTCCCAAAAGGGTTTCCTAGAGCATTTTTTGTGTAAAATGTGTGTGTTAGTTTTTTTTTTGGTTCTATATTTTCTACATAATTTTTATTCGCATGCATGCACTATTAACAGTAAATATACAAATCTAGAAACCTAATAAAACTATAATAGTGTAGAATTTCAAATTTTAAATACAATGGAAGTGAAGGTGGATGGTTGCCTCCCTTTCCTTGATATACTTCTCTCAAGGAAAGAAGATGGTTCCATTTCCCACCGATTTTTTTGCAAGAAGACTCACACGGAACAATACCTTCATGTCGGGTCCCATCATTTTCCTACACAGAAATTTGGTGTCATGTGTACTCTTGCGACTCGTGCTCTTAGAATCTCTGATGAAAACTCCTTGGAACCAGAGAAATCCCATCTTCTTGAGGTCTTTGAAAATAATGGTTATAGTATATATAAAGGTCTTAAAGCCTTTCAGAAGGCATATAAAGGGTTGAGTGGAAAATCTACTCGGATGGATCCTATTTCCAAGGTCCATCTCCCATTTATCCAAGGGACAACAGACAAAATTTCCCATGTCCTTAGGAGAAATAATATCTCTGCTTCTTTCAAACCTCTCTGCACTATTATAAATTCCCTTGGGTCTGTCAAGGACCCTATTGACCCTAAGAACATGAAAAGAGTTTACATGATTCCTTGTTATTGTGGAACTCCCTATATTCGAGAAACAGGTCGTTCCATTAGGCAGAGAATCCGGGAGCATGCTACGGATATTAGACAAAATCGGTCTCGTACCTCAGCTCTAGCTAAACATGTGGAAAAATCCTACCACCATGTTTGTTTTGAAGATTCCAAAGTCGTTTCCAAGGTAGATCACTTCCACCATAGGAAATTAAGGGAGGCGATCGAAATTGAGCGACATGCTAAGAATCCCAACCGTGATGATGGTTTGAAATTAAGTAAGAGTTGGACCCGAGCTCTTGTGAGGTAATTTTGTTTGTTTTATTTTTGTTTTAGTTTTATTTTTATATTCTTAATTAATTATTATTATTATTATTATTATTATTTTACCTTCATAGGTAATTTTTGTTTATCTGCTATTTTCATTTTAGTTATATATATTTAAATTCCATTAATTAATTAATTTATGGATTTATTTTATATTTTTGTTTAATTTATTTATCTATTTTTCTTTATTTTATTTATCTCTTGTATTTATTTATGATAAAAATTTACCCCTCCCTATTACCTATTGTATTTATTTACATAATAATTTATATACCTTTTTAATAAAATTTTATTTTAATTAATTTATTATTTAACTCTATTTATTTATTTATTTATTACATTAATAATTTACCCCCTTTTTACCTTCTTAGATAATTTTGGTTATGTTTTATATTTGTATATACAATTAATCAATTAATTAACTTATTAATTTATTAATTAACTTATTTTAGATTTAAATTTAATATTATTCCCCCTCCCTATTACCTAATTTATGTATTACATAATAAATTTATAAACCCCTGCCCTTTTAATAAATTTCTTCTTAATTAAATAATTCATTTAATTTGACTTAATTAATAATAAAAATTTCAACTAACTCTCTGTTGGAGAAGTAAATCCCCTCTGCAGAGAAAGGCGATCCCTACTATCCCAGATCGGGTCTAGCAACAACCGAGTCACGCTAAGACGCAGGTTCCTAGTTACAAAAGACCAAGATGCGACAAGAGGCCTAACTTAAGTCCTACGTTGTTGTTGCTTACAGAGAAGATGGCGCTTCCATCCCTCGCTTTGGCAGATCACAATTCTCCCGCCTAGCACGTTTGAACACCTGCACGTACACAAAGAAACAACAACACACAAGCATAAAACCCAATACATGCAACTATGTATCAGTCAAAGAAGATACAATTCATAACACAAGACATGAACATATGAATGGAACTATAATCAAAGTCATTTATTATTAATCATAACAAAGAAATATACAACCTGAGCTCTGACACTGGATCTTCCTTCGGCGGGTCGATAGCGAAGTATGTCTCGATAAATCTCGTCGGGAATAGGACAAGTCTCTCTCTCTTCGGTTGTCTGACAATAATCTCCTTACTATTGATTCAGCTCTATTTAGGCTAGCTTGCAAAGGGAAAATGACAAGCTTATATAGATGGTGGAAGGGGAGTTGGGATCCCTATAATGGTGGGATTGGCCCTATCGTCAAGGAAGCTTCCATGATAGGTGGAAAACCACTTCCCCTACATGGAGATCCAGAGCCAAACCTCCCAACTCATTTTAGAGACTCGTTCAAGAGTTGGTTGGAATCAAACTTCCGCCATTTATTTTTAAAAAACAATCCTTATTAAGACTGGCACAAGTAATACACTGGGACAGAGTGCCAGTTGGTGTGCCCTCTTTGGTGGATTTCCCCCATTGGCGCGAGGGTTGAACTGGCTGGTTGCGCCAAGGCCAAAAGGTCTATTTTTAGGGCTTTTCACAGGAAATTGTCTTGAGGGGAATGATTGTCCTTGTCAAGGGGGATGCCATGAAAGTGGTTTCAGGTCATGTCACTGCTCACAGGTCACGAAATAGGCCCTCCAATGTGCGGGATGGGGGATTGCAGGGACGGTGACAAATTACTGTGTAACACTCTCTATCTAACAGCTAGTTCTTAACAACTAGTCTTAACAGCTAGTTCTTAACAACTAGTTCTTAATGGATATTTTTGGCCATTGATGAATCTCCACTATTTATTCTTTGAGATCGATTAGTTTCTCGACCCTCTCCTAAGGATGAACCACATTAGCTGGTTCGAAACATCGACCTAATCCTATTGATGTGATTAATCCGAAAGACATTTCTATCTACACTATGGATAACAAAAGTCTTAGATCTAACAATGTTATTAGATCTGTTGTGGCGAACTGTCCAGTGGAATATCCACGGAAGTTTATGGATCAGATAGATTCTATGATGCTCAGGAAGTTCCCAATGAACATTGTTGATGGACCTATTGATGGCCCAAAATGACCATTCAACATTATAAGGGAGACCACCCCGTCGGGAACTTAAAGCATCTCCTTTTATGTTTGGAATGGTGGTTCCAACTCGTTAAACTAGGTCCAGTTACCTTCTCTCCATATATACTGGATTGAAGTATGTATTTTTCTTACCAATATAGAAGAGACATCAGATCAACCCTCTTTTTTAGCTCAGGAAACAAAGTGATCATTAAGTTGATCTAAGGCTCAACCAAGCCACAACTAAATTTTTCTTCTTTGATAATAGGACTTCTAGAAATGAAGTGAATAATCTAAATGCAAACTAATCCTAAAATGCAAGAAAAAGGAAAGAAATCATAATCCTATTTGATTGGGAAGATGTAGATTTAACCCAACCGAGAGCAAAGTAATTAAATTATTAGGATTTTAACATGCCTGGTTTTAGGTGAATATCTGGCTAATGAAATAGTTATATAAGATAATATTATAATTACCAAAACATGCTCTATTAAAAGACCTATTAAAATTGAATTATTAACCAATAACATTAGGAAATAGTTCGCTTAATGTCAATGGTAATTAAATCGAATTTAGATAACAGATTTCTTAGTAAATAGTTACTCAGCAATCTCATTTGAGTATAAGATAAAAAGATAAAATTAACAACAGATATATGAATCTAATAAACAAGATAGTTAATTTAAAATACCTTCATCTTCACATTAAACAATAGTTATCAACATGAAAAAAAAATTTACACGAATCTGCCATTAAAAATGAAGAAATTTTCCTTAAAAAATAATATTATTTAAAATACAAATTGATTAAAACCCAGTCTCTCATTTTTTTCCTTGATTTGGTCTCCAACTATCTTTCTCAAATCATAAGCCTCGCCATTAAAAAAAATAATTTCAAAGTGCAAGATTTTCTTATAATACAAACTCCAAATTTGAAAAGAAAAATCACAATGACTCATATGTGATTTTTTCTTCCTACTTCTATAGCTCAAAAATCCCTTACAATAGTGATTTAGAATTCCATAGGTGGAGATAAGGGGAACCGCTTTCAGCATTATCTAAAATACATATTTATAATTACAAGATGAAAACCAAAATGAGAGAGTTGTGGGAGAAATCCATATTTATTCCGTAAATTTTTCAAAAGTATGCTTCCGATATTCAACAACCCTGAGATTATGATATTTTAATAAGTGCCAAGTCAAACATGTGCTGACAATGTTTTAAAGGACTTTGAAACATTGTTTAATTAGGATATCGGAGGAGAGAAACTAAGTAATATCAGAGGTTTTCGATATTGGGTAATTTAAAATGAGAGTTACGTTAAACTTTTTTTTCCGAGGTTCCGATATTTTAATAAGTTTTTATGTTCTATTATATGCAGAGGAATGGGTTTTATGAACCAATTTTTTTTTTAAAGTATATTGTAGGTCTTGGAATATCAGAACATTGGAAAAAAAATGGGGAGGCATTTTAAATTATTACGATATTGAGTAGTTCTTATATCTTGATAGAGTGAAGGAGTATAGTGTAAAAGAGGAGAGGAGAGCCGCGTGGAGTGGGACCCACTCATAAACTACGACGACTTATGTAATTTAAAAATACGAAAAAATGAACTACAATTACTTTCAATTTTGAGATTTTGGATCTCGTCATTTGTTTCAAATTGAGATTTAACATAGAGTTCTGAAATCTGAAAACAACATAATTTTAAATGTTCTACAATTCGACTGCGGTGATTTTGTAGGATCGTTAGTGAAAAATGAATTAATTAGTCAAAATTAACTAATAATCAATATTTACAAAAATTAAAACAATATACACTTTGTACATTTTTTAGTCGAAGCGGTAAAAAATATCAAACTTCTACAAAGCACCATTTGCAAATCATGTAACCAAATGAGATAAAATGGGAACTGATGGAAAGCTTGCAAAAAGTCAAACATAATTAAACAATCAAAATAGAAATACGATGAAAATTAAAATTTGTCAAAATTATAGGATACTTAACCAAAATAAAATATTAAAATTCGATTAGTCAAAATTTATGAAAAGAGTCCCCATTATTTGAAATAAATAAGTCAAAATTAGAGGGGCTGAGTTTTCACCTCAACAATGGTGACGCACGAGGAAAAACCAGTCATCTCTGGTTAAAAGATAATGAAATTCACTTTACCCAAAAATTAAAAATGAGGAATTCTATTGAACCGTCAAACAATAAAACATTCCCAAGGGTCCCACATTAATGAATTAAGTAATATAAGTTTTAAAAGATAAGTACTCAAAGCAGACTGAGTCTAAAATCATGAATCTGAATTTTGGAAAAAAAATTAGATTTAAGATCACCTCATATGAGAAATAGAATAAGGTACAAATAAGAGCTTTTTTGATAAATCATATATCCATCATCATGAATGGTCTCTGAAATCATTTTGCTACCAACAAGCCTGAACATTCCTCCAACGAAGTTTTCTTTTATGCCATACAAGCATGGCCCCACTGCAAACGAGTGTCCATAGCCCCGACGAGTTTACTTGTATTTCTCATGCTTCCCCTTTTGATCACCCTTTTGATAAGTGCATTTGTGAGATTTATTTTGTGATGTACCTGAGTGAAAAAGATGGGATGGTAAAGAGACTTATGTTAATGGATAGAATACTTCCATAATGTTGACTCTAAATGTTTCCCTGCAACTATCATTCATAGGTTTTTTGTATAAAGTGGAGGGATGGAAAGGATCCATTGAGTTAAACTCATAGTCAATTATTTGAAAATGTGAACTATATCACTTAGAAAGGATACATATTACTCCATGGAAAAAATTTAAAGAAAGAGGGATTTAGGATTCCATAAAAGTATACCTTTAATAGTAAATGAAACTCACAAAATTCACAGAGTAAAAATTTTCCATGTATGCCAACCAATTTTGAGTGAGAAAATACCTTCCAAATAAATCTTGGCGAAGTCACCAAAATAAAACCATAACAAATAGAAAAAAGGAAAAATAAATCCAAAGTGAAAGGAAAGAGGAAAGAAACAACTCCAAACATGTCAAAATGAGAAAGGAAAAGCTGAAAGAAAAACCCAAATTAAAGGCAAACCCAACAAGACTAATTATACAAATGTCTCAACAAAAGTGTAAAAGAATATAAGCATGTATGTGTTTGTCTTATGTTGAGAGTTTAGTAAATTTCTATCTTGTAAAGTTATAAGAAATCAGGATTTGAAATTAAAAAGGTGAATAGTGGTCATGAGTTAAAATAAAACCCAAATGAGAAGTATTTATCTTTTGAAGATCTTTTGGTTTCAAATCAAATCTTGCATAAGAAAATATTAACAATTTTCATAATAAAATAAATGCTTATGAAACACACTAAAGGATCAATGAATCCCCAGTTTAGTTGATTTGATGAACATCGTAACTGCTCGTCCAAAATTTATAAGCAAACAACAAAGAGAATGAGTGCCAAATCTGAGTTGGTAGAGGTGTGAAAAAAAATCATGGAGACCTGAAAAACAGAGCTTTATATGAGAAAAATTAAAAATTAAACTGAAACAAAATGTAAATAAATGGAAAAGGATGTCAGTGGGCATATGAAACCTACCATTGAAGAATCCCATTAAAATCTTACCTGAGATATATCAAGTTTCTCCAACACAAGATAACCTCTTCTTTTAATTTGGAATAAAATGCGTGAAGAATTTGTACTCTTGGAAGTTTTTATTGACCCAAAATCATAACTTATTAATGTTAATCTACAATGAGCATAAAACTAGAAAAAAACAATGATTCATGTTTAAGTAAACTAAATCCATGAGAAATGAGAATGATGATGTTATTTTGCAGTGATAGTTGTTCTCTTTGTGTTTTAAGATTCCATATCAACTCCAAGGATTTCATAAACTCTCAAAAATCAAGACCAAGTCCCAATCTATGTGATAATGGTTTGTGAAGACAAGGAGAAGACTTGAATTTTTACTTAATAAATATGGAGTAATATATCAAAAAGAGGAAAACTACAAGAGAAATAAAAAAAAATAGGTTTCCCATGATCTATTACCTTTACTTATTCCAATTACGAGTTGTTGCAATATTATTGTGGCTACTCAAAACTGTCTTTGGAAAGAAAATAAAAGGATGTATACTAAGAGAGTATCGGGATGATGGAATGAGCATATGATAGTAAGATAAAGATGAGAATGTAAGCAACCCATATAGGTGATGCATTTCTCATTAGCCAAGAAGATTTCCATTGAAAGTAAAAGAGGCCTAAGTGTACACCCCATGAAGAATGGATATCCCCAAAAGTCACAAAGTCATTTTAAGAAATGAAAGCTTGGGGTTTGATAAAACTATGATCTAAAATACATCCAAACTCTTGAACACCCAAGTAACATGAAAGTCAACATATATATACGAATATAATCAAAGAGGACTCCATGTGAGCATAGTGATAGATCATACTATTTAAAAATGAATGAATTTAACAGAGGGCTATGAGGATACTTAACCCGATATTTTGAAGTTTTGAAATGAAAAGATGGACAAAAGGAAATTTCAGGAAGAAATTTAAATTGATTAATGATAATAGCTCGATATCCTAAGGTTCCAAGAGAATCAAAGAAAAAGGTAAGATCTCAGATAAATAAGACTTCCTAAATGAGAACAATTCTCTATTAGACAAATTTCTGATAAATAAAGCCTTTTCTATTAAAATTTTTTCGACAGAATTCCTTTTTGAAGATTTAATTATTTTTCACTTATGATATTGGAAGTCCTAATATAAATATTTCTCGTAAACCTTTTAAATCAGAGTTCTGATATAAGGGAGCCCAAAATTGATAATGGATAAAACCTTAATATCGGAACTTAGATACAGTAATTTGACTTCTAAGAGATTTTGAGATCGAGGAATTTGAGTAGAAAAATAGGCCTCGTGGATCTCAAAGAGAAAAATCTTGGAATGTGTTTTCGAATACTTTTGATATAACATTAACCCAAGAGTATGATAACCATAAGGTTTTAAATCTCGAGGAAAGATATCAGAAAGTGAAAAACAAATGATCGGGATTCCAATATTTACCAAATATAGGCCTTGAATCATCTCACAAGGAGGAAATGTGACTAAAACAAATGGGTGCAATGCAAAGGTTCAACTCATCTTGGAAATTGCAAGGTTTGGAGTAGGTAAAGGTGGATAGGAGAACTTTTTACAACACGCTACAAAATTACATATCAATTTCCTTTGCTTGTAGCAAATTTCAATAAGGAAGAGTCAAGAAATTTTTTTAAGATGCACCAGCAAGTAGTAGAATCTGATTCTTGAATAAACTCAAAAAATTTCAAATCAAATAAATATTAAAAGTAGCATTAATACAAAGCTCACATTAGAAATATTTATGACGAGAAAGAGAAAAATACTTCCCTGAACATGCTTATGGTTTAGCAAGCGCTAACTACTCATTTATCTCAAGTTTCCAAAATCAAGCCTATGAAGACCTGCAAAAGAAGCAAAACAGAAATAAAAAACAAACTAATGGAAAAGAGAAAATGACAACAAATGAATATCAACATGCAAGAATTTTGGCTATGTATTTACCTTATAGATCTCGACATTCTCCCTGAATTGTCTGTGATTTTCATATGTTCAAAATCATATCATTATTCAATCTAAACTAACTATTAAGTAATGATTAATTTCCATTCGCTTCTCATTTAAGTTGAATAAACTGTGGTAAAAGTGACCATAAAGAAATGCTTGTGAATTTGGGGAGAGTGGTACGCTCAATTGTATTGATTCTTTGAAATTTTATCATTCATGACTTTGTTTGAGAGAATCGATTTCAATCTTATGATGAAACTTTGTGATGAAGGATAATCAAAAGTATCACACGTGTATAATCCAAATCACTCTAATTCACTTTTCCAAAAAGAAATGGATAACAGAGGAGATTTTTAATCCCATTACTTGTTTATTATAAAAAAAAATCTTCAAATTAAACCAAAAAGATAAATAGAGATGAACTAACAAAAAATAAAAATAAAAAGTATTCCTATTCTAACTAACTAAGATAGCATATGTCTAAGTACATGCGTGCTTCCATTGAAACCATGAATGCATTTTATTTCCTTCGCATATGAAAGTGTTATAGATAAACAACATGAATAAGAGTATAGCTAAATTATAAAAATAAAAACTCAGCCTAGTATGTACAAATAACAAATTCGTTAAAATAAACCTATTTACAAAATTCTTACCTTAAAATTCTCCCAAAATTCTTCCTACGGGATCATAATAATCACGATCTATTTGGGAGAATGATTCGAAGAAGTTCAAAGGAACAACAAACAACGGGCCAACATTGAATGATATGCCTTTTAATGTTGTAAGATGTTGTAAACTAGCAAACTTATGTACAAAAAAGAGTGCACAAAAATAAATCTTAAAAAAATGGAATTCCTATATTTTTACCAAACGAACTAATAATATGTAGATGGGTATTAAACGGAAAGTTTAGAAGACCTCTGGAAAAAAATAGATTGTTTTCTAGATTGTAATGTTACACCCTCATGTGCCAAAGTTCGTGAAAAAATAAATTTAAATAAAAGCATGTGTTGATATAAAATGAAGAACAAATAAAAACAAGAAATAAGAACTTGTTGTTGACAATGGTTAAAAATTTTCCATTGATTATTACATGCATTTTATTAATGCACCTAATGAGTGTTGAATGCATGAATACCCAAAGTGCCAGCACAATGTGCTCAAAAGTTTAAAAATGAAATTCGAAAGAAAATCAATGTGAAATGGGGAAAATGAGAAAAAGGAAGATTGTAATATATAGAAACACAATGTGCTCAAAAGTTTAAAAATGAAATTCGAAAGAAAATCAATCTGAAATGGGGAAAATGAGAAAAAGGAAGATTGTAATATATAGAAATATTACAAATAATAGTACAAGAGGGCTGGGATTTATTGGCAAAGATTTCCTTTCCACAAGTGTCAACAAAATTATGAAATTAAAATCATTATTTACATTGACTTGCGGAGAAGAGAAAAATCAATATTATGATCCCAAAAAGGTATTTCATTATCGTAGGAATCATAGACTCGGATAAATTCATGATTACTAAAACCATTATGATGATAGAAATTAACTAAAATATCCATATTAATGTTTTTTATCTTCAAAAACATATTTGTTTATTGAATGAGGCTCAGAATTTTTAGTTTTCAAATCATTATTGTAAATAATTTCACTAGTAATTCCATCCTCGAAATAATGTGAATTAGAACCAGGTAGAAAGTTACGTGCATGAACAGAATTTTTAGGACTGTTAAAAGTATGGGCAATTAGATTATCTCCATTCAAACCAGAATAACTAGCAATTCATTATTAATGACAACTTCTCTATTTTCTGAAATTATATTGGTTTAAAAAGAATTATTTAATGAATTGCAATTATAAAAAAGCTATAGGTAGATATAAAATTGAGAATTTGAGTTTATGTACCTAAAAATTTCCCTGCTTAAAGGATTTTGCTCATTGTCCAAAATATGCATTTCATATTTTTCCATTCTTGTGTTATTGTCAATTTTAGATTGTTGATTATTGTCTTCACAAAAAACAGATTTTTTATGCATTTGATTAATCGGCAAATTGTTGCTAAGTTGCTCCATAATTTGCAATTTATTATCAACAAATTGTAAATTGATTTCAACAGTAGGTTGTGATTTGTTTTCATTCTCTAGTTGATTAAATTGTTCTGGATTGCTACTTATAGATTCTTCATCTTGTTGAATTCCTACTTGATCAACATTCTATAAATTCGGAGCAATTCTGGGATAATGAGAAGCATTTGTAATTTCAATTTTTGAAGAATCGGAGTTGTGATTTTGAGAAATTGTATCGTTATCAATAATGGATATGCTTTCTAGTTTTTGGAAGTTATCACATGATAGAGATACTAAATTTCTGACTGAAATATTTGAACTGAAATTGCATTAATGTTAATTTAAATATAATATAAATCATATCCAAAGTATCACCTTCCATATTCTGCAATTATTCTAACTGATCACACACCTATTCGTAATCATATTCCTGAAATTGTGAAGAAAAATCTTTGAAAACCCATCTGAACCATGTACAAAGGCAACTGGAAGCGATAAGCACTTGTATTTGGCTTTTCCTGTCAAAGTAAGAGTGAAGATCCTACAAATAATATCTTCATCAATACTAAAATTATTTAAGCTTAAAATAAATTGAAGGAGATGATTAAAAGGAGGTGTATTACAATTATTCTTCACCTAATATAGGGTTTGTACTGCCTTTACCAGAGTGGTTATTGTATGAGTTCTAATAAAGCAACTCCAAGGAGGTATTTTAAATGGAGACATAGTAATAAGATAAATTGTTGATGGCCCAAAATGACCATTCAACATTATAAGGGAGACCACACAATTGAGAACTTAAAGTAGCTCATTTTCCATTTGGAATGGTGGTTCCAACTAGTTAAACTAGGTCCACTTACCTTCTCTCTATCTTTGTTGGCTTAAAGCATGTATTTTTCTTACCAATAGAGAAGAGACATCAGATCAACCCTCTTGCTGAGCTAAGGTAAGAAAGTGATCCTTAAGCTGATCTAGGGCTCAACCAAGCCACAAATAAAGTTTGTCTCTCTGATAAGAGGGCTTCTCGAAATGAAATGATTAATCTAAATGAAAACTAATCCTAGAATGCAAGCAAAAGCAAGATGTAGATCTAATCCAACCAAGAGAAAATTAATTAAATGATTGAGATTTTAACATTATTTGCTTTAGGTGAATATATCTCTAATGAAATAGTTCTATTAGATGATATTATAATTAACAAAACATGCTTTGTTTAGAAACCTACTAATGGTAAATTATTAACCAATAACATTACGAAATAGTTCTCTTAATGTCAATAGTAATTAAATAGAATTTACATAGTAGATTTATGAGTAAATAGTTACTCATAAATCTGATTTGAGTATAAGAGCAAAAGAGAAAATTAACAATGGATATATGAAGTTAATGAACTAGATAGCTAATTCAAAATACCTTCATCTTCACATTAAACAATAGTGCTCAACATGAAAAACATTTTACACAGATCTACTATTAAAAAACATGAAATTTTCTTTAAAAAGTAATTGTATTTAAAATACAAATTGATTAAAACATAGTCTCTTGTTTTTTTTCTTGATTTGATCTCCAACAATATTTCTCAAACCATAAGCCTTGCCACTAAAAGAAAGAGTTGCAATAGTGCAAGTTTTACTTATAATACAAAATCCATATTTGAAAAGATAAATCCCAATGACTTAGATCTGAGCATTTCCTCCTACTTCTACAACACAAAAATCCCTTACAATAGTGTTGCATAATTCCCTAGGTGCAGAGAAGAGGAAACCCATTCAACATTCTCTAAAAACCATATTTATACTTACAAGATGAAAACCAAAATGAGAGAGTTGTGGGAGAAATAAATTTGCTCCAACAAATTAATTGGCCAAAATTCTTTTTCTCTTCTTGATGGATCAATTTCATTGATCCAAATATTTTATTCCTCGTCTCCTCAAGTGTTCTTCTACCAAAAACCAATCATAAGTAAATTAAATTGCAAATCAAAATCAAAATTACCAAATTTGGGAAAACAAACATCTCCAATCAAAATTTAAATTAAATAAATAAATAAAAACTTCCCATTGATCCTTGTAAAGATCTTCGTATTCAAAGAGAACATAATCGAATGGATCTGCAATCAACAGAGGCTTTGGGAAAATGAAAATGCAAAAACTAAACTCAAAGAATTAGTTTTGGTTACAAATTTGGAGCTTAATTTTATTCTGAATTTCAGTCTCATTTAATGACCGAATCTGATCATGCAACCACTTCAGAAATATTCTCCCTGATTTTATCTATTTAACGAGCCATCTTGGCCCTCATTTGACCATATAAAACTTAACTTATGAGCTTCTAAAGTTGAAGTGTCAAAACTGTCAAAATTCTGGAAAATTTCCTGCCTAAACCAAAATTAGACATTTTTAATTAAAAATTCTAATTCTAATTAGTTGTGCAATTAAAATTAATTCATTACTAATTTAATTACAATTATATAATAATTGATTATTACAATTATTAAATTAAACTAATTAATACAAAATAAATTATGTACAAATTAATTAATTAATTTACAAATTAATTATATAGCATATTAATGAAAAATTAAATTATTAATTATAATTACAAATTATAAAAACTAAACTAATTAATTAAGAAAATCAATATTAAAACACAGTGAAACATGTGCCATGTAATGAGTGGTTGTTGACTCCAACAAATGGGCCTAAGTAGCTTTGGATGAAACATGTTGAGATTGAGTGGGAGTCATAAGAGCTTTGTTGTATGTTATGAAGTGGAAGAATTAACATCATAAGTTTTTTAAAAGTGGGAGAGAAAGTAAGTAATTTCAGAATTTGTAGATATCGGGGTTTTTAAACGAGAGTTATGATAAATCTTTTTTCCGAGATTGTGATATTTTAATAAATGTTGAGGTTTTATTATATGCGGAGGAATGGGTTTTATGAACAAAAGTTTGTTTAAGGTATGTAAGAGGTCTTGGAATATCGGAACATCGGAAGAATTATGGTGAGGTATTTTAAATTGTTATGATATTGGGTAATTCCGATATGTCGATGGAGTAAAAAAGTACAGTGTGAAAGAGGAGAGGAGGGTCATGTGGAGTGGGACCCATTCAAATTACAATTATTTATGTAATGTAATTTAAAAATTTGGCAAAATGAACTATAGTAACTTGCAATTTTGAGATTTTAGATGTTATCATTTTTTTCCGATTGAGATTTTACATAGATTTTTTGAAATCTGAAAATAATATGATTTTAATTGTTCTATAATTTGGCTGTGACAATTTTCTAGCACTGTTAATGAAAATGAATTAATTAGTGAAAATTAACTAAAAATCAATATTAACAAATAATTACTAATTTATTAACAAAAATTAAAATAATATACACTTTGTACATTTTTTAGTACAGGTGGTAAAAATTATCAAACTTTGGTGAAACACCATTTGCAAACCGTGTAACGAAATGAGATGAAACGAGAACTGATAGAAAGCTTGCGAAAATTCAAACACAATGAAGCAATAAAAATAGAAATCTGACGAAAATAAAAATTTGGCAAAATTGTAAGACACTTAACCAAATGAAAATATTAAAAGGCGATTTAACCAAAATTTATAAAAAGAGTCCCCATTATTTGAAATAAATAAGTCAAAAATAGGGTGGGAGGGGTTGAGTTTTCACCTCAACATGATCCTAATAAAAAAATGATCTTACGCTCATGCAAATCATACCATTGTTTAATGAGAAAATTGACCCTTTGCAAGAAGACAACCTCAATGTTAGACAAATCTAACAAAAGTGAAATGAGGAAAGAGACCAAGCCAAGAAGGCCAAATGGCTAGAAATTTCCTTGACATATTGAAGGATACCAAACTACATCTAACAATGAACATGGCCTCCTCATAGAAAATTGATATATAAAACCAACTACGATGACATTGGGAATCACAACACCATTAATGCCGAAATCCATAACTAAAGATATATACATTGTTGAGTAAATTCGAGTGCATGCACAAACCTATTGACGAGATGTCTAAATGCAGAGAATGAGTGTGTGTTAGTTGGCAACCAATACTTTCCAGTCTATTGGCCCATTAATGTTGTAAGAGTACCAATGACTATACCATGTTCATGCGGTCCATGCCCATGCCATCTTTAGCCATCCTTTTCACCTTCAGTCTCGAGCCGCCAAAAAATTTTGTGGCCATCAACTCTGCCATTAACTCTCCCATTTGTTGGTCTCAAGTGCGTCATTAACCCTCCATCCAGCGCAATTAAATTTCGCGGGCTTTTAGCAGGATAAGAAGGATGCTGCGATCACTGTCAAGCCAAAGGGATATGTTAACCTGCGCCGGATCCACCCTGAGGAGCCTGAATCGGGCCACCTGCAAATGCCTATGAAGTTGTGACACAAAAATGGCTGAAGAAATTCTCCGAGGGATATGTTAACGGGCGAATCCACCCTGAGGACCCTAAATCCGGCCACCTGCAAATTCCCACGAAGCTGTGACACAGAAATTCCATAAGAAATTCTCCGGCGAGCAGTTAAATTTCGATTGATGTTAATTTTGTACAGAGAAATTCCCGGACAATAGCCATTAACCCGAAAAACTCATGGGCAGCAGTGGATAAATATTTTGAGAACTTCCCAGACATGCAGCCATTAACTCTCTGTAATCTGCCTTAACTCTCTGCAATCTGTCGAGTAGTTAAATTTTGAGGGCTGTTAATTCCCAGACAGCAGCCATTAACCCGAAAATTTCATGGGCAACAGTTAAATTTCAAAGGATGTCTGTTTACTTCATAATTTTTGAATGTAATAAGTATTATTGAGAGATAAGGTTCAGGAGAAAGGCTGGAAGGATGGGAGGTTTTCTGGACATGGTCAGCCAACACAGCGTTTAGTTCATCATATTTCACTGGCTAGGGAAAGCGTTGGTAAGTTTATAATTTTTTTTTTTATTTGTCTGTTTCTTTTTTATTTCACTGTCTATAGCTAGAATGATTATTAGAGATATCTTTATAAATGTTCTGTTTTTCTCAAAAAAACAAATTTAAGAGTTTTATATATGAAAAAATTAAAATATAGAGGAAATATCTTCCCTGTGATTATATATTCTAGTCATGGTAATTTTGACCAAAATAACATTATATATTCCTATCATTATATATTCCAATCATTATATATTTCTAACATTATATATTCCTATCATTTATTTCCTATCATTATATATTCCAATAATTATATATTTCAGAAATGGCAATTCTTGTCAAAATAGCATATTGCTTCCACCATTATTTTAGAGATTTGATAATTATTGCAAACAGTGTAATGTCTTATCTCAAAAATTGGAATCTTGTTAATGTTTTAATTGTCATTGAATTCAAGGTCTTTTAATAATCAGAACCGATTTTCTTCTTTTAAGGATTACAATCTAAGGACGAAAGAAAGAAAAAAAATGAAATATGGGCATGTCATGTGTCATTTTTTCATGATTGTGAGAGAAATTTATTTTATTTGGTTATTTTTCATTTCATTATTATTGAAAAATTTATTAAATCTATTTTATTAAATTTATTAAATCCATTTTCCATTAGAAATCAAAACCCATTTTTTTCTTTTAAGGATTACAATTTAAGGACAAAAGAAAGAAAAAAATAGAGAAAGGCATTGGCACGTGTGAAATATGGGCATGTGATGTGTCATTTTTTTGTAAAACATTTTAATGTTAGATTTTACCATTTTTTTTATTTTTTTCATGATTGTGAGAGAAATTTAGTTTAATTGGTTATTTTTCATTCTATTATTATTGAAAAATTTATTAAATCTATTTTTTGAAATTTGTTTTATGGGTTTTTTCATTTTGATTAATGTATATGATTATTTTTCAATTTTTATTTTATTTTATTTAAACAATTTTTTTAAAATATAAGATTATTGATTTGTAATTTTTTAATTTAAAGTATATTTTATTTATTCCATTAAATTTTTTTTTATAAAATGTCTTTTTAAATTTATTGTTTAAATTCAAAAAATATTCTATCAACATTGTTATTCTATTGTTTGGAGTTCAATATGTAGAGAAAGGCCTTTATATCATTTTTTGTCACGATGACAAACATGTAGTTTTGGATGTTTTGAATAAAATCTCCTTAACACAAAATATGCCATATTAGACTTATTTCTAAAAAAGTTTTGGATGTTTTGAATAAAATCTCCTTAAAACAAAATATGCCACATTAGTCTTGATTTCAAAAGTAACGATAACGACCGGTGTATGCAACACATCATCTACAATGTTGCTTCCATAGAAAAGAGTACAACATGAAATCAAATGAAAATCACACCAATGGATGCATAGTTATACAATACAAAAATAAAGGTGTATTGCCACATCACATAACTGGATATAATATGTTCAACTTATATAACCAGATTCTCATTGCCAACTATAGTTTATGTAAGTCTTGTTTTATTTCACTTTGCCAAAAACATAATCACAATTGAAAAGAACGAGAAACTAAGATTTGTTCATTTTGTTCTAGGAAAACAATATAATTATAACACCCACATGCTATGATGAGATGAGAGTTGTTACCTATTTCAAAATGCAACATATGTTATGAATTACATCACATTATTTTCCTAAAAAAATTGTGGGCCTTTAAACATGTGTTTATTTTAAATGAATAATTATGTAAAAAAAAAAATTAATAACATCATTATTTTTATGAATAACATTATTTTTATTTTAAAAGAATTAGAATTATTAATTAACATTAAATATGTTACTTTAAAAGAATTAAAATTATTGGTTAACATTAAATATTTGTATAGTAATAATTTAATTTTAAAGTTAAAATCAAAACATATATCAAACTGTTATATAATATTTTTCAATATATAATTAAACATTAAAACTTATTTTTTTGAAGTAATTAATCATTCTTATTTTTATTTATTTGGAAAAAATCTCAAAAAACGAATTGGCTTTAAAACATTGTGTTGATATTTCTTGACTATTAGACATGTGTGTTATCTTAACTTTAGTGTAGCTAGTGCATCATTCTAATTTTTAGTTTACTATGATATACTCACATAGTTTAATTAGGAGACAAGAAATGTGGCCCATATCCACACATGTCATCTAAATAAGTTGATTATTGATAGTAGATATCACACACATAGATTAATTAACAAAGAGTAAGTGGCCCAAGTCCACACACATTTAGTTAGTTTTCAAATTCTTGCATTAAATCAAGTTTTAATTTTTTCATTAGGATTTCAAGACCAGGATTAAAATACCAAAAGAAAGCAAGTAATCTCTACCGCCCTTGCACCTAACAATGACCCTGGGTATGCATATGAATGCTCTCTCTTGATATTTTACAATCTCCCTATAGAGCAAACTGTTAGTTTAAATAGGACAAGTTGTAAGCGTCTCGTTATCCACACATTGTTTATTTCATGAAAGGAACAACCAAACATAGTGTATCGTATATCCTCATCTTACAACATTGTGATTGTTCACTTTATTTCACACGCAAAGCTTCAACGAGCTAGGGCCCTCGTCCTATTCTTACTGTAGCTTCACAAAGGCACACCATAAACAAATATTTTCTTTTCATTTTCCTAGTTGAAAGTCATTAATATTAGTTCAATTTTTGGCACTAGGATTCGGGACAGGGATCGAATTATATTTAGAAGAGCAAGTAATCTCTGCTACCTTTGCACCCACGGGTGATCCTAGGCAAGCATATGAACAATCTCTACTGATAATTCACCATCTCCCTATATTTGATCAATTAAATTAACTAAGAAGCATTGTAAGCGGCCCACATTCGCACATATTTTACTTTTGAGCAAGGAACAACCAAAACTAGTTTAAATATGGGATATTGAAAAGGATCACCGCATATCCACATGTTCAAACTATGTGCTTGTTCACCTCTTTCTCACACACATTCACACCTTAACTGAATCAAAGCCACCTAAAACTCACTTAACTAAAAGCATTAAACTCTCCCCACAGGGGCCACAAGAGAAGTTATAGCTTAAGTTAGGACCAAGGGGTTAGGCATCCAATAAGCTGCCTTGGTCAGTTTACATCTTGAAACATAGAATTTGACCATTTAGGGAACTTTTAAATCCGTCTATCTGCCCATGGCAAAGAAAACCCGAGCACAGTAGAGACCCGATTCAGAGGGGGTTAGGCTTAGGCCCAGTGCGTGTGGTATTATTCGGGGCTACCTGACCCATCTAATACTCGGTACTGGTAGCTGAATTACCAAGAAGCCCAAGACTCGAATGCTCATGTGGGATGACGGTACCTAGCGACCAAAATTAGGGCATCCTTCCCTATAGGTGACAGTGCAGGCAAGCACTAGATCCTCTACCCTTACCTTGGTTGATTTTCTTCGGTTGACTGGAGGCATCGCCAGCTCTTTCAGGACATTTCCCCAGCATTCACAAGATATATTCTCAAGGCCTAGTTACATTTGAGCATGTGAGGATGATTTAGATCTTCTAGGATTTGAGTATCATACGAAAAAACAACAAAAAACCATATTTTTTTATTGACTCGTCACATAGGATTAATCTAAAGGGAAAATTTATCTTTTATTTTTGCTTTGTTTTATGTATGCGATCGGATTTTTTGTTTGATTTTAATCTCTATCCTCTCAAAATTTTCCAAAAACATACCTAGATGATGCCAGAACGGATCCAACAGGACCTCATCGATCTAGACGCCTTTTGGACTTCCCCCCATTACTGGGAGGGGTTCCAGGTATTTCGCCATTTAGGCATCAAAGACGGAGCACTGCCACCCTTATTGGTTCATCCTTTATTAGGGAATCATTAGTTGGAAGCCCTCATCGGTCACCCAACACCACACCAGTGAACACCCCCACAAGGTCACCGCATACCACTCCTCCCACAATCCTTAGTGGACAGAGGAGTGCTACCCATTCAGGAAGTCAGGTGAACTCACAGTAGGGCACATCACAGACAAACCCTATACCTAACCAGAACACCGTGTTTTCAGAAGGGGGCTACAAACTCTCAGTCACATTTCTTAGCTTCGTTAAATTTACCAGATTTAACTAAGTTGACAAACGATCCCATTGCTCACAACCCTACATGGATTCCCATGCCCACGAAGCTCCCTTTGGACATTCCATAGTTCGAAGGGAAGCAAGCGAAAGACCTCGAAGAGAATATTATGACTTTCCACCTATGGTATTCGTCGAACAACATCATTGACAATATTATTCGACTACGACTATTTCAATGCACCCTAACCGGAATAGCTGCAAAATGGTATGTGGAGCAGCCATATGCTACGCATGGAACCTTTAGCACCCTCGCTACTGCATTCCTGACCTATTTTCAGTTACCCATCCACCAAGATTTTGGAATGGAATTACTGACCCACTTTAGGCAAACACCCACCGTCCATATCTCAGACCATCTCCATGAATGGTGGAGGCGTTGTAGTTTGTGCAAAGCGAAACTCAACGATCGAGTTATGTTATACATGTTCTTGAAAACTCTCACCACAGAGATTTCGAAGGATGTGGCGCAACAAAATACCATATCTGAATAGGGCGCTATCAGTAAGGCCCAACAACTCGAGCTGATCTATACGCAGTTAGGATATATTTACAATATCCTGCCTAACGCCCTGCACCTGCAAACTTACAAAGAATTTCTAGGCGCGTCAAACTATGCAGACAGTTTGATTAGGTTATTGACCCAAAATCACCTAAGAAGCAACGTTCCATACCCCAGTTACGCATATCATTCTACCTAGGACATACCAGAACCTGGCTATCAAAGTCATTATGCACCTTCGAAAAATGTGACTAATAGGGTGTCAGCGTATCTCTAGCAGCAGGGAGGTCCATATCCTCTGGCGCAGGGGACCCAGTATGCAGCTAGACATGTTGATGGAAGAGCTTCCCCCCAACATCCATTTATAAACCAAGGACAAGGACCACAATATGCCCAGTCCCCAACACAAAACCCACCTATGCAGAATAATGCATAAGTTAAATTTGTGAAACCTTCCCAAGCTCAACCGTGTTAACCATACAAACAGGAGAATCCAATTTATCCTCCCAATGTAACTATGAAAAAAGGAAAAAACAAGCCTAAAGTAAATCCTGGACAGGAGGGCAACAATCAAGAATGCCCTTCGCAATCTCAGGCCGGAGGAAAATCCAACCGAAATCAAAACCAGGAACGAAGTAACCCCCAAAGGCAGAACAAGAGGGCAAATCTTTGGACAAACCATTCTTGTTTAATCTGTGGTGAGTACGACCATTACACTCATCACTGTCCCGACCTCCCTGAGCTAAAGAATATTCAAGGTAACCGGGGACAAAGGGGATCCTCCCAACAGACAGCAGTTATGGAGGAGCCTTTCCCCCACCAAGGGACAATTACCACTCAACAACAAACTCTCGACGATTCTGGAAAGAATAGCCATGAAATTTACATGACTGGCGAAGATTTTTTTTTTTAGACATGGAACCGAAATTATGATACCCCACTAGACATCAACTCATCAGGGGCTAGTACAAGTGCACCAACAACACCTTTGACCATATCAAATATTCCTATTGAACCTTTTCCAAAAATGGCTGAGGGACCAACTAGGTGGGCAGGAAACCATTCCAAAGCGGCCCATAACTATAGCATCATGGATGATCTAGCTCAATCTCCCATTTCCATGTCAGCTTTGGAGGTATTAGAATCATGCCCAATGTAAAGGAAAGCCTTACTTTCTGCGTTAGGCGCCATCGACCCTGCTGATTCGCACCTAATAGATTTTTATTTAGACAAATCCACCCCTTGGCTTCCTTCAATGGCCGCCTTTGAGATAACAGTGTAAGTTCAAAACATCACCATCCACCGATGTATAATTGACGAGGGTGCATCCACATGCATCATGTCAAAGAACATCTAGCAGAAGTTAGGGTCTCCCGAACTAAAGCCATTAGACATCACGCTTAGAGCATATGATGGACACCCTTCAGCCCTCGTCTGTCTTTAGAGCATATGTCCCAGTCTGCTTAGTCCGTAAGACGGTCCTTATAGACATTGAAGTCTTGAATTGTCACTATGTCCCTATATTCCGTGCAATGCTAGCTTGTATGTGATCGGCCATAGTTCGCCTCTCCCAAGAAGATGGCTCAAACAGCGAATCCATGAACAACTCGACAACTCAGGAAGATGTGCCGAGTAGATCCATCCTCTTTTTTTTCAGCTGAAAAATGACCAATCGAGGAACCCTTAGTCACCCCCAGCCATTCTCCATGGACAAGACCAACATGTGCATTGTGTAAAATGCATAATCATATGGTTTCCACTTTCCCTGACTTAGAAGCGCTACGACACTAGTACCCAGTCACACCATCTAGCGAGCAGGTCGGGAACCCAATTTCTAGGATGTTTTTCCTAGTGTTCCAAGGAAATCACCATGAGCAGTGTTGTACCTCTAAAAAAGGTTCTAACAAACCAACCACGGTCGTGAGTGTTAGTAATGTTGAGGAACCCTCCAACATGCAACACAACCCCAAATACCTTTGCAATCTTTGTAAGGGTGCTCACCTTCTTAAGGACTGTTCTAGTATACATAGAGTCTTAGAAGTGTGGTCTAAATATTGTCATCAACTTATGGTTGATCCATTGATTATTGATTCTAAAGTTCCCGTGGAAAAGGGTAAAGTTAGGTTTCCATGTAGGTTATGTGAAGGGAGGCATCAAAATCACCTTTTCCCTCAACCACTCATCACAAGTCACCCCATGACACTAAGTTGGTGAAACCACCTCCACAAATACATCATATGTCATACATGGTTAGTCTAAATTTGTGAGAAATATCTAAGTTGATTAATGACCCAATTATTACTTTTTCCAAAGTTGCTTATCTGAAAAGTATAAAATATTTATCTAAAAATGTGATTTCAATGCTTAGTGATATGCATTAATCAAGACCATAACTTTTACTCAAACCAAATCGTTTTCAATGGAATGTGTACAAATATTTAAGAATGTGTAAGTGGGAGAGGATTAATGGGTTGGAAGTTGAAGACCCAGAGGATATGATTGAATTTTCAGCAGAAGACTTAACATGGAAAAATGTTGATGGGGACCAAGTTGCAGTTATTCCATATTATCGACTTGATGATTTTATAAGAGGAGAGGAATCGAGTGAATCTGCACCCACTCAATTTAATCTTTATACTCATCGAAGTAAAAAAGTAGAGGATATCAAACAAACATATTGTTCAATATATCTGGAGTACGCTATGTGAGTCTTTATATATTTATCAATATATGTATAATTTTTTACAATATGCATATATGTTATATCTAATTTGTTGTAAAAAATTTATATGCAGGTATTGGTGTGCATATGGTCCGGACTACAAAAACCAAATTATGAGTGCATCCTTAGATAATAAAAAAAAAACGCAGTCAACATGAAAGTATTAAAGTTGGTTGCCAATGTCACTTCATTGTACGACGAGTTCAACTTAGACTAGAAGATGTTGTAATAATATATAATGCATGTAGGCATATTGATAAATCCAATGTTGTTTGTCATGGAAAAGATGCAATCGGCAGGCCTATGAGATTCAGTTATGCACCACATTTAACAAGGGATATGCGATCTATTGTCCAACATTTAATCCAAAGAGGTTTTAATGTTACAATGATATGGGACAAGTTCATCTCTGATGTGAAGGATGGATTTGGTGAGTTATACACAGGGACATCTCGAGATACATATATGACAAGACAAGATATATTAAACATTTACAATGATACCATAAGGCTAGAGTATGTTAAAGATCAAAGTGATCCAAACAGTGTAGAATGTTGGTATAAGGAACACCCTGAGAGCTTTTTCTTCTACCAGAAACAAGATCTTGTTGAAAACATCCATTTTATTATAGGCATACAAACAAAGTGGATGCACTCAATGATGCTAAAATATTCTCACAATAATATAATATCAATGGATTCAACATTTAGTACAAATAAGTATGGGGTGAGTACAAATTTATCCTAAATTTCATTCATTTATTCAACCTCATTTTAATGCATGTAACTTATATAAATATAATTATGTACATTGTTTGTAATGTATTATCAACTGTACACCTTAATGGTTTTCGACAGACATCACAATGGGGTTCCAGTAGCTTGGGTGATATCATCATGCAATACTATAGCTGAGATTTATAAATGGATGTAAACTCTCTTTTCCATTGGGAAGAAAGAGCGACCAGATTGGCATGTTCAAGCCTTCATCACAGATGATGCTACTGCTGAAATTGAAGCATTAAGGTGATGTGTTTATTATTTTATAAGAGACATAAAAATATTGTTAATGTATATTCCCTCTAATAAATTGTGATATTCCAGGTCTTCAATCAATTGTAAAATATTATTATGTGTGTGGCATGTTCGTCATGCATGGTTGAAGAATGTTGGAAATAAAGTCCAACGAAGGGAAAACCAAATCCACATTTTTCGTTCTTTAGGAGAAATCATGCACACATGTGAAGATGATAAATCTGTAAAAAAGACAGTTGAAAGGTTCTTTGAAAGATTCAGTGACCAACCAAGGTTTTTGGAATATTTTAAAACAACTTGGTTAGCCAACAACAAAATATGTAATTTTCTTGTAAGTGGCTTTAATGACTCTATTTTTCATGTCATATGTATTATTAATTCATAGCTAATAAATTTCTTTCTACAGATATGTGGGCAAAAGCATACATAAATTTTTCACATTCCAATCAGGATACAAATAATGCCATTGAATCATATCATCGGCATATCAAGGAAAGGTACCTAAGTGAAAAGAATAATGCATGTCATAGACATGTCGATTGGTTAATATATGTGTTGTTGACAAAGGTTGTATTATATTACAATCATATGCAACGTTTAAAAAAAGCTGGTTTTGTACGGCCTAGAAAAATTGAGGATCAATTGAATTCATCCAAGTGTAGAGCTAGCCAAATCCAAATGAAGATTGTGTGCCCGATGAAAAGAGTAACAATGGTTATTGGGTTCGTAGCCAAAATAAGGATACACGTGATATTTGGTACAATGTCATATATAAAGGTTCCAATCTACACTTCTGTAATTGCAATTGGGCCTTGAATGGAAATGTTTGTAAACATGTACTGAAAGTTGAGATGTTGGTGAGTAACATTATTTTGGGTGAAAATGTACTACCTAGTGTCACTAATCCTACTACAGAAAGGCCTACAATTTTATTTGATTTGAATGAAACACCTATATTGGGCCTATAAATACAAACAGAGCTTCCGCCATGCTTTGATTCTCCTCCAAATATAAATTATTATAATGAAACAAGCATTAATAATGTTGAATCGACCAATGTATGACCAGATAGTGCATTATTTGAAGATGATGAGATGAAACGTGTTAACTCATCAACTCATGAGAAATTGAGATCCATAATACCTACAAATTTGGAGCAAGCAAATGCATTGAACAATTTGGTAGACAAAGCATGTCAAGAATACAATAGAATGTTTTTCAATACTATAACTCCATCAAATATCACTACTAAAAGAAAACATAGTTTCTTGAGCCCAGTCAATAAGAAAAAGCAATGTGGGCGCAAGTCAAAATCAGGGAAAGATAAACCACATTTTGAAAAGGTTGGATGAGTTCGTGCAAAAAAAAGAAACGTGGATGAGTAATTGTAGTTATCTTCTCAACACCAAAGAAGTGTGGGCCACATGCCTGAGTTAGTGCAACATTCTATTATACAGAAAAATGGTATGGAAATTTGATGGCATGCATTGTTTTATGTGAAATACGATATATTATCATTTTCGATGCACTTTCATAACTATATGAAATTTTTTATTGTTACAGTCGAGGGAACCACATCTCACAATGTTCCAGCTTGTTGAATTCAATTATTTGATGAGCATGTTGGTGAAAAAAACTATAGCAGTTTGAACACTGCTCTAGTCATTAGCATCCCAATTTCCTCCCCGAGGGTGCTTCCTCCTATTGTACAACCAATGGGGATGTATTTTCACCCACACCGACCACCTTTCTCCATCATAAATTCTCCCATTCCTATAACCACCTCCCCAAACCCTTCCCAATTCCCACCCCTACCATTTATTCATCCACCCTTCTCATTGTTTCAATCATCCACCCTTGACATTCCAATTCCCCCCCCTAGGGTTATCCCTCGCCCTAGGGTGATTCCCGCTATCATACAACCAGTGGGGGTGTATCACCGCCCACACCCACTACCTATTTCCTATTTCACTTCCACCATGCCTTTATCCACCACCCATGAACCATGCTTACATCCATCACCAAGTGCTCCACCATCTGCCGAGGAAGGAAAATCTTCTCCATTGCCTTAGATCTTCATGGTGAGAATGAGTAGTTGATCAAAATATTATCATAAATTAATGGAATTGATTCTATGCATTTTGGATTTTACAACTAATTGGTTATTTAATTTTTGCAACAATATCAAGTTCGAAATGCACTTGGGAGTGCCAAGTGTGGCGAGGGTGACATATAGACCTAATTTATAAATCATTCATGATGTCATTTTTCCATTATTTAATTTATGGGTGCGACCTTCCATTATCTATGTTGGGAATACCATGGGCCATGGGCCCATTTTGTAAAAGAGAAAAATGTATAACTAGACCAATTTGGAATACAAGTACAAGAATTTGAACTTGTGTATATGACAATGTTTTCATTGGCTTTTAAATTCATGATGTGGATTTAATGTTATATTCTATCAATGTTACATTACTTTTGATGAATGTAGTGATAATGGATTTATTTGTTCATTTACAAATTATCAAGTTTGCAAGTTAAGTTACTTTTAAATTTATATATTACTCAATGTTGCATGCATGGACAACCATATCATTACCATGGAACTCTGGTTAGTTATAATAATAGATGTATCATGTACATGAAGAGAGCATATATATGGATTCAGATTTATTTTAATTTTGAATTTATGAAAAAGAAAACTAAAGTTTTAAAGTACAGTATACATGTCTTATAATAAAATATGAAAAAATAGATAAAGTTTTGAGCCTTTACGACTTCAATACTAACATTTAAAGATGAAAAATTTATTGATAAGTGGTGTAGTATTATTTAAGTTTTTTTTTTTAATTTTGGTTTTATATATATTTTAACAATTCCTTTATTTACCTTTAAATAGAGCACAAAACGTATTTATGGTAAGAATACAAAGAAGTGTGTAATATTTTTTTGAGATGTGGGTTCACCTTAGTGTGGAAGGCCTTTTTCCCACATAGTTTCGAACATGTGACTTTTACACCATGAAGTTCCTTAACATGTGACTTATAAGGTGAAGAGAGAGTTCGACAATGTAACAATGTTGAATGATAGAAAATGTGAATAATAAGAATGTAGTAAGTTACAAACAATCTTCATTGTGATAAATCTCAAACTATTTTCTTCTACTATTCTTATCGTCGTACCTATTGATTTGCCATCTTTTATTATCGATCATATGAAAAGGGCAGTTGAAATCATAGACCATTCAATTATTTAACTAAAGCTACTCAAAAAATATTTAACTCAATCATATTTAAAAAAATATTTAACTCAATCATATTTAAAAATATTAACTCAATCATATTTAAAAAAATATATAAAATCCAAAAATAATCACTCTTTTTTAAATTAGCAATCTATTACATACATATTCTTTCATTCTCTATTTTCTAAGTTTTTTAGGCCTTTGAAAGCAAAAATGAAATTAGAAAATGGTAAGATTTCTTATTCCACTATGATTTTCTTTCGTATTTTCCTACCGTCCCTTTCACATTTTCTAAGTTTTTAGACTTTTAAAAGAAAAAAAGAAATTAGAAAATGGTAAACATTCTTATTCCACTATGATTTTCCATTTTCTTTTATTTTTTCTTACCTTACTACATATTTATGTAAATACTTTTTCCTTCTATGTAAACTTCATTCCACTATTATCTATTTGTAGAAAAGTGAGTTTCTTATCCTCTACTATTGAATAAATAAATCACATGGGTGATTAAACTTCTAAGATTTTAAATAATATTTTATTAATTAAACATTGGTCCTGGAATGGAATTAACCACATGGCTAGTTAAATTTCCAAAAATTTAATTAATATTTTATTACTTAAACATCTATCTTCAAACTTGATAAGTATGTTATAAGTAAATATATTTATGAGTAACCACTCACTTTAGAGCTTCAACTAAAAAAAAGCTGATTTCGTGTAATACAAGACATTCTAGAATACACAAGAACACTACAATCTGCTGCAGAGGCAAATTCTCAGCGCAACACCTACTCTAATTCAAACAAAAAATTGTGAAATAGAAACGATTGAATGCACGAGTTGTCTTCTTCGTCCATGTCATCCCATTCATTTTAATCTTATTACATTTCTGTCTGTTATTACCTCAGAATTCTGAAACCGACACGATGATGTGAGACTCGTCACCATTGAAGATGCCACCGTAGACGAGACCTACAAGGCCACCTCCGATGAGAGGGCCAACCTGGTAAGGTGGTAGGACAATGTCCATGCCATGGTTTTATGATAGTAATACATCAACATTCATCCACAATTTTCATTGGATAAAATTAAAGTAAAAAATCATGGGAAAAAACTAATAGATTAAATAAATGTAAAATACAAAATCATTCATGGAGGACACTTTTCTGAAAATATATTTAACATAATCAAATCTGATGACTAAAAATGAATGGTTTAATAGGTTATAGATGCAAGTTATATGGCATAAGCTAACTTATAGACGAAATCTTCTTTTTCATCAAAATTCGGTGGTACAATTTCAAGAAAATTTATGATTTTCTATTGTTTAAAACACCATTTTGAATGACTAAATGGATTCAACGGCATGAAAACCATGGGACACTTAAATTTTATAGATTGAACAACTTAAACTCAAATTTTTAAATTTATCTACCGGATTTTGGTTAAAATTAATGAGAAAACATGCCCTAAAAAGGACGATTTCATATATAATTTATATATAAGTTAGACCACACACACACACACATATATAATTTAATATAAAATTAAAATCTATGGGAGAGATTTTTAAAAACTTGTGTTTAGGTTGTTCAATCTATAGAATTCACAATCTTTCTTGAAATTGTCACTGAATTCAGGTACACCATCTTTTTAAAATCAATTAAGCTTATATATATATATATATATATATATATATATATATATAAAAATTAAATTTGACCATAAAAAATTAACATAGTAATAAATTTCATACAAATTATATGTGTGTTCCATTAAAATACTTCATAGAATATAACTATATATATTGACGATTTAATAAATGCAAACATATGTATATGAGAGATTAATTAAACACTTTAACAATAATTATAGTAAATAATATATATATATATATATATATATATATATATATATATAAATGTCCATCTCAATATATAAGTGAAATTTAAAAATTATAAATAAATTAATTAATAGATGAAATTGAAGCATTTTGTTTTGGTCAATTTTAAATCTAAATATCATACAATTTTTTTAAAATCTTATTTTTAAGTTGTTTAATTTGCAAATATAAAGTGTCTCCGAGTTTCCATTTATGCATTCAAAAATGTGGTTTAACCAACAAGAAACAACAATCTTTGTAGAAATTGTATTTCCATATTATGGCCAAAAAGTCATTTAGTCTATTAGTTAGACTACACATAATTAAGTTTAAAAATATATATTATTTTTTTATTAATTTATAAGTTTAAATTCCAACAATAAAAAAATTTAGTAATTTTAAAAAATAATTAATAAATATATATTATACTTTTTTTCAAAATTATCAACATAAATTATTATTATTATATTATAATTTATAAAAACAATAATTAGGAAAAAAAACACTAGTACTTAATACATAAGAGTACTTGAGACATGAAAAAAAACTATAAATTATAATATTTTTAATATCAGCATAGATTTATCTTAACTTTGGATTTACCAAGAGTCCAGAGACATCAAATCTCTTGAGATTAAAATCTACTTTGATCCCTCTTAGTTGTTGGCAGATCCACAGTTAAGATGGATCTAGGCTTGTTAATACAAAATAAAGATAATTAGATAATTAGATCCACTAACAAGAATTATATATGAAATAAAATTAAGTTTGGGAATTTTTGTTAATTTTTTTAAACAGGAATGCATTTTTTGTAAGGTTCTATTTTTTTTTTTAATAAGGAATAACATATTCTCTTCTTTTTTTCGTTATTCAAACACATTTTCTTAACTTACAAAATTTGATTAGGTATAGAAGAATCTAACCATATATCTACATTTATTAAAAAAAATTGAGTCTATTCAATTAACATAAAATAAGTTAAAATAAATTTGGACATTAGGTAGTCCACCTCCACCTCTCTTTGACCTAAAGGAAAATTGCTAGTACTAAGCCAGCCCTCACTATAGACTAGCTCTATTCCAAAACATCAACATATCTACTTACCATACTTCAACCTAGATGGGGAGGATAAGAATTAATTGGGGAAACCACCCAAACTAAACTCAATTGTGTGTATATATATATATATATATATATAATTTGGTTACATGTTGTTTAGAAGGAAAAAAAAACAGAATACTGTAAATAATAATATGTAATTTCATTGTTTTGTGTCTATTTTGGAATAGGTATACATAATTTTAATATAATTATCAATAATTATTATGTTGATGGTAGGGATTTAACCTATGCATAATATTTTAGAATATATGTAATAGTAATAGTCATAGATTAAATGTTTAAATTTATCTCAAAAGTAATTGTGCCATTTTTATTATTTTAATTAAATTAATTAATAAAAAAGTATCGAGCATGCACTTTGGTTTTTTACAATGGTTTTGGCTTATTGTATTATAACAAAGCTTATTACAAATTAAAATTTTCAACAATAAAATGTGAACAAATATCTATAATTAAAAATCTTGTGATATATATTTTTTCTTATATATTTTCCTAATTTTTTGGAATATATATAAATTATTTTTCACATATAAAAATTAATATTTCTCTCTCTCTCTCTCTATATATATATAAACCTATCACTACAATAACAATAACATTCTCCAAATTACTAATATATATATGAAATTAATTACATACCATTAACCAAGTAATGAGAGCCACATTATATATAAAATAACGTTGTAACTGTTTTTCCAAGTTCCACTTGTAAATATAATATAACTAGCTGTCATTTATAAGAAAATTTTACACTGGACAGAGAAAACGTATCCGTCCCTTCCCATAAGTTAATTGAAGAAATTTTGTTAAAAAATCCCTCACTTTAATAATGAAATTTTATAATTTTTAATTAAATCTGTCATATATTTAATACTAAGGATAAAGACCAAATTCGTTTTTTGTTAGCGTTATTTATAAAATATTACAAAGCTCACAAAGATTTTTTTCTCCATCAAAGAATGCTTTCTTTCATTTTTGTTTTCCCTTATTCATTCAAATCAATTAAATGTGGCAATCAAATAAAAGTAATTTCATATTACAATTTCTAACATCAAAACTTATTTTAAAAATTCTGCTGATAACCTACCAATTAAAGTGAAGGGTTTTTCTGTAACTAAATAAAAAGAATACGGAAGACAAAGGGTATTTGATATTTTTTGATAACCTACCAATTAAGCTGAAGGGTTTTTCTATAACTAAATAAAATGAATTTCGGAGGACAAAAGGTATTTGATATTTTTGATATCGCTACACTAAACATTAATCAGTTTTGCAGCGAGAAGAGTAAGGAGAGTTAAGGCAGATGGAGAGTTAAGGCGGATTACTGAGAGTTAATGGCTACATAATTTTTTGGCGGCTGGAGATTTAATGGAGCGCCACAGATCAGAGTTTGGATGGCTCGAGACTGAAGGTGAAGGGGATGGAAATTATGGCATGGTGGCATGGCATAGACATGCCCATTAGTACTCTTAAGAGTATTAATGGACCAATAGACTGGAAAATAAGGCTTTCTGTGTTAGTCAATGGTGATGTGAATGATGCAGGAGGGTGTCTGCCACCACGCTGCCCAGGTAGAAACTGGCAGTTGAACCATCCTTCCTTGCTCACGCCTAGAGACATCCCATCAAGAAAAGAAATAATAATATTAAATATTTAAACTACATCCAAATTAATAATATCCATCTAAACTTAAGCGTAACTTTATAAATAATAATATTCAATATTAAAACTACATCACAATTAATAAGATTCATTGAAATCAAACATAACTTTATAAAAACATTAATTCTATTAAAATTATAATTCTTTTCAAAAACTAATACATGAACTATTATTTCATAAAATTACTATTAAACTCATTTTTATAAACAAAAAATTATAATTTATTTTTATATATTTAAAAATATAACCTATTATTAATAGTTAATATAATATATTTCTATAAACTTAAAATTACAGCTTATTTTTAATAGATTATAGTTTTAATATATTTTTAATAGTGTTGATCTATCTTCAAGGGTAGTTAATTTTGGGAAAGAATGAATATTGATTTATAAATCATGTTTTCCTACATGGACCCACCCATGATTTTGCACATGGTTTTACACATGATGATTTTTCCCATGGTTTTATAGATCTAGTCAAAGGAACTATGGTTATGTTCTAATCCATGGTTAATAGATTTATATTTTTATGAATGTTTTGGCATGTATATAATGTATTGTAGAATTGTGTTATCACTCCTCCCAACTTTCCAGGGCTGAGAACGGAACTGAAGGAAGATAACCACAGACTAGGCTTTAGGTCAGGTAGCTAGCTCTACTAGGAGCAGAGAGGGCTCTCTCAATGTCACTCCGGAGTCAATGAAATGACTTAATATATAATGATATTAGGCTAGGTATATAAGCTCAGTAAATAATGTTTTTGTTTGATGTTTCTTGTGTTGGATAGGAAATGGCAGTTAGGAGATTAGGTCTAGGGTTTAGGTCAAAATTCAAGGTCAAGTTGTAGAGATATGGATGAGGCCAGGTAGGTAGCTTGAAAGCATGCTTAGTTTTTTCGTTTTTTATAGGATGAAATGAAGGAGAATCTGAATGCGCATTTAGGTGAATTCTTTCATTTAGAAGAACAGAGACATATATTGTAAACCTTGTTAAAACAAAGCATGAAAAGGCATGATTTCTGGTTATAAACTAAAAAGATAAACACATAGAAGCATATATGTGAAAGAATGTATTATATCATTCAACTTGATAAGATAAACATACAGAGAAAGAACAAATTCTCCAAGGCATACCATAGGATTCTGAACACAAATTCTGCAACATTTTCTTTGATTTCATTCCATAAGCTTGTACAATAGCTCCACTGTAGAAAACAACCATCCAACCCAAAAAAAGACTAAAGTGAGTCTACTTATAGAAAATAATAACAATGACACCTCATAGGGTTGAAATCCCATCCAAAATGCATCATAACTACATGAGATGAGTCACTTACTAGAATCTAGGGAAGTTAGAAACCATTCCCTCAAATTTAGCTAAAGACTAGGAGTGTGTGTCTCCCACATTAAATTACATGTCTCCTCATGATAAGAAGCAAAAAAAACTCAATCACTCCAATGACAGCTCAAAGGACAGAGAAACCTAGAAATTATGGCTTTTTCTATCTTGATAAGTGTCCTGAGGGAATCCAATGTAGAAGCATAGCACCTGTTGACAAAAATGTAGTGCCATTTTGCAAAAGCATAGCACCACTTTGGAGGTGATTTTGAGGGACTTTTAAGGCTCCAAATCCAAATCTGAAAGATAGGTCAACTAGACCTGTGTATCTACTTTCCAAAATATATTTAATTTTGAGAAAAAAACCCAGAGGAAGGCCTCCAAAAGCTGATTCTCCCAACCTCGCTCCACAAGCGTAGTGCTTGGTCAAAAACACTGGCAGAAGCATAGAAAATGGTGGTTTTTTTGCTTTTTCTTCAAAATTAGAGCTTGTCATGTAAAACCAGTTCTAGATATGGAATGTACTAATCAAAATGCATCTAATCATATAATCCAATCTTCATTTAGGTGTCCTGAGAAAAAGCGTAGCACTTTGGCGCTATGTTTCTATGAAGGCTGAATTTCTAGATTAGTGTAAAAATCACCAAAAATAACCAAGTTGCTCAAAACTTCTAAAAAAAAAAAATTATCACACCTGTGAATGATGTGCTAAACAACTAAGGAAGCTTAAGCCAAAAAATACAAGGTATCCTTCTCTTTTATCTTCTTTTGATTTTCCTTAAGCCTTTTCTTCAGCTGCTGAAGCCTAATTTGGGAAATTTTGTTTCTAGCGCAATAATGGTTTGCCATGTGTCTATGGAGGTTGTTGTCTCTTTTGGCTCTCTTCAAGAACTTATCTAAATGTTCATTCACCCTTCCTAACCATTATTCTTTGTCTTTCTCAATCTCCATAGCTATTAACTCATCAAAGGTCAATTTTTTAGATGGATGAGATGACTGTCTTTCCACCTCCAGCGCCCTCTTAAGGCCTCTTGTCTTTGGCCTTATTGGATGTGTTTCAGTCTCTATGTCCTGTATTTGATCAAAATCCATTAATTTGTTCCCTTTAACCTTATCTTCCTCTAGGTCTACCTTAGGTTTACTTTGGATGAGTTTTTTCACCTTCAATTCCTAATTTTCTTGTTGTAGTAGGGTTACCATGACATTAGCCTTGGAGATATTGACTTTAAGCTTTGTTATCTCTGCATATTTTTCCTTCATGATTTCTTGAATTGAATTATATTTCATCTTCTCTTCCACCTCAACCTCCAAGGGCACTTGTTCATCATGTTGGTGAAATGGTGATTCAATTTGATGCATAAGTGGATGCTCCTCTATTTCTCTTTGCTCAGCTATAGTATCAAGTGTACATACACTTTTGATGGATTTGGGAGAAAAAACCTGTCTCTTTCTATTACAGAGAAATTTGTCACTATCCCTATAATCCCCATTCCCATATCCTAGAGGACCCATATAGTGACCCTTATGTACTTTCCAAGCATGGAATACATACCCATGAACCACACTTTGTCTGCCAATTCATCTCCCTTTACAAATTTTCTGGAAGATCCCTGTAAAAACCTAGTTTTCAAGGTCGACGCTTTGTCTCAGTGTCTGACCTGCACCGATAGCAAAGATTTGCACTGAGACCCACCACAGGTCAATTATGTGGCCACCTGTTCCATGTATGCATCCACTGATAATTCAGTCAGTGAGGTAGTACACAATGTACTGAGGGTATTGGGTCTTAATTTCCGAGATGTTGTTCTCCCATTAGATGAGAACCTCTTGGAAGCCATGACTCTTTGTATGTATTGATCATCTTGTCGGAGCATAGTTTGTTTTCTTGTGTCAAGCTCCTTAAAAAATGAAACAAGGTCATCAGAGCATAGTTCGTTTACTTGTGTCAAGCTCCTTAAAAAATGAAACAAGCTCTTTGGAGAACAGTTCATTTTCTTGTGTCAAGCTCCTTAAAAAGTGAAACAAGCTTGATGGAGCATAGTATGTTTTCTTGTTTCAAGCTCCTTAAAAAATTAAACAAGCTCATCAAAGAAAAGTTCATTTTCTTGTGTCAAGCTCCTTAAAAAATGAAACAAGCTCTTATGAGGAAAGTTCGTTTACTATGTCAACCTCATTAAAATATGAATTAGGTCATGAGGATATTTCTTTTACTGTGTCAACCTCATTAAAAAATGAAATAGGTTCTCTTTTCAATTCGTTCTTTGTTTAGATCTTGTAGAATCCCAATCGAGTCTTTCACTTGATCTTGTATTTGAACCTTCACTCCATCCACCTATCAGTAACCAGTAGTATACTCCGGTGAATGCGTTGAATCTTGTGGGGCATGTACCTCGCCAATTTATTTCAAGAATAGTTTGTTTCCGTTTCAAGCTTGTGTAAAAATTAAACCAGTTTCAAGCATAGTTTTCTAAAAAGTTTCAAGCTTGTGTAAAAATGAAACCAACTTCAAGAAGAGTTTCCTAATTTCAAGCTTGTGTAAAAATGAAACCATTCTTATTTTACCTCTCGTGATTTCCATTACATCAGTGTATTTTTCCATATGAACCTTAGTTTTCTAATTCCATCATTACCATCTGCTCGGCCTATCATATGCCCTCACGTGGTTGTTTTACCTGTTCCTGAGGAGCCACTGCAATGTGTGGTCTTGTTGGCTAGCCTCCTGACTTTTATCATGTTCCGAGCAGTTCCACCATAACTGGAACTAGTTGCTACCCCAAATTCCACTCGTTCCTTCAGGGGGATTCAACTTTCAGCTCTTGTTTGACTCTCAAAAATTGAAAATATTGTCAAGACTCTTGTCGTTTTGAACTCGTTAAAGGCTGCGAAACATCTTTTACCCAGTATATGTTTACCCCTTTTTTGGGCTAGATAAAATATTTATGAAAAAGGAATACCTTAGTCATTCACGACTAAGAGGTTCTCTCAGATATTGTTTTCTACATTTTCAGATCTGTGAGACTACCTACGAAAAGGGACCTGCTGGAGTTTTATTTTCCAATTCTTTTAAAATCTCTAAACATGAAAATATGTCGAGTTCTTCCTTTGTCAGACTCGTTAAAACTTAATGACATCGGAAATCCATCATCATGACGATTACCGAGTTCCTCCTTCCTAGGGCTCGTAAAATGTACTGGGATGGATTTTTCCGAAGGACAAACTTATATGACAAGTATATGCTATTCTCTTCAAGCTTGTGTAAAAATAAAGAGGTACTCACCAGAAATGGTGGGGGAAAATGGAATTTATTCATCAGTTGTGTCGGTAGTATGTCACTCTTGAACATGACACTTATCTGAAGTTTGTGTCGAGTTGGGATATCTTCACTCTATCACTTTGCCTCCGTGGGTTTGGGAAATTCATTTGCCTCTCATTCGATTACCAATATTGTCAACATGACCTCTGATCCTATTTGAGTCAAATGCTGCCAAATTATAGAGTCGCGTCGCCAATATGTTCAAGAGAAAATCCTTCTGCAGTTTGTACATTCCTTAATCCTCTGTTTCAGTCTTGATTAACACCCATATTACATTCTCTATTTCATTTCGATGATGTGGGATTAATTATGACCCTCCTTCAACAGATCGCTTCCTGTCGACTTCAGCTCATAATCCGGGAAGTCGATTTAGAGACTCCTTTCTAGTACCTTAGAGCTTGCATGCCCTAATGGCAATTTCTTCGCATTCGATGATAGGTTCTCATCATTGGCATTCGATTGAGTGATTTCACGGGTGTTTGAATCTAGCTCATTGTTCACATTCTGTGGATTGTACTAGCATTACCTTGAGAACCATTTTCATTATTGGTGGTCTCTCTCGCGCCTGTTAATAGTTTACATTATTGACTAGTAATCAGGTGATTTTCCTTCATGTTCAAATTTAGCACATTTATTCGCATGCTTGAGATTGTACTTGATCGGGTCATGATAGAGCGCAAGACCCTAGATTTTATTCTCTGGAGTCCATGTTGTGAAGAGATATGATTTGTCCATTATTGGATACATGTTTCTTCCAAATGGATGACTGCGGCCATACCATGATTCTATGTGTGATCCTTCTCAGATGGATGGTTGCGACCATACCATGGTATCTTTTACAGATGGTTTCGTCCATACCTTGATTCATGTATTTTAATCAGAGATTCAAGTTATGTATATGTATCTATGCTTGATTTTCAGGTCTCCCAACGACATCATCTGGTTCCTTGCACGTACTCGTAAAGAATTTCACCCCTCACTCATGTTCGGACTTCATACTTTAGGGGTATTTGTTACAGAAAAAATTTTCACTTTCCCTTTCCCCGTTCCTTGATCCTAGAGGACCCATACAGTGACCCTTGTGTACTTTCCAAGCATGGAATACATACCCCTCAACCACACTTTGTCTGCCAATTCATCTCCCTTTACAAATTTTCTAGAAGATCCCTATAAAAACCTAGTTTTCAAGTTTGACGCTTTGTCTCGATGTCTAACTCGTGCCGATAGCAAATATTTTCACTAAGAACCACATTGATCAATGCTCTATCTTAATGTTGGACCCACGCCAATCCTCTTTTGGAAATTTTTTAAAAATATAAACAAAGTTTCCACGACTAGAAGCTTCACGAGGCGGCGAGCTGGAAGTTTGTTTTGAGGATATGGCCAAGGAATTCCCCTTTGGGCTTCTTGTTCCCAAGAAATAGGAACTACTCTGAAGGATGATCTCTTCTCCCATTATTTGAGGGCCCATAACCTCCTCCTTCATTTTTATATAAGGAGACCTCCTTCACCTCTACTGCCTTAGTTAGTTAGCTAGAGAGGAAAAGCAATTATAGCTTTGGAAGAATAGTGCAGAGTGTGATTGTTTTTGTGATTTAAGAACATAGTGAGATCTTAGACTATGGCTAGCAAACAACAAATGCAAATGCTAAAACAGAGCAAAGCTTAAACTATGGCTAGCAAACAACAAATGCAAAGCTTGATAATGACTTCAAGGAAATAAATCACAACATTAGCTTAGACTTATCCAATTCATTCATTAAAGATGTGTTGGAAGAGCTTGAGAAATGGACAAGTTAAGTGTAAATGAAGTTCTCCTAACTAAACAATAAAAAAATCAACTTACAATGTTACAACATCTCATCCATAGTTAAAGGTTTATTGGAACATATTTGGAAAAGAACATTTGTAGCATAATAAGATTTCTACTCTAAACTAGCTTCTAATTCTATTCTACAACTCAGTCTAGCACCACTAGGCCTCACTCAAAAGTTATAGCATTCTCTTTAAACTAGTCTTTGAGAAAAGGCTTATTTTTGAAATGGTAAAAAGGTTGCAAAATACTCCAGGTCTTAGACAGATACTAACTTCTGTCCAAATGATTATGTATTAATATGAGGTTGGAACAAAAGAAGTTTTGTAAATAATGAAGACCGTGGTATTTAAATTTAACAACTAATACAATTTAAAAATGCAAATGGATAAAAACTAAACTAGAGTGTTAATACAGTGAGCTAAGACTAAACTAGAGTGCTACTAGTCTACTTGAAGTACAGTTAACAGTGTTAAATTAAAAAAAAATCCATTATCAAACTTGAAATGAAATGACAGAGCTGAACTAAATGCATTCTACCTCCGGAGTGTTGTAGCTAAATTAACATTTAATCTATGGAATTCTACAGTCTATCTTGTTCAATATGAATGATATTTTGGAAGAGTTTGTAAAACAAGTATTGTTGTATTATTCAATGCAATTGAACATAAACATAAGACTGAAAGCAAATACAACTAAAATATAAGACACCACAGTTGTTTCTTATTCGTTGTTAATTATATTTTGGAAGAGTTTGTAAGAGTAAGATCGGCTGTGAAACTTAGTGTAAACAAGCAACTAAAACCTACAATACCACAGTTATGCCTGATTCATCATGATGATATTTTGGAAGAGTTTATTAGAGTAAGTCTAACTGTGATAATTAACGAAAGGAAATGCAACTAAAACCTACAATACCACAGCTATGCCTTATTCATCGTAATGATATTTTGGAAGAGTTTATTAGAGTAAGTCTAACTGTGATAATTAATGTAAACAAATATGAATATAAACTTCAAAAACTTGCCTAAGCTAGAAATGAAAATGAGACTAAAATACTTATCTAAACCGTATAAACAAGGCTGCTCAGGAGGAAAGGGCCCTCTACCACCAGAGTAGCACGAAATCTACTTCAAGATTGACTTCAACGCTTTCAAGGAAATGATGTTTCTTTCATTAAAGAGAAATTACCTCAAAACAAAGTGTTTTCGGACTTCTAAAATCTAGCAATCAACCATCAAAATCTAACCTTGTCCCTCGGTTTCCCGAGCATATTTATAAAAAAATTACATAACCGTATCTGAAATAACATAGGAATAATTTTCTTTCCTAATTAGAATCGAAATAGAACTCTGAAGGTGGTCTCGTAATATGATTAAGGACATCTGGACTGTCCTTATCCTGTTAGGAGTCTACCTCCTAATTTGAGTTCCCACGTCCATAACCGCCTACAGAATTCCGTTCAAGCTTTGTGGAGAGCAAAAAATGATGAGGGCATGATGTGGAATACACCCATATGTGTTTTTCTCCAAGATGACACCTGGAACCTACGTAGACATAAAGACAGCTGCAGAATCGGCCACTAGCTACAGAATGTCTGCATTTTGTAGCTAGATCTAGTTCAAACATTACTACAATGACAAAATCATAAAAACATAGCAAGTTAGTCATGATATTAATTCTTAAATAAATTTTAACTAATTTCATTGATCATTTGAGCCCGTGATTAGTAATGGACAAAATAAATGGAGTGGAATGTGGTGGAAGAAAGAACAGTCTTGGAGCTCAACATACCCCCACTGCTAGATTCTTGCATGTCCTCATGCAACTATTCCATGAACTTTGAGACCTCTGCAAGAACATCCAACCCTCTTCTTTTGCTTTGCCTGGCAGTCAAAGGCCTTCTAGGCTTCCTGATGACTAACTTGAACCTTAAATTGGTAAGTGCCTTGGTTAACTTTTTATTTCTCTTCTTCAATTTTTCACTGGCCTTACACAACTTTTGCATTTGTAGAGACAGAGTTGAATTCATATCAGTTTTCAGTTTAACCTGCTCTCTCAGAATTTCATTCTCATTATTGATATGCCTGTTGAGTACTTATAACTGATACCTATCTCTTCTTAGCATATCAATTTCAGACTTTGGTGGGCTAGGGGTTCTGTCTCTACTTTCTGAAGCTCTTCTCTCCAATGACTCAACATAGTTGTAAATTTCTTGCTGTGCAGGGTCTATTTCAGGGGCCTCTTCATTAAAATCCTGCTCAGTAGGTGTTTCTTCGTCTTCTATGTTTATGACTCCAGTTTTTTTAACTTCTGTTTTCTTTATTATCCCCCTCAGTCTGTGGCTCCTCCTCAGTTGAGATGGCCCTTCTCCTTTCTCTCTGGAAAATTTTCTTATGATCCTCTCTTTCTTAAGCTACTTCTTAATCTAAACTAATTTTTCATAAATCATTTCTTCACTGATTTCTTGTATTTTTTTACCAGTTTCAGTTTTGGAGGATTTCCATTTTCTGCTTCTTTTTGTAGGTTTATCTTCAGGTGGAGGTTCCTTTGGTTCCTCAAAGTGATTTCTCACCAAGAAGTTATCCCAAGTATCTCCCATTTTTGTTAAATGATGTTCAATTAAAATCTTGACTAAACCATGGTGGTATAAGGTTGTCTCCAGAAATTGAATTCTCTTTTGAACACTTGAAGCCATTTTCTTTAAACTTTGAAGCAAGAAAAAGGGAAAATTAAGTTCTTCTTCTAGGAAATGCATTATCAATCGAATATGGTAAACATAGAAAGTACCATATCTACCTTCACAAGTGATGAATTTTTGTAGGATAAGCAACATGTTCCTCCATTTGTTCTTTAATGCGGAGCTAGGGATACCCTTTTTAAAAATAGTGACATCCGTACCTGGTGACTTGAGTATCTGCTTCCATGCTTCGTTATGGAATTCTCTGTTCTTAAATCACCTTTCTCCTTGTCTAGGCAATCCTGTTGCTTATGCAATAAAAGCCTCTGTGACAGTGAATTTAATATCTCCAACTTCAACCTTGGCTCCATTAAAAGATCTTGCAAAATTTTTAGTAACCTCTTTGTGGAAGCCACTGAATTTTTCAAGGAATTGCAACTATCCTGCTTGTTGTAAGATTTCTCTGATTTGGGGATAGCCTTCCAAGTACTTAGTGCCAACTGGTTCAGTTCTCACGATGAGGCCCATAACTCTTTTTCAATCTTCAATTCACTAGTCTTCTTCTCACGGTGAGAATGGTCGTTACAGAGATGCCTCTGTCTCACAGACTAAAATGGTTAAAAGTTGACTACGGGAAGAATGAAATGGAGTGATTGCGGAATGAATATGATGAGGTGAGGGTGATGTATATGAGTTGAAAGATATCACGGCAGAAAAGACCGTGGAGAGATTTTGTAACGAATTCAAAAATCATCATTAAATGCGTAGTGACGTGACTAATCCAATCACTTCAGCACTTTAACCGTTTAGATTTTGAAATGATGATCGGATATGGGTTTCGAAATGGCGGAATAGAAGGAGTTTTATCCAAAGTTTTTGCAGGAGGTTTTTTAGGCATGATCAACAAAATTAATTAAAACAACTTTTTGAATAATATATAATTGAACTATGCTAAATTTTTTCATGATATGTCACCATAATAATTTCATACCTTTGCCTTTGCTTTTATTTTCTTGTGATCTTCATATGATTTTTTTTCCCCTGAAAATCATTACTTTTTGAGTCTTCATAACTCCCTTGAATTTGCTTGTTCTTGGATATGCAGGATCATTTTGTTGCAGATCAAATGATTACTAGATATTTCTTTCAGGCTCTTTGGCTGCAGAATGTCTGTCTGGCTGCAGAATGTCCGACTGGCTGCAGAATTTCTGATTGATTGCAGAATGTACCTGTAGAGAACTTGAAATATGGTTTGAACCTGGAATGATGAAATGTTGTATGAAATGAAATAATGAAATATGGTAGGATGGAGTGTGAATGAAATGAATAATGGAGTGGAATGGATCACAACTTGTGAAATGGAGTGAAGTATGAGAAGTGGGCTGCAATTCATGATATGTATTATTTAATTGCAGAAAAACATCAAACTTTAAAAATCTGGAATTGAAATGAGGTGGATGAAGTATGGAATGAAATGAATGAAATATGGAATGAAATGAAGTATGAATGAATGAAGTGAAATGGAGTATGGATGAATGAATTAAATTATATGGACCATAAGTGAAATGGATCTGCACTTATGATTTTGTAACAGCTGCTTGCAAAAAAAACAAAATGGAAAAGTTAGAGTGTTAGAAAAATTCTGATTTTCACTCTATCTTTTCTGTATAAACATGCCAATCAGTGATTGGTTTTCATGTTTATACTTTTATTATTATTATTTATTTATTTATTTTATTTTTTTTCAATATATCTGACTTCAGAAAATTCAATTAAGCTAATGAAGAAAAAAGATTCTTCTTCATTAACTTCACATCACTATTTTCCTGGAACTTCTTGACAAATTCTTCTCTTGAGAGTGGTTTGTGATACAGCTTCAATATATGACCATTCACAAGAAAAGTAACCTCTTCTTCATCTATTGTCCTGATTTTTACTGCTCCATTGTCAAAAATTCTTATAATTTCATATGGCCCAAGCCAATGTGTTTGAAATTTTCCTTGAAAATCTTTGAACTTTGAATCAAACAAGAGAGTCCAGTCACCTTCTTTGAACTTCTTCTCCTTGATGTACTTGTCATGCCATCTAGTCCTTTGCTGTTGGACTATACCTATTTTCTGAACTGCATCTTGTATGATCTCATCCAATTCATTAATCTGATCCAATCTGTGCTTTTGTGCCTCTGATAGATCAAGTCCTAGCTGAACTGCCATTTTGAAAGTTTGAATCTGGAACTCTATGGGAAACAAAACTTGCTTTCCATAAACAAGTTCATAAGGAGTATGGCCTATTTTGCTTCTCCATGTAGTTCTATAGGCCCACAAGGCTTCAGGAAGCCTATCTACCCAATCTTTTCTATGTAAATGGACAGTCTTTGTTAGGATCCCTTCAATAACCTTATTAGTAGATTCCACTTGACCATTTTCTTGTGGATGATAGGGAGTATATTTTTTGTGTCTGATTTTGTACCTCTCCATCATTTTTTCCACTAGATTTGATGTGAATTGAGCTCCTCGATTTGTAACAATTTCCCTTTGGACACCAAAACGAGTAAAAATATCCTCAAAAAGAAAATTAACTACAGATGCTTCAGTAGAAAAAAGTAATGGCTTGGCCTCTACCCATTTAGTAACATAATCAGTGCAAAATAATATATATCTCTTTTTTCTTGATGGAGGACTAATAGGTCCTACAAAATCCAAAGCCCATTTTTCAAAAGGTTCAATATGTACCTGAGGCTGCAATGGTATCTCACCTGAAGGAGAAGGTTTCCCTACCCTTTGGCAACTGTCACACCTTTTGACATACTCTTTAACATCTTTAAACAACGATGGCCAATAATATCCTAAATGAAGGACCTTATAAGCTGTCCTCTTATCAGCAAAGTGTCCACCACAAGGTTCATCATGACATGCTTTGAGAATCTCAGGCATCTCATCTTCCCAAACACATCTCCTAATGATAAAATATGGACCTGTCTTGTACAACTCATTAGCAACCCATGAATATTTTGCACTATCATGAATAATTTTTCTTTTATCTCTTGCATTCATTATTGAAGGAAATTTTCCTGAAACTAAATAATTAACAATGTCAGCAAACCAAGGAGTCTGAGTAGAAATTGCAAAAATATATTCATCGGGAAATTGATCTTCAACTGGAGTGTCATATTTGATGTTTTGGAGTCTAGATAGGAAATTAGCTACTGTGTTTTGTTTTCCAGGCCTATCTAGAATGGTAATTTTGAATTCTTGTAAAAGAAATAACCATCTTATGACTCTGCCATAAGTGATTGATGTATTCATTAGATATCTAATTGCAGAATGATTTGTGTGAAAAAAAGTTTCATAGCCTATTATATAGTGTCTGAATTTGTTTATGGCATGAACAACAGCTAAAAACTCTTTTTCAGTTACAGTATAGTTTAACTCTGCATGAGTCAAGTTTTTACTGGTATAGTAGATGGCATATGGAATCAGGTCTTTTTGTCCCAATACTGCTCCTAGAGCTGTGTCTGAGGCATCTGTTGAAATATGAAAAGGTAACTTCCAGTTAGGTCCCCTTAAAATAGGTGCTTCAGAATTTTTTGTTTTCAGGGTCTCAAAGGCTAACTAGCAATCAGAATTCAAATTTAATTCACAGTCTTTGGTAAGTAATTTGAAGAGTGGATATGTTATCTTAGTGAAGTTTTCTATAAATCTTCTATAATACCTTGTAAATCCAAGAAAACTCCTAAAATATTTTTGACAACTTGGAATAGATAAGTTAGAGATGACTTCAACTTTTGACTCATCAACTCTAATCCCATCCCCTGAAATGTGATGTCCTAAAACAATTCCTTCAGTAAACATCATAAAACACTTCTCATGACTAAGTGAAAGATTTGCTTCTTTACATATTTTTAAGACTTTTTCCAAGTTTTTTAAGGCTGATTCAAATGTGCTTCCATAAACTGTGAAATCATCAATATATACCTCTACACAATCATGTATTAGATCTGAAAAAATTCCTAATACTGCCCTTTGAAATGTTGCAGGTGCATTGCATAATCCAAATGGAAATACTCGGTAAGCATAGGTACCCCAAGGACAGGTAAATGTGGTTTTTTCTTGGTCCTCAAGTGCTACTTGAATTTGATTATAACCACTAAACCCATCTATAAATGAGAAGTACTTTTTGCCAGCTAAGGTATCTAACACTTGATCTATGAAAGGTAAGGGAAAATGGTCTTTAAGAGTAGCTTTGTTTAATTCTTGGTAGTCAATACATACCCTCCATTTACCATTTTTATTTGGCACAATTACCAGAGGAGAAACCCACTGACTATCTGAAATAGGATAGATAAAGTTGACATTCAACAATTTATGCAATTCTTCTTTAACAATCTCCCTAGGATTTGGATTCATCCGTCTTTGAGGTTGTCTGATTGGTTTACAATTTTCCTCTATGTAGATGTGATGAGTGCAAGTATTAGGGCTTATCCCTTTCATATCAGTGTACTCCCATGCATATGCAGAAGAATGTCTCTATAAAATTTTGACTAGCTCTTCTTGTTGAGATTTTTCTAGGTTCTTGTCTATGTTTAAAGTTTTTCCTGGAAATATCTCAATTGTAGAGCTGCCAAATTTATCCATGGAACAGAGAGACATCTGCCTTGATGAAAAAAACTTGATGTTGGATTCTTCTTGAAATTTTTCATGTTTATGTTCCGAAGAGGATTCAAAGTTTTCTAAAGTATTCAGAATTTGACTATCTTCACTAATTTATGAAATTGTGAAGAGAGGTTGTAAGTATTCTTCATCCTCTATCCATTGAGTATCATCTAAATCTGTAATTGTCCTTGCTGGAGGATACAAAGCAAATTTATTAGTTGAACTACCATCAGAGATGTACATATCATCGGATCTACAACTAATGAAAGCATCAGCTATAGCTAACCAAGGTCTTCCTAATATAATAGGATGTCCTCCTAGATTATTCTTAGGAGTTAGGATCATAAAATCCACATGGTACTCCCAGGAATCTAGGGACACTGGAATATCTTCTATTACCCCATCAGGTTTGATCATAGATCTGTCTGCCAATTGTAATAATGTGGGTGTAAAGAGAAGATTAGGAAGTTTCAGTTTATCCATGATTTGTCTACTCATGATATTGATTGCTTCTCCTAAATCAATGAGCGTGTTTTGGATCTCAATTCCATTGATGTAAATTTTAACAATTGGATTTCCTAGGTCTAGATACTTTGGAATAGCAATCTTACCCATCATGATATCTGCTATTTTTCCTACCAGTTGAATTTTCTTTGTCTCTCTTATTCTTCTTCTTTTTTTCCTCATGCTCAACTCCTTTATTGTCTTTTCCAAAATGGGAATTTCTTTGATAGCTTGTAACAATGGAATCTTAATACAGAAATTTCGTAGAAATCATAATTAGGCACCGTAATTTGTTTTTCTACACCTCTATCCATTTGTAATCTTTCTGGAAAGGGAGGTGTAGGAGTGGATGTTGATGGCTGCTCTAATACAGGAGTTGAAATTATTGGTTCTTTTTGTTTTGATTTTTCAATGTTTGGGTCCTGAAAAGATGTGTCTTCTTCAAGACTTTTATTCACCTGTAGAGAATCTTCCTCAGAGTTGTCTTGTTCTTGTGTGATCACAGAAGGTTTCCTCTTTTCAAGTATTATTCCAAACCTAAGTTGAACATCACTAAGCTCTAGAGGAGTAATTAAATAAGTTGGAAACTATTGGCCTTCTATCATGTATGTATTTTGAGGATTTTTATTTTTGGGGTTTGGTATGGGTTGAGCAGGCAACTGATTTGATTTATGAGGAAATGGTAATGGAAGTGGTTGATTTTGATGTTGTGGATTTTGAGGATTCTGTTGAGGATTTTGAGGAGAAAAATGTGGGTATGGTGGATAGGATGGTGGATATTGATAGTATTGGGAGTATCTTTCATAGGGATTTTGTGCTCCTTGTGCCCAAGCTTGAGATTGATTTTGAAATTGGGGCCAAGGTTGCTGCCAAGAATTCCAATTTGGTGGGGGTTGATTATACATTTGATCATGAAATCCTTGTGTTTGAGGTCCTTGCCAAGGCCTTCTAGAGACACAATTGAGAGATTATGTGGAACTTGTAGGAGTTTCCTCTTGAAATACAGCTTTAAGACCAGGAAGTAAAGGACAACTCTTGGTCTCATGTTTTTTTGAACAAATGACACAGGTCTCTACAACTTTTTCATCCAAAGGACACTCTCTCAAGGCATGCTTCTTTCTACATCTGGGACAAAAGATTGCTAAGGCATCAAATTCAGCTTTTTGCTTGTTTTGTAACTTAAGGGTGTCTATTTGTTCACTAAGACTCCCTAAGATGTCAGATTTGAATTCATCAAGCATATTTCCTATTTCTGCCCTACTTACTATCCCAGAAGCAGACTTACTTGCCCTTGCAAGAGCAGGGTCTCTTGGGCCTTTTACAGTTTTGGATTTCCCTCTTGAAAGGTTAATACATAACTCAGATATTTCAGGTAATGTGAGCTGAGATATATCCCATTTTCCCATCATCTTAAGGATATCCAACCATTCATCCCTAATTGTTTTCAACAAGAGAGCTTTTAAGGTGTCTTGATCTAAGTTTTCCATTTTTTCTCTTTTGATGTTGTAATGAAATCTCTCCAACAAATCTTCCAAGTTTTCATCCTCTTTTTGTATCATCTTGAACACTTCCTCCTTATGATTAACTGACATACAATAATCCAAATACCTCTCTATAAATTCTTGTTTCATGTCTTCCCATGTCCTAATAGAACTGTTGATCAAACTCATAAACCACTTCAATGCTGCTCCTTTCAATGTTGAAGGAAATAGTTTAAGTTTTTGAGCATCTTGTAAGTAGTCATAAGTTCTACACAGGACTTCAAATTCAAATAGGAAGGTTTTAGGATCTTCAGTTTTAAGTCCATAGAAGTTTGGAAGGACAGAGGGTGAAATATTTTTCATGGTTGTATTGGTTTCTTCATCTACTATAGGAAACCCAAAAGAGCTTACCATTTCTCTTCTTCCTCTTCCTATACCTCCTTCTCCTTCTGCACCTCTACCTCTACCTATACCCCCTCCAAATAATGTGTGTTCTCCATTAAAGACCCCTCCTCCCCCATCTTCTTCCATAGTTGATTTTTCTGTGAAAGTGGAAAAGTTTGTGTCTCTAGCAGGGGTCCTTGAATATTCTTCCAAGACAGGTTCAGTGGATGAAGTGGAAGTTCTTTCTAATGGAATATATAATCTTAAGTCCTATGGAAGTCTAGGATCAATAAAGGATGGAATGTGGGTCTGAGTTGGAGGTGTGTTGGCTCTAGGTCTTGATGAAACAAGTGGTGTTCTAGGAATCACACTTCTGCTTCTTATGAGTCTACCCCTTGAGTCTCTCTCTCTATGCATATCATTGTTTTTGGGAGTTAAGAAACAAGGCTACCTAGTTACACTTCCCCAGCAATGGCGCCAAAATGTTTGTGCTCAACCTAGTGTTCCCAAATTGAGTTCATTAATTGTCAACCAGGGTTGGTAAACTGCTGAAGTGTGGTGCACTATATGTGCCTAGGTATTTGTTTCTCACTACGTTGTGTTTAGTGTTTTCTGATGTTTTTGGTTTTATTGTTTTATGTTTGAAAAGGGAAAGAACTAAATGCTGGTGAAAAGAAGCTATTGACCTAAACTATGGATGGCAAATAGCAAATGAAAATAGTAAAACAGAACAAAGCCTAAACTATGGCTAGCAAACAACAAATGCAAATAATAAAAAAGAGCAAAGCTTAAACTATGGCTAGCAAACAACAAATGCAAAGCTTGATAATGACTTCAAGAAAATAAATCACAACATGAGCTTAAACTTATCCAATTCATTCATTAAAGATGTGTTGGAAGAGCTTGAGAAATGGACAAGTTAAGTGTAAATGAAGTTCTCCTAACTAAACAATCAAACAATCAACTTAGAATGTTACAACATCTCATCCATGGTTAAAGGTTTATTGGAACATATTTGGAAAAGAACATTTGTAGCATAATAAGATTTCTACTCTAAACTAGCTTCTAATTATGTTCTAAAACTCAATCTAGCACCACTAGGTCTCACTCAAAAATTATAGCTTTCTTTTTAAAATAGTCTTTGAGAAAAGGATTATTTGTGAAATGGTAAAAAGGTTGCAAAATACTCCAGGTCTTAGACTGATACTAACTTCTGTCCAAATGATTATGTATTAATATGAGGTTGGAACAAAAGAAGTTTTGTAAATAATGAAGACCGTGGTATTTAAATTTAACAACTAATACAATTTAAAAATGCAAATGGATAACAACTAAACTAGAGTGATAATACAGTGAGCTAAGACTAAACTAGAGTGCTACTAGTCTACTTGAAGTACAATGAACAGTGTTAAATTAAAAAAAAAAAAGCCATTATCAAACTTGAAATGAAATGACAGAGCTGAACTAAATGCATTCTACCTCCGGAGTGTTGTAACTAAATTAACATGCACTTAATCTATGGAATTCCACAGTCCATCTCATTCAATATGAATGATATTTTGGAAGAGTTTGTAAAAAAAGTATGGCCGTATTATTGAATGCAATTGAACATAAACATAAGACTGAAGGCAAATAAAACTAAAATATAAGACACCACAGCTGTTTCTTATTCGTTGTTAATGATATTTTGGAAGAGTTTGTAAGAGTAAGATCAGCTGTGACACTTAGTGTAAACAAGCAACTAAAACCTACAATACCAAAGTTATGCCTTATTCATCATGATGATATTTTGGAAGAGTTTATTAGAGTAAGTCTAACTGTGATAATTAACAAAAGGAAATGCAACTAAAACCTACAATACCACATCTATGCCTTATTCATCGTAATGATATTTTGGAAGAGTTTATTAGAGTAAGTCTAACTGTGATAATTAATGTAAACAAATATGAATATAAACTTCAAAAACTTGCCTAAGCTAGAAATGAAAACGTGACTAAAATACTTATCTAAACTGTATAAATAAGGCTGCTCAGGAGGCAGGGGCCCTCTACCACCAGAGTAGCACGAAATATACTTCAATATTGACTTCAACGCTTTCAAGGAAATGATGCTTCTTTCATTAAAGAGAAATTACTTCAAAACAGAGTGTTTTCGGACTTCTAAAATCTAGCAATCAACCATCAAAATCTAACCTTGTCCCTTGGTTTCCCGAGCATATTTATAACAAAATTACATAACCGTATCTGAGATAACATAGGAATAATTGTCTTTCCTAATTAGAATAGAAATATAACTCTGAAGGTGGTCTCGTAATATGATTAAGGACATCTGGACTGTCCTTATCCTGTTAGGAGTCTACCTCCTAATTTGAGTTCCCACGTGCATAACCGCCTACAGAATTACGTTCAAGCTTCGTGGAGAGAAAAAAATGATGAGGGCATGATGTGGAATACACCCATATGTGTTTTTCTCCAAGATGACACCTGGAACCTGCGTAGACACAAAGACAGCTGCAGAATCGGCCACTAGCTACAGAATGTCTGCATTCTATAGCTAGATCTAGTTCAAACAGTACTACAATGACAAAATCATAAAAACATAGCAAGTTAGTCATGATATTCATTCCTAAAGAAATTTTAACTAATTTCATTGATCATTTGAGCCTGTGATTAGTAATGGACAAAAGAAATGGAGTGGAATGTGGTGGAAGAAAGAACAGTCTTGGAGCTCAACAAGAACCTACCATTGATTGGTCCTCCCAGAACTTCTTGCTCTTCAATATCTTCTAATAAAAATGCCTTATTACCTCTTAATGCAGTAATCTTATAAGGACCTTTCCATATATTATCAAACTTTCCATGCTTACCTTTGTCTTCATTTCGGGAATCCCGGTGAAGAAAAACATCTCCTAGCTTAAAATCATCATCTTTAGTCTTCTTATCATAAATATTCTTGATTTTCTCTTGAAGTTTTGAAGTGTTACTGAAAACTTAATCTTTTGACTGTTGTAGATGAATCATTTGGTTGATTCTTTGTTGGATATCATTTGGTTCACTGTCGATCTCTTGCAGAATTTTCATCACTGGTACAACTAAATAAGTAAGGAAAATTATGTCAACACCATACACAAGATGGAAAGGTAACAATTGATTGATATCTTTCTGCTAACTTTGTTTGCCCATAGAGAATTTGTGAGCTTTTTGTGCCAATTTCTCTTGTTCTCTTGCAACAATTTCTTGATTATGTTCACCAATGATTTATTTAATGATTCAGCCAACACGTTTCCTTGAGGATGGTATGATGTATAATGACCAATTCTAATGTGATACTTATCACAAAATTCAATCATGCTTTTGTACTTAAAGGAGGCTGAATTTTCAGTAATGATTTTATATAGATAGCCAAAACGAGATAGGATATTTTTCTCTAAAAACTAAATCATGACGGTATCAGTAGCTTACCTCATGGGTATGGATTCAATCCATTTAGTGAAGTAATTAGAGGCAGTGAGTATCCTCTTATGTTGGGCTGATGATGGAGGATGGATCTCGCCAATGAAATCAAGTCCCCATTGCTATAATGGTTCTTGCACTTCAATTGGTTTCAAGGGGAAAGGAAAATGATTTCTCTTTCCTTGAAATATTTGACATTCAGGACATTTCATGATTTTTTTATAGACATAAGAGAATAGACTTGGCCAATATAAACCTTCCCTCGAGATCTTATTTGTTATAGTCTTCCAGTAAAGATGACTGCCACAATCACCTTTATGAAAGTCACTCATCACTTTTTCAACTTCTCCTTCTACCAAACAATTCAACAACACTCTGCCAGGATATTTCCAATACAAGACATTATTAAGGATGAAATACTTAAGAGATTTCAACTTCAAAGATCTAGCTTTATTGCTAGGCAAGCTGGGAGGAGGATTCAAGTGTTGCAAAACATGAACAATATCATCATACCATGGTGATGAAGAAAAAAATTCAAATACCTCAAGTAATATTTCAGCCTCTTTCTCCTCAGATAATGCAGCAATAAAATTAATGTCCAAGGCATGTATATTTGAGTCCGTAATAAGCTTGGCCAGGCCTTGTACCTTGATCAGATTTGTAGGCTTTATTTCTAAGTCATACTCCAACATAGCAACGATCCATTTGCCATGCCGCCCTTCAATATAATTCTACATGAGCTCATCTTTGACAACAATGTTTGGGACATACGCAATGACATGAGAGTGGAGAATATAGGCCCGAAAGTCCTTCAATGATTTAACTAATGCCAAATCATGTTTCTCAATGATATTTTACTTCAAGGCTACATCTCTTATGGTTCTACTGAATAAGGCGATGGGTTGATCTATGTTCTGATGTTTATTTTGCATAAGGACAACATCTAGAGTATGATTTGAAGCAAATGAAAAAATGATGAAATCAAGTGTGTAATCTAGACTAATAAGAATAGGAGCGTGAGATAAAGAAAATTTAACTTTATTGAATGACTTGTTTTCCTCTTCAGACCATTTTACTTCACTCTCTTTCTTCATCATGTCAGTAAATTGCCTCAAGTGTTCAGCAAGATTGGGAACAAACCTTCTTAAAAATTTAATTTTTCCATTGAACGAATGGATTTCCTTCTTTCTCCTAGGATAGTCCAAGGTTTGAATTTCGTCAATCCTTGAAATATATATCTGGATACCATCTTTTGATATGATATGGCCCATAAATTTACCTTCATCCATAGAAAATAGGCTCTTCTTTGGGTTTAGCGATATGCCAAACTTTCTACATATCTGAAAAAATATTTTCAAGTGTTGTAAGTGCTGCTCATCTGTCTTGGAAAAACAGTGATGTCATCAAGATAGATGACCAAAAAGACATCCTTTTGATTTGCAAAAGAAATACCCCTTGCTCACTCAAAATTCGCCCTTTCGTTCTTCAATCCAAAGGGCATTTTGGCGTACATGAAGGTGCCCCATGGTGTTGTAAAGACTATCTTTTCTTGATCATCTGGGTGAACTAGAATTTGATTGTACTCAGAATATTTGTCTAGCAATGAAATTGTAGAAGATCCAACTACCCTTTGCAGAATATGGTCCATATTTGGTAGTGGGTAATTATCTTTCAACAACAATTTATTCAAATTTCTGAAATCTATACACAAACTAATCTCTCATGTCTTCTTCCTTACTAGCACTAAATTATATATCCAATTTGAAAAGTGAAGTGGAACTATAATACCAGCAGCAAATAATTTTTTTACCTCTTTTTGAAAGGATGGAAGCAACTTGGGAGTCATTGTCCTTAATTTTTGGGAGAAAGGCTTCTGATCTGGCTTTAAGGGAATTGTATGCTGGATTATACTCTTATCACACACTTTCAGATCATAATATTCCGAAGCAAATACATCAGCCAACTGAGACATAAGCATTGTGTATTTACCTTTCATCTTTGAGCTCAAGGATTTTTAAATCTTTACCATCTTTGGCTTTTCAAGAGTGCCAAGATTAAGGTCTTCCACTCCCACTTTTGTTGGCGGCATGGTCGTTTTTTGTGCAACATCGTCTTGATAAAAAATATCCTCCAAAGACACTAGACCTCTTGGAATGGAGTTGTCTTTCAATAGAAGTACTTTCATTTTTGCTGCATTGAATCCTTGGTTATCTCCGTATAACTGGTTATCCATTTATGAATTCACAAATTCCTCTTCCGTCTGTAAGAATTTGTTGATCTGTTTATCATATTTATAGACCTACCAACACTGAACATTATTTGGAATAGTAGGGAAATGTTTTACATTTATCTCATACTTTTTATTATGGTACAATGTAATTTTAAACATGTTGGCAGAATTAGCAAGAGAATCAAAAATAACATTTTTGTCCCTTAGTATTAATGACAAAGTGTAATCGATGAAGGTTTTGAGGATATCTAACACTGCATTTCAGTAAGCTTGCATCCTAGGATGCTCGGCCTGGTATTCCCCTTTTACTTGTTTTATTACCAGCTTACACTCGTCATACACAGAAATTTTCTTGGTACCCAACTTCCTAAGAATTTTCAGACCGGCTATCAAAGCCTCATAAATTGTTTCATTGTTCGAAGAGTCGAATGCCAACTTGTAAGAGGAAATTCGAACATTGGGAGGAATGTTAATGACTGATTTATAGGGGTGTGAATCCACACTCCAATTCCAGCCCCTTCCTTTCCTAAGGCTCCATCGAAGTCCATGGTCCACAAACCACTTTCTTTATTGAGAAGCTGCAAATCGGATGACTGAACTTTACTTTTTGCTTAAGAGAGTTCTGTTGTACCAAAAGGTTATGTTTTTTTCATTGTTTCATCTCTCTTTTGGGTTGATGCACTTGGTTCCAAACCACTTGGCATGTTTTCTTGATTTTTTGCATTTGCAATTTCTAAAACTAAATTTGAAAATTATGAATTTTTTGTTTTCTCTTCAATCAAAACCTCTAAAGATGTTGAACATTCATCATTGAATAAGATAAAGGACTCTAAATCCATGTGAATAGCATGTATGGGGTGATTATTAGGCTTTTCTCTACTACTCGTCATGTAATTCATTTTACTTTCGTGGTATAGTTTTCCAAGTTTCCCAAAGACGAGAAATGTAGCATATGAACATTCGAGCTACAAAGTACCTATAAGCTCTTCTCCCCATGACAAAGAGATAAAAATTCCATATATGGGAGGGATATGAGCCATGAAAACATCCATAAGGACATTCTTGGGTGGGATTTTCTCTAAAGACACCACTAGGTCCTTAATGAGTCCAAGACATTTCACCCTCCCTGAATCAAATGAATAAATATCATGGTAAGGTCTTGTGATATCCAACCCTAATATGTCCATAATTTCCTTAGGCATAAGTTTATGAGAGGCTCTAGAATCAAGCATGGCGTTATGGAGGATAAAATCGTGGATTTTGAGGCTAAGATAAAATAGAGGGACCTCACTATCTTATAAATCACCATCAACCTCAGGACCAAATAGAAGTTCTGGGTGATCATCACTTACATTAACCATATGGGACATCTGATCCACCCTAAGAAACTTAGCTACTTGAAACTTGTACTAATTTTTCTTCACTATTTCAGTTAAAGGAATGGAGACTTTCAACCTTGCAATTTCATTTTCAATACTAAAAGAGCATAATGTTTTTCTACCTCTTTTAATGGTGCGTCTTTCTTCTCGAGCTGATATTTGTGTGAAATCCCCTTCTTTTGTCCTCCATCTTGTACTTCTTTATCCTTCTTCTGACCATTGGTGGAAGATTCATTTCCTTTATCATGCTTATGAGCAACAGGTCCTTTGTCTTCTCTTTGATTTGGATTGGAAGTTTCTTTATGATGAGCATCTATTTGAGCATTATGTTTTTTCTAATTGGAGGTTATAATAACATTACTACTCCTAAAACCATAATGCCTTTGTACTTGAGTAAGAGCATTCTGATATCCCCTCTGATAATATTTCTTCCATACTAATAACATTTTGTCATTTGACAAGACATATTGTTGATCGTACGAGGTGCCCTTAAATTTCTACGGCAGTCTTCTTGATGAGGAAAATAGGTTGTTGATTTTCCTCAAATAAATGATTCTCGCCAGACATTTCTTCTTCATCTTCTTCATCAGGTCCCTTAGTGTATTTCTGTTGAAATGGAGTGCAAATTTGTTGTTGACTTTGTGGATCATGAGCCCTTTGTTCCCTTTGCTTGATCATGTACTGAGGTTGTTGATTTTGACCCCTGAAATTAGGGTTTCTAATGGAGGGTTCGACTTGCCTATTATTGTGAGGTAAATCCCCTGCGGATAGAAGCGATCTACTAACCTAGATCGGGTCTAGCAATAATCATATCATGCTAAGGTGCAAGTTCCTAATTTCAATAGACCAAAGTGACGAAGAAGGCCTACCTCAAGTCCAACAACATTTGTTTTACAGCAAAAGAGGATATAGCGTTCCCGTTTCCTCACTCACCGTAGAATCCCACAATCCTCTCGTTTCTTAGCGATTGAACACACACAAGAAACACGACAAAAAAAAGCGTAAAACCCGATATATGCAATTATGTATCATTCAGAGAAGACACAACTCATGATCATAATGGAAAATATGAGTGGAACCATAACCAAAGTCGCTTATCATTAATTCATACAAAGGAAAATACAACCTGGCTCTGACGCTAAATCTTCCTTCGGCGGGTCGTCAGCGGAATACGTCTCGGTAAAGCTTTTCGGGAATGGGGACAAGCCTCTCTCTTCGATCATCAATCTCCTTGCTACTGATTTAGCTCTATGAGGACTATTGCAACATTCTTTAGGCTATGAAGGCTCTTGGAGACTAGCTCGCAAAGGGAAATGGCAAGCTTATATAGATGGTGTAAGGGGAGTTGGGATCCCTACAATCATGGGATTGGCCCTATCCTTAAGGAAGCTTCCATGAGAGGTGGAAAACCACTTCCTCTACATGGAGAACCGGAGCCAAACGTCCCAAATCGATTTAGAGTCTAGTTCAGGAGTTGGTTGGAGTCAATCTTTCACCATTTATTTTTTAAAAACACTCCTTATTAAGCCTGGCATGGGTACAACACTGAGACAGTACGCCAGTTGGCGCACCCTCCTTAGAGGATTTCCCCCATTGGCGCGGGTATGACACTGAGCAGTCGTGCCAAGAATAAAAAGGTTATTTTTAGGGTTTTTCACAAGGAGTTGTCTTCAGAGGAATGAAAGTCCATGTCTAGGGGAATGCCATGAAAGTGTTTCGGAGTCCATGTCTCTTTGCTCACAAGTCACGGAATGAGCCCTCAATGTGTGGGACGGGGCCTCAATGTGTGGGATGGGGAATTGCGAGGATGGTGACAAATTTACGTATATGAGATGCTCCTAAATCATGAGGCCGAGCAGGGAGAAGGTGAGGAAAATCTTTACGAACGTGTCAGCCAGCTCTTGCCGTCGAGCACAAGTGAGAAGTACAAGTATCTCGTAAATGGCGATATATGTGGTATGGAGACGCCATCCGCAACAAGTGCATGCAATAATCCGGATCAAGGAATTGACACAACAATACGGTGAGTGAAACACCTTCGCTAGTTCTGGGACGTGACCATCGGGTGAATGATGAGGAGGAATCATAATAATCCACAAAGTGAAGCCTGGTTCAATAAACAAAATCGAGATCTTAATAAATACGACACGACAACAAAGTACAAGTTCAAGCATGCGAATATGTGAGTTGAATTCGAACATGCAATAACATCGTATGATTACTAGCCAATGATGAAATCTGTTAACAGACGCGAGAGGAACCACCAATAATGACAATGGTCCTCAAGGTACTATAGGTACAATATATGGCATGTGAATCAATGAGCTGGCGTCGAACACCCGTAGAATCACTCGATCGGAGGCCAATGATGAAAACCTTACGTCGAATGCGAAGAACCTGCCATTGAGGCATGCAGGCTCCAAGGTACCAGAAGGGAGTCTCTAGAGTAGCTTCCTGGATAATGAACTGAAGTTGACAGGAAGTGACCTTGATCGAAGGTGGCCATAGTGTTTCCCACATAATCGACGCGAGACAGAGGAACATAATGTCTTTGTGAATCAGGATCAGATCAGAATCAGAGGAAGGTTGATACTTGCAGAGGTCAACTTCTCTTGAACATGTGGCGGCATGACAGTGAGTTTGTGATGTTGACATCAAAATATCGGAGGTCATGATGACGGGCCAAAGAAGCGGATGAGAGGTCAAAGAGATCACCACAACCCAGCAGAGGCAAGTGGCCTACGAGATGGATATACAACCCAACACAAATGCGGGACGGGTGCCATGTTCCAGAGCGACATGCGAGCCGACATTGATGCGGTTCATTTTTTTCCCCACCATTTACGTCGTTACCCCAATTATTTTTGAACACAAGCTTGAATGGGATAGCATATGCTTGTCATATAAGTTCATCCTTCGGACGAATCCATCCTAGTACATTTAATGAGCCCTAGGAAGGAGGAACTCGAATATCGTCATTACGACTGGATCCGATGTCATCAGGGTTTAACGAGTCTGAAAAAGGAAGAACTCGGCGTCTTTTCATGTTTAGAGAGTTTGAAAAGACAACAGAAAAGTAAACTCCAACAGTCCCTTTTCGTAGATAGTTCCTCAGATCCGAAAAGGTAGAAAACTATGTCCGAGGAAACCTCCTAGTCGCGATAGGCTAGGGTATTCCTTTTTCATAAATAATCTATCCCAGCCCGAAAAAGGGGTAAACGTATACTGGGTAGATGTCGTTTCATAACCACTTTAACGAGATCAAAACGACAAACGACTCAGCAATCTTTTCATGTTCAGAGAGTCAGAAAAGAGCTGAAAGATGACTCCAAAATGACTTTTTCGTGTTTTTATCGAGTCTGAAAAAGTATAAAATACAACTCGTATCACCATTCAAGTCGCATAAAAATCTGTCGCTGCACATAAAGGCAAGTGTAAAATCCATTTTTTGACAAAATATATTAAAATATTGAGAAAAATGACATTTAAAACTTAATTTTTGACTTAAAAAGTTATAAATAGGCTCCAAATGGTAAAACAAATTTACTTTTACTTTTTACCTCACTTAGAGAGCAACATTGGTCTGTTTATGTGCAAACTTGCGGCGGTGATTGCGTCCGATCCGGGACATCATTCAAATCCTCGTCTGTTCCAGGTAAAAGGCGTTACCTTAAGCTCCATTTTAATCCATTTTTTATGAGTTTCCATTGTGCATTAGACTTCTGGGAGGACCCTTTTGAAATTTTAGGGCTCGCTCCATTGGCGCGAGTATCGGGAACGAACCCACGCCAATGGACATTTGCTCACAAAGGGGTCGCGCCAACTTCCGTGACTATTAGGAAAACAGTCGCACCAATGGCGCAATGCAATTTTCTGCTTAAAGTTTCCAAAATATGAGCTACCCATGTGGATTTCCAAATGCACCAGAGATCTAACAAGGCATTTTTTATTGTGTTGATGCAGATATACGATACAATGGTTATTGAGTGGAAGGAGAGGGAACATGGGGAGGAAGATGAAATGGATATAGAAAATGAAGTCTGTATGAATGCACTCAAGAATTGTGGACTCAAAAAATTCTTCCTTACTCCATGCTTACGAGCTCAACCTGAGCTACTACAATACTTGGTCAGCATATGGGACGAAAATGAGGAAGTATTCAAACTTCGGGACCAAGTATTAGCTCTTGAGGTCTCTAATGTTTATTTTATAACCGGATTGTCGTGCAGAGGTCCAGTGCCAATCATAACCGGCAGCAGACCTTCCGGAGAGAAAATGGACATGGTAATGGCAAGAGTGTGCCCAGGGGCATGAATAGGATCGAGAAGCGGGAAGGTGGACATCCACACTGTCCACGACCTAGCACTCAGGGTAGTGCTTCATACCATTACACGAGCTGCAGGATCACAAGCTCCACATGAGGCAACCAAGGCCCAAATCATACTAGCCTCTGAGTGTATGAACTCCATATTGTTTGATTGGGCCACCGCAGTGACGAGCAATATCAAGAGGCAGCTAACAAGATGCAAGCAAACCAAACTAAAGCAGTTTGGATATGGTTCCATTCTGGTGTCGTTCATCCTAGAACGAATACCTATTTTCCAAGGCCAAGGGGCAGTAGTCTTCGAGCCGATACCGAGGGAGCCAAGGATGGCTCGCTGGGCAGCACTTATGCCCAAGTCAGGAGGAGGTCAACAGATGTCTTGGAGACCTGAGTTCTTTGGGTGGTTACGGTGTCAACTGATCGTGGTTGAAGATTGTCCTTATGTTGGGACCGATTTCATCGGAGATCCCAATCTTCCACTCCCGGAGGGGGAGGACTGGGATGAGGAGCTGGGTATGATTTTCTTTTTTATTTTTATGTATTTATGATTTTTTTTGGTAATACATGTCCGTTCTAACCATAACTTTATGTGAATGCAGACGTTGGTCCAGAGAGGCCCGCGGGCATGTCGCCCATTGCTCGGAGGACCCATCTCGTACATGACCCTCAAGCTGAGGGTGGTGAAGGGAGCGAGCTAATCCAGAACCTGGAGGGCATTGCCCGGGGAATCCCAGACTATGCGCGGTTGGCAGACGTCCCATTCGCTTACCAGCGAAACACTGTGGGGGTGCTTAGTCGCCTTCACACACTGCTGAGGTGATTGGTGCGTGCGGTGGCATGTTACCACGAGCACCATGCTGATTAGCTTATTTAGGGCTTTTTCATGCATATTTTTTAGAGACATGTTGTCTTCGGCTATTATCAGACAAACATGTATATTTTTTGACTTTATGTGATGTACTGCAAACTATTGGACACATATATCTATATATCTATTTCTGGATGGATCTTTTTACATGTGATGATGTTTTTATAAATTGCGCAAATGTCTATCTAAAACCAAATTAGCTACTGCATCTGTTAATGTATTCATATGCCTGGGTATGTGTTGATATGTGATATAATCAAAATTTCTTTCTAGTAAACGAATACATAGATACAGACGTAAAATAGATGGGTTTCTTACTGAATAGTGACCGTTAAGTTGTAATACTACAATCTGTGAGTCTAGATACACAAGCAATGCACGAATGCCGAGGTTAACAGCCTCGGTTAATAATTATAAAACCACACTATACTCCACAACATTATTTGTGGTAGGCCCTAGACACACACCTTGCAAATTAACCAACTCACTAGCAGGATCATAGATTACCCAGGCTGCCGAGGACATATTCCTCGTACTGCAGGAGGCACCATCCGCGAAACCCACAAACGGAGTAGTAGACATCTGCACAATCAGGAAGACCCGATCAACAGAAAAAATGCTTACATGGAACACCACACCAAACATGCACACAAATGAATATACACACCTATGTACACACACCACACCAAAAATAACTCAAGCGTAGTATTTTTTAAGGTACAACCCATTTCTAGGCTGCGCCAACGGAACTCCTTCGTAATTAATGAGCTCATAAGCCCCATTTTTCAATACTCGTTTTACTATGTAAGGCCCATGCCACATGGGTTGGAACTTGCCTGCTCCAAGTTTGTCGTGCGCTTGGTCATATAGGAGGACGAGGTCCCCTTCGACAAAGGAACGCGGAGATACAGATTGATCAAAGTGGGCTTTGACCCACTTCTTTTGTGCTTCAATGACTAAAGCAGCCAAGCGGCGGGTTTCATCCAGCCGTTCCAAATACAAGAGATGCTCTTCTTCAGGAGAAGTGTCGGGCAAAAGTTCCACAGCCAACTTTAAAGAAGGAATTTCGCACTCAATCGGAAGAGTTGCTTCCAGACCATACACCAATTGGAAAGTGTGAATCCGGTCGCACTCTTTGTTGACGTCCGGTTGGCCCATAGAGCTGAGAAAAATTGGAGGTGCCAATTGGACTTATGAATTCCAATTTTCCGTTGAAGCATTGTGACCAAAAATTTGTTTACAGCCTCAACCTGGCCATTTGCCTAGGGGTAATATGGCGTTGAGCTATCATGTCGTAAGCCCAATTTTGATGTCAGCTCGGCCATCATGTAATCTCGAAACTGAGTGCCATGATCGGTAAAAATGGCCTGAGGGACCCCGAAACATGCAATAATATGGTTGAAAATAAACTGGGCAGTTGTCTTACCGTCGGTGGCTAGTGTAGGCATTTCTTCGGCCCACTTAGTAAAGTAGTCGACAGCGAAGATTATATATGCATGCCCCCCGGCCGAATGAGGGTTACACGTCATGAAATCTACGCCCCATTTTGCAAAAGGGCCGACAGTAATGAAAGGATGCAGAGGGAGAGGTGGCGCGCGCATCTTGCGCTGAAAAACCTGGCAAGCATGACATTTGCGGACAACAATAATACAGTCTTTGAATATCGACGGCCAGAAGTAGCCCGCACGTAGAATCTTCTGGGCGGTGGAATATCCGGACATGTGACAGCCATAGGCGCCACTGTGACAGTCATTCAAGACTCTTTCAGCCTCCTCCAGGGTCAAGCACCGGCGGAGCACTGAATCTACTTCAACCCGGTATAACGTATCTCCTACAATGCGGTAGGGTTGAGACTGATGCCGAAACTGACGTCGGGCATTTTTGGTCAACTCAGACTGGAACGTTGAAGTTTGAAGATACACAATAATGTTTCCATACCATGGGTCGCGAGTGCTGATAAGGAAGAGTGTTTCGTCCGGGATATGATCCTTGGAGTGAGAGGGGGTGGAATCTATCGGGAGCGAGCAAATGAGATCCGCAAAAACCAGTGATTTGGTCGATTTAGCAGTAGTAAACTCTAAGTCGAACTCCTAAAGGATAACGATCCATTTGGAGTATTTTCCCCCCAGTAATATTCGAGATAGAATGTATGTCATGGGGTTGCAATCCGAAACCACGGTTACTGTACACAGCAGGATGTAGTGGCGGAAACGCTGCATAGCTTGCACTGTGGCTAATGCCAATTTCTCGACGTGAGCGTAACGTGTTTCTGTGTCGAGAAGATTCTGTGATAGATAATAAACAACGTGTTCATTGCCATCATCGTCATCCTACACCAGAACCATAGCTATGGTGCTAAACACGACAGCCAAGTATATTGTGAAATCACGGTGATAGTTTGGAGGACGAAGCAACTGAGCATTAACAAGTAACGTCTTAAGCTTCTCAAAGGATCGATGAGAAAAATCGTCCCAGCGAAAGGGAATGTGTTGCTACAAAAGATACGTGAATCCTTTGGCCACTTCTGCATAGTTTGGGATGAAGCGTCGAAGGAAATTAGATTTTCCCTGCAGACTCAGCAATTGGTGTAACGAGGAGGGTGATGGGAGATTAACAATAGCCTCGACCTTTAGAGGGTCGAGGCGAATCCCATCCTTGGAGACTATAAACCCCAAAAGATGGCCAGAATCCATGCAAAAGATGCATTTATGAGAGTTAAGTGGGATATTATAGCATCTACAACGAAGGAAAATCTGGCGGAGGTGTTCGGGGGTGGTCCTCCCGCCGAGCTGAGTGAGTTGGCAGATCATCCAAATAAGGCTGAACGATATGGCGTATGTCGTGGAATGCGTAAGACATAGCACGATGGAAAGTAGCCCCAGCGTTCTTCAAGCCGAACAGGAGCTTTTTATAAGCAAAGGTGCCCCACGGAAAAATGAATGCAGTCTTGTGTTGATCGGCAGGTAGAATATTTATCTGATTATACCCGGAAAAGCCATCCATCAAGGAATAAATCTCGCTCCCAGCACATTCGTCAATGATTTGATCTATAAAGAGGGTGGGGTAGTTGTACTTAGGACAGGCCCGATTAATATCACGGTAATCAACACAGACTCTTATAGTACCCTACTTCTTATCTACAGGGTCAATGTTGGAGACCCATTCTGTGAGGGGGATCAGGTAAATGAAGCCTGCGTTCAGAAGTTTTTCAACTTATGCTTTAATGGCAGCGGCTTTGCAAGGATGCACTGGGCGTAGGCGTTGGTGCATGGGTTTCGCAACGGGATAGGTAGGAATCTCGTGCACTACTATGCTAGGATCAATCCCAAGAATTTCCTCGTAGGACCAAGCGAACACGTCTCTGAATTCACGAAAAAGATCAATATAAACTCGTATCTCATCAGGAAAACAAGTCACTCCCACATGTATGTTTTCAACTATCCCCGGTTTGACGGAGATTTAGATCGGCATGGTTTGGGTAATGTTTCTTAGGTTTCCTTCCGAAAGGACTTCATGTACCAATATAGGCGTCTGGAGAGGGGGAGTAGGAACCTGAGATGCAAAACGCTCTAGACAATCTGAAATTGCCCCCAGGCTGGGCATGAAGGAGGAACGATGATGTCCATCGCTCCAAGGCAGCTCCTAAAGAGACATGGTTTCAACAATGGCTTCATCAGAATGGAAAATCTCTTTTAGAGGATCAGGCGAGTCGGCCTCGCCGAGCCAGGGGGATTGAGAATAGATATCTAAACCCATGCTCGAAGGAGCATGTTGAGGAGGAGGAGGATCGAATGCGGCGATGATTTCACAGTAATTAATCTCTACTGGAGTTAAGGGCATCGATTCTCCAAAATCAGTCACCTGTTCAGGTGAAGGGATGATCCATGGGTCGTCAGACCTAGAGACCATATTAACTTGAATGATGTGTGGTGGTGGCATGGGTAAGATACCCATGAGGACGGGGTCCTTGAAGAGACCGGGTCCTACACTGTCAGGGGGATTGAGGATCTTATCCACATAAGGAATTTTGTTCTCAGAGGGTGAGGTGAATAAATACAACTGATCCACAGTAACAATTTTTCCCTCATGAGGGAACTTCAAAAGCCGAAAGAGGGTGGATGACACGCATAACATGGCGTGAGTCCAACTGCGGCCGAGAAGTAGATTGTAGTTAAGTTTGGCATCAACCACTTCTACTTCTACGTTGACTATCTTCCCTTGTAACGTAATCGCCAAACTCTCAAGAACACCCAGGGGTTTGGATTCCCGACCATCGAATGCTTCTAAGGCATTGGGAGATGATGAAAGAGCTGGAGAGCCAATGGCTTTCCAGCAGGCGGATGACATGACACAGGTGGAAGCACCTTCGTCCACAACGGCCCTATGGATGTTAAGACCGTTGATCCCAACTTGAATAACAAGAGCGATTTGATGTGGAAGTCGGGGGGTGAAATTTTCTAAGTCGAAGGTGAGAAGACTAGAATCTGCGGGATCGATTCCACCGATTGCAGACAACAAAGCTTTCTGTTGTGATGGGAAACTTTGAAGAACTTCCAATGCATACATGGCAGAAGGTGCCTATGCCAAATCCTCAACAATACTGTAGTGTTGAGCGGCACGGGCATTTGGATTATAGGAAGACCTTCGCAGAACACCTTTAGAAGGTGGCCTCACAACAGGTTCAACAGTAGGCTTCTCAATTTCCAAAGGATCGGAGATAGGAAGAGGAGGTGGGCCATCCACAACTTCCTTCCCAGCTGGCTGATGCAATCCAGCATAATCCTTCGAACGTGTATCAATTGAGACAGGTGTTGCACCATTCATCATGAAGACTTGGGACCCAAATGGTGCAGATGGTGAGGGCTGCTCAACCATCTGGGTCTGCTGAGATGGGAACGATTCTTTAATAACTGCTGGAGTCCCTTTGGAGCCTTTCAGGAGTTGAGTAATCTCAGATCGTCGGGGACAATCTTTGGTATAGTGATATCCTTCACAGATAAGGCAGGGGTACTTCGGTTTATGTTGGGAACCGTCATCAGTACGAGGTTTAGGAGACTCTGGTTTTGGGGCGTCGGGTTTGGATTTTACTTTTCCCTTCTTCTTCCCTTTGGAGGCTTTTTTCGTAGGATTAGCCTGAACGGTGTTGACCTCCGCAGTCTTGCCAGAATTTGAAGGAGCGGGGAGAGCAGAATTATTGGAATAATTGGACTTTTGTTTCCCATTTGAAGATTTTCGAGAATTTTGAAACACGGAACCAATAACACCATCCACCGCCGGGGTAGGTGGAGCTTTAGAGGTTCCTGGACGTGGAACATCAATCAAAATATCATACAGCGTGCCAGACTGAGAGTATACTAGATCAAGATACTGGGCACGTGTAATGGCCTGTTCCTCGGTCACACATGCCCCCATAGCAATATCTTGAGATATTTTGTTAACGAAGGAGGTGGTGAACCAATGAGTTAGTAGTTGATCAGGTATATCAAACTTGATCAGCCTATGACGATGTTGCCACTCACGAATATGATCGGATATGTGGGTGGCTTTATCCTACTTCAACGAAGTCAGGAGATGCATCCCAACTTCATAGCGAACCGATAACTGAAAGTGGGTCAGAAAAGCCATTGCTAAAGTATTGAAATCCTGAAAGATGCCACGGGGTAGTTCAATATACCACTTAGCAGCAACACCGGTAAGAGTGCGCTGGAAGAGACGTAGACGAATTGAATCATCGACCCAAGAATTAGACGAACACCACAAATGGTAGGTCATTACATGAGCTTGGAGGTCTTCACCAGCTTTACCTTCAAACTTAGGGCAGTCGCTAGGTACCTTGGTCGGAACCAGAGGCCAATAAGGATTATGAAGAATCGGATCATTGGTTAATTTAGAAACGTCTGGTAACTCCAAGGTAGCCAAGAACGACAATTGCAGATTGAACGGCATGCCAGGCCCTCGATAAGGACCTGTACCTGTACTCCACGCTAGTTGAGTGTATCCTTTCCCCCATGGGTTCTGTCCCGAAGGATTCTGGCCGTAGGGGGTATAGGGTGTATAACCAGCCTGATTCGGTTGCTGGTAACCAGTGTACGGGGGTTGATAACCAGAGTATGGACCCTGATTATATGTCGGTCCCATTTGAGCAATCTGTGGATTTGGCTGCTGAGTATAGGTGTAGCTGGGTTGTTGAGTGTAATAATGGGAACCTTGGGGCGGATTATAAGTCGGTCGTGATTGACCGTGGGGGTAGTAACCGCCTTGAGGTTGAGCGGGCTGCTGATAAGTGGGACCCTGTTGAGCACGATAATTAGGGTGCACTGGTTGATTCGGTTGCGGCATCGAGTAACTCGACTGTTGAGCAGGGTTGACAGGATGTGTAGGCTGGCCTGGTTGGACAGGCTGGCCAGGCTGAATGAGCTGACTTGGTTGAACAGGTTGCCCCGGGTGAACAGGTTGTGCCGGTTGCACAGGTTGACCTGGCTGTTGTAGAACACCAGGTTGTACTGGATGGGCCGGTTGGCCTGGTGGTGAAATAGAGCCAGGTGGTGGCTGGTAACCAATTTGACCTACCGCAGGACCATAAGATGATCCTGGCTAATGTGCAACATTCGGACCAATAGGATACTGAGGTTGCATGGATTGGGAAGGTTGGACTTGCCCCCCGGGACCATATTATGGCCCTGGTTGGTACCCCGGTTGTCTTGTGAGTCCTTGAGGTTGCCCAGGTCGGACTCCAGGGAGAGGCTGCACAGGTTGACCTAAAGGGTTGTAATACTGTCCTTGTGGACCGTATAATGGCCCTTGCTGGCCCGAAGGGTAGCCCTGTAAAGGTTGTCCTTGCGGGTCATAAGGATAGCCAGGCTGGCCCGAAGGTTGGCCTTGAAAAGGTTGTCCTTGCGGCTTATAAGACTGCCCAACATGGTTAGATGGAAAACCTTGAGCATGAAGGTGAGCCTTTGGAGCGGGTAAATGTAAAGGATTCTCGTACTCATCATACTGATATGGAAAAACGTAAATAAGGGTACCATCCTGTGCATAATGCGAAAAATATGGGCGGTTGGGATCTTGAGAGGATTGTCCGACCTCGGGATTCGATTGTTGTAAGGACAATCGATACTCCTCAGGAGATATGTTCTCCGGCATAGCAGATGCTTTATAGACGTCTTCGGGAAGTGATGTGGTCCTTACGAACTGAGTGGTAACAGCAGGTGTAGATGCAGCCACACAAACAGTGGGCCTGACGGGTACAGAAGTGACCTGAGGGGATGACGTGATGGGTGTCCTAGGAGACATCCCCAATGAAGGAATAACGGGCCTCGTAGAAGGATTCGATATCCCCATAGAGGCAACGATGGTGATAATCTGACCTAAAGATCTATACCCTGCTGGTAGTGAAGGACCAGGCGAGGACATGACAGATAATTCGGGGTTGTCTTCTGGGAACAACTGGTAATCTTCACCAGACGTGGGGATTTCCTCACTGGGATAATGGCTGGATGCACCCATATCTGAACCTACCGCTAGATCTCGTAATAGACGGCGAGGACTAGGAGGAATAACAGCAGCTATAAAAGGCGAACCCAATGTCAGAGGAGGGAAATTTTCCCCTACTCCAAATCCAGACCAAGGGTCGGAAAAGGGCCAATTGAACTCAACTGGTCCTCCAAAGGGAAGCTCGAACTTGGAGAGCGGGTCCCCATCGGGAAACTCTCGGAAAACAATGGGCTGCGATGTTGGTAGAGGATTGCGAGACCTGCGATGAATCATCCGTATATGGACTACCGGTCGAAAAAGCGAAGGTTCTGCACGACGATGCCGATGAAAGGAAAAGATAAAACACAACACACGAGTTGAAAAAGACTTGTGTAGTCAATTTAGCGTCCTAAATTGCTAACATAAATTATCAACCAAGGCTAGTAAACTGATGAAGTGTGGTGCACTATATGTGCTTAAGTGACCTCTTCCTTACTTCGTTGTATGTGTTTTTCTTATTGTTTTTGGGGGTTTTGTCTTTTTAGTACTTAGTACGCTACTCTATGTTCAAAAGATGAAATCAAATCTATGTCAAAAAGAAAAGAAAAGGAAACCTTAGACTCAAAACAGAGTGTAATTGTAAATTCTATCTCTAATTAGGAAAATGGTGAAAAACAGAACATTCTAATCCATGGATATCCTAGCTTGTGAATGAACATGAAATGTAACTCAACATAATACAACCAAATCTCTTTCATCTAATATTGATATGTTGGAAGAGCTTTTTAAGAAAAAGAATGATTGTAAGATAATGAGGATCTTTTAATCTAATTTCAAAATAGAAAATGCTAATTAACTCAACATGATACAATCAAATCTCTTTCATCTAATATTGATATGTTGGAAGAGCGTTTTAAGAAAAATAATGATTGCAAGATAATGAGGATCTTTTAATCTAATTGCAAAACAGAACAGTAACTTAAAACATTATAGTGAAATCTCATTCATTTGATAAAGGTTTGTTGGAAAAGCTTGAGAAAAATATTACTATAATGTAGTAAGGATCTCCTATGAAATGCTGAAACAACTTATAACATTACAACTAAATCTCATTCATGAGTTAAAGGTTTATTGGAAGAGCTTTTTGAAAGAGATTAATCATAATGTGATAAGGATCTTCTATGAAGCAAAACAATGAATAACTCACAATACTACAACTTAGTCTCATTTGTGAATTAAAGGTTTATTGGAAGAGCTTCTGAAAGAGACTAATTACAGTATAATGAGGAATCTGATCTAAAATTGTGTGAACAAAATATTTCTTATACAGAGATTGACAGTAGGGGCTTTTACTGGTTATTTCACCTTTACTAGAAAGGATGGAACCAGAAGCTTCTGGCCCTCTTACTGACTCTGCCTAAAGAAATATAATGTAAACACTAAAAACTAAATAACAGAAAATGAAATGCTAATAACTCAAAATATCACAATTGAAACCCATTCATTTAATAAAGATGTTTTGGAAGAGCTTGAGAAAGAAACTAACTGCAATATCATGAGGATCCTTTATCTAAGCAAATGACATGAAAAATAATGCTAAAAGCTATGATTTCAGAAAGCAATCTAAGTAAAGAAATATGACAAAACCGAATTGAAAACAACTTATCTAGAAAACATGTAAAAGCCTCCTTGGATAGCAGGGGCCCTCTGCTACCAATTTGGTGTAATCCTTAGCTCCTTGAAGTTGTAATCATAACAGCATCAAAGAACTTCTTTATTAAAAAAACTCACAAATCTACATCCCATTCCATCTTGAACTTTGTTACAAAAGACTCTCTCTAATCCTTTCTCTTCTTCTCCTAATTTTTCATTACTTTTTCATTACCCTTGATAGGAGAAAGCTTCTCCTATTTATACAAAATATGAGAATTTATCTCATTAATGGGAGTCCATGAATCTCTCCCTCCATCTCTAGAGTTACAATCAAAATAGGAAATGATAAGACACATGTCTTTCTAGAATTTCAACACAACTAAGAAATGAGACACATATCCTCTTAGAGTTTCAATACAACAAGGAAATAAGACACATATCCTCTTGATCCCATGATCTTCTCCAACCAAATTCAAATTTTTCCTTAGAGTTCCACATAAGGGTCTTCTAGAAGTCTCCTTTTTGACCTACACATGTCACAAAACTCATAACACATATATAGATATATGAAACTATGTTAATTTTCTAGTTTCTAATCATAAATTCACTTTAAATACATAAAATAAATAAATTTGGAAAACAAGGATCCTAACCCATATATTTATGAAAATGATTACTTGATGTAGAGTTTTAGGTCATATGGCTATGAAATAAGAGCTAAATGGTTATGACATAATGGAAATATGTATGAATATGGAAAACACTTTTGAGACTCAACAAGACTCAAGGCACACAATCAAACGGCCAAACAACAAAAATCTAACAGGGCGTGTGATCGTGGGTGATTTATTTTACGACATTGAAACTTAGAAACTTCACCGTTTCATGTTTTAAGAGTCAAGAAATGGATGAAAGATGACTCTATCTCTTTCAGTTTTGAATCAAGTGTGAAAAGACAAGTGCTTGGTGATATTTTCAAATTTAAGGAGTCAGATAAGATCAAAATGACTGCGCAGGAATGCTAGGCAAAGGGTGTACCAAATAACCGTGAACTGCAATATACACCTTGGTTTCAAAATGAAAGAGAAATCAACCAAGGACTTAACGTACATGTAGGAAATCTCCCCGAATGCTGTGTCCGGTGTATCACAGGTATAGGGCGGCAGACTCGGCTTCCTATGGATAAAGGATAGAAACCTAGTGGGGTCTCCCTTTATATACGCAATGGTATGGGGAGCACAAGTCCGTACTAGTGTTGTCTAAAGCCAAGAGGTGAACAACAACTACTAGGTTTAAAAACGTCAGAACACGTCTCTAGCCTAGACCTCTAAATATTTCATTAATGTTTCAATGCTGCCTTAGTGTAAATTGAATAAATTTTAATGTTTATCTTCAATTATGTTTTAGTTTTCAGGCCCTAGTGAGTGTTATGTCCCAAAATCTCTTAAATGCACACTACATGCCACAGTATATCATTTCATTCGATGAAAGCTAATTACGAGAGAGTTAAGATCTTTTCACACAGTAACAAAATGACCAAATAACAACCATTAATGTCTCTAATGCAGCTAATGGAAACTAAAAGATTTTCTTTCAAAGTTACTAATCACTAATAACACAGAAAAGATCTAATTCGCATTAACTAATCCAAAGCAAAAGAGATTTTTTATTTTTATTTTCAATGTTTAAGAAAAAAATGCACTAAAAAAAATGAAAACTAATGAGACAAGCAATTTGAGAAGCGGTAGAAAAAGAGGGGAAAAAACAATCAAATTCCACTCAATGCAAGCACGCAATCAGACCTCAAATTGACAAAAAGTCCCTCAAATCAAAAGACACCCAAAGACTCAAATGAACCATGTAATCTAGGCCCAAAACGAGACAAGGAAGAATTCGAATGAAGAAGAAGCCAAACACTCAAATAATGCAATAAAACTACAGACAACCACCAAATGAATGCAGAGAAGTAATCAAAAAATTGACTGAACAGATCGAAACCACAAACTCCCAAGGGAGGCTCGACGCACAATAGCACCTAGATGCCCTAGGGATAGAATGTAAAATCGATAGAAACGGGCAAACAACCAAAGCATGAAGGTCACAGTCAGTCAAACAAGGCTTCAGAACACTCAGGCAGTCAAAGAAATGAAACCAAAACCACAGATCAAGCTCAGAAAGATCAAAACCAAGCAAACCCTAGCACCTCACCGCATTGGCATGACTGTCAGGCTGAAACTAGCGCCATAACAGGATTGGCGAGGGTAGGAAACTGGCAACTAGCACCAATTGGCACGACTATTGAGCTAATAAGTGCGCCAGTCAAGTTTGCTATGCAAAAAATAAAAAAGAGCAATCCAAGATGCAGACCAGTGATGTTTAAGCTCAAACCAAAAGTCAAAGACATGAAAAGAGCCAGCCAAAAGAGCTGATCGAGCAAGCAAAGTCAAGAATCGATCAAAAGACAAGACAATACTCCAAGTGTTCAGTTCATAAACTAGACCGAAGATTGAGTGAAGCAGCATTCATCTACTTTCGCTAATGCAAAGCAAGAGCATTTCAAAGACTATCTAGCTAACTTCAGGCTCCGTCTGTAGTTTATAAAAAGAACAACAAGCTAACTCTTCAGTGGAGTCGCCAATTTGTTGTAGAGGTAAATCCTCTCTGTGGATAGAGGAGATCCCTACTAGCCCAGATCGGGTCTAGCAACAATCGTATCACGCTAAGGTGCAAGTTCCTAATTGCAATAGACCAAATTGCGAAGAAGGCCTACCTCAAGTCCAACGTTGTTGTTTGTAAAGAAGATGATGTTCCCGTTTCCTCGCTCCGGCAGATCACAATCCTCTCACTTGCCGCGATCGAACACCTGCACACACAAAAAACACAACAAACACAAGCGTAAAACCCAATATATGCAATTATGTATCAGTCAGAGAAGACACAACTCATGATCATAATGAACAGTACGAGTGGAACCATAACCAAAGTTGCTTATCATTAATTCATACAAAGGAAAATACAACTAGGCTCTGACGCTGAATCTTCCTTCGGCGGGTCGTCAGCAGAATACGTCTCGGTAAAGCTTGTCGAGAATGGGGACAAGCCTCTCTCTTCGATCATCAATCTCCTTGCTATTGATTTTGCTCTATGAGGACTATTGCAGCATTCTTTAGGCTTTGAAGGCTCTTGGAGACTAGCTTGCAAAGGGAAATGGCAAGCTTATATATATGGTGGAAGAGGAGTTGGGATCCCTACAATCATGGGATTGGTCCTATCCTCAAGGAAGCTTCCATGAGAGGTGGCAAACTACTTCCTCTACATGGAAATCCAGAGGCAAACATCCCAACCCAATTTAGAGACCAGTTCAGGAGTTGGTTGGAGTCAATCTTCCACCATTTATTTTTAAAAACACCCTTTATTAAGCCTGGCGCGAGTGCAACTTTGAGACAGAGTGCCAATTGGCGCGCCCTCTTTGGAGTATTTCCCACATTGGCGCGGGTATAACACTGGCTAGTCGCGCCAAGGATGGAAGAGCTATTTTTAGGGTTTTTCACAGGATTGTCTTCAGGGGAATGAAAGTCCATGTCTAGGGGAATGCCATGAAAGTGTTTTCAGATCATGTCACTGCTCACAGGTCACGGAACAAGCCCTCCAATGTGTGGGACGGGGAATTGCAGGGACAGTGACAAATTTTTGTGTAACACCTATCATCTATGGTCATTTTATCCATCATATTCTCCATGGTTTTGATGAAGGTGTCTAATTTTTCCTCTGATGAAGTAGATGTTTCTTCCTTGATGGTTACCCTTTTCTCCATTTTGAATTTTGACTTCTTAATAATTAGGTTCGCTTCAACGCTCACTGCGTTTCTCTTCATTTCTTCAATATTTTATGGGTTTATTTCCCTTGGCCAATAAGCCATGTCAGGATCAAAACCATCAAGGTGATGAAGTAAAGCAAGGCCTGGATGAGGCTTGATATTCTCAAGAATTGAATCATATATTTTTTTGAATATAGTTGTAAAGTCTTGTGCAAACTCATTTGGATTCCTTTTCAAGGAGTTATATTCATCTAGGATCTATAAAAAATTCTTCTTCTCCTCCCATTTCACCATAAATAATTCAATTATATGCTTTTATGTAGCTATAGAACCAACTGTTAGAGTGCGGAACCATTTGTTTACCTCGCCAGATATAATTTGTACTAAGATGCACATCTTAGCATCATCATCATTTTCGATTTCTTCATGATTTATGAAATCAATAACTTTGAAAAATGTGTTGGTCAGCAATAAATTCTGATGTTCCATCGAAAATAGGCATTCTCTAACCATATTTCAGAGGTAATGCAGTGAGTTGTTGTGGTTGTATCAACAGAGAAAATCTGGCCATGACTAATGGAGGAGGTAGTGGGGGTGTTGATGGAGTGAATACGTGCAGAGGTAATGATGGAATGAAAGAGAGAGATGATGATGTAGCTATGTGAGAATGTGTGTTATTAGGTGACAAAGAAAAATCCTGTTATTGGTATTGGAAATAAGATTTTTTCAGAAGTTACTTGAAACTTATCAACCAAACCTTGAAGCTTATGAATATTAGACCAGACTTCACTATCAAGCTTAGAATAAGAAGACTCAAAAAATGGAAAGTATGTCTCAAAATCAATAGGGTCAAAGATATTTTCTGAAAGAAAGGTTTCAGACTTAGACTTGAACAAAGATGTTTCAAATTCAGAATTATAGGACAAATCTTATGAAGCAAATCTTGTAGGCAAGGTATTTAATTTGACAATTGGAGGAATAACCTTTCCAACTTTCCGAGACTTGGTTTTATGCTTTCTTATAAGACCCTCAGGCGCATTAATGATTGGTGAGGGATTTGGGTCTGGATTTGATCTAGTGTGTATTTTAGGAGCCAAATTAGATAGGAATTTTCACTTTGGCTCGAATTTAGGAACTCAGTCTTTTTCGAATGCAAGAAATTGTCACCCACAAGTCTAACATTCAGAGGACTAAAAGAAATATTCCCAAGGAAATTTTTTCAATCGATCTCCAGAAATAGCGCTAAAATTTTTATCACTCCCCTAAAATTTCCAAGGATGAGAATGGAATTGAAGGAAGGTAATGACAAACCAGGGTTTAGGTTAGGTAGGTAGCCCTACCAAGACCAGAGAGGGATATCTCACTGTCACTTTGCAATCAATGAAATGACTAAATATATAATGATCTTAGGCTAGGTATATAAGCTCAGTAAATAGGGTGTTTTTTTATGTTTCTTGTGCTGGATAGGAAATGACAGTTAGGAGACTAGGTCTAGGGCTTAGGTCAAAATTCAAGGTCAAGTTGTAGAGATATGGATGAGGCCAAGCAGGTAGCTTGAAGGCATGCTTAGTTTTTTCATTGTGTATAGGATGACATGAAGGAGAATCTGAATGAGAATTTAGATGTATTCATTCATTTAGAATAACAAAGACATATAATGTAAACCTTGTTAAAACAGAGCATGAAAAGGCATGATTTTTTCTTATAAACTAACAATATTAACACATATAATCATATATGTGAAAGAGGGTTTTATATCATTCAAATTGATACGATAAACATAAAGAGAAAGAAAAAATTCTCCAAGGCATACCACAAGAGTCTCAACACAAATTATGAAACATTGTCTTTGATTTCATTCCATAAGCTTGTACAATAGCTCCACTGCAAAAAAAAACTATCCAACCCAACAAAATAATAAAGTGGGTCTAAATATAGAAAATATGAACAATTACACCTCATAGGGTCAAAATTCCATCCAAAATTCATCATAATTACATGAGATGAGTCACTTCATATAATCTAGGGAAGTTAGAAACCATTCCCTCAAATTCATCTAAAGACTAGGAGTGTGTGTCTCCCACATTAAATTACATGTCTCTACATGATAAGAAGAAAAAACAAACTCAATCACTCCAATGACAACTCAAAGGAAAACTAAAACTTGAAATTATGACTTTTTCTAGCTTGACAAGTGTCTTGAGGTAGTCCAATGCAGAAGAGTAGCGCCTGTTGACATAAACGTAGCACCATTTTGCAAAAGTGTGGCGCCACTTTGGAGGTGTTTTCGAGATAATTTTAGGGCTCCAAATCCAAATCTGAAAGATCAGTCAACTAGCCATGTGTATCTATATTTGAGAACATCTTTAATTTTAAGGAAACACACATAATAAGGCCTCAAAAATTTGATTCTCCCAACCTTGCTCCAAAAGTGTAGCGCCTGGTCAAAAACATTAGCAGAAGCATAGACAAATGGTGCTTTTTTGGATTTTTTTTCAAAATTAGAGATTTTCATGCAAAAACAGTACTAGATATGGAGTGTACTAATAAAAATGCATCTAATAATATAAGGTAATCTTCATTTAGGTGTCCTAATAAAAATCGTAGCGCCTTGGCACTACATTTCCGTGAAGGAAAAATTTCCAGATTAGTGAAAAAATCACCAAAAATAGCCAAGTTGCTCAAAACTTCTCCAAAAAAAATTTATGATACCTGTGAATGATGTGCTAAACAACCAAGGGATCTTCATAAAATCCAAGCTATCCTTCTCTTTTAGCTTCATTTGATTTTCCTTAATCCTTTTCTTCAGTTGCTTAAGCCTAATTTGAGAAATTCTATTTCTCGTGCAATAATGGTTTGCCATATGTCTCTGTAATTTGTTGTCTCTTTTGGCTCTCTTCAAGAGCTTCTCTAAATGTTCATTCACCCTTCCTAACAAATATTATCTATCTTGATTGATCTCCATAGTTATTAACTCATCAAAGGTAATTGTTCAAATGGATGAGATGATTGTCATTCCAGCTGCAGTGCCCTCTTAAGACCTCTTGTCTTTGGCCTTCTTGGCTGTGTTTCAGTCTCTATGCCATGTATTTGATCAAAATCCATTTCTTATTTCCCTTTACCCTTATATGCCTCTAGTTCTGCCTTAGGTTTACTTTGGATGAGTTACTTCACCTTCAATTGCCAATTTTCTTGCTATAGTAGGGTTACCGTGGCATTAGCCTTGGAGAGATTCACTTTAAGCTTTGCTATCTCTGCATATTTTTCCTTCATGATTTCTTCAATTGGCTTATCTTTCATCTACTCTACCACTTTAACCTCCAAGGGTGATTTTTCATCATGTTGGTGCAATGGTGATTCAATCTGATGCATGAGTGGTAGCTCCTCTATTTCTCTTTTCTCGGCTATAGTATCAAGTTTAGATACACTTTTGATGGATTTGGGAGAAAACATATGTCTCTTTCCCTTCTCATAGGTGTGAGTAACCTCAAAAAGCCTAGGAGCCTTTGAAATCTAAGCTTTCTTGCTGGAAGAGCCAACCTCCATTGGTTGTGTCGATACTGATGGTGATGGTATGCTACGAAGGACAGGATGACTAGTAGTGGATGTTGTTGCTACTTTCTCCATGAAGGTTTCCCAAGTCATGTTGATGGCTGAGAGATGATACAAAAAAATGAGTTTGACTATGCCATGGTGGAATAGACTTGGATAGTGATCTTTGTTTCTGCTTTAAACCTTTTCAGTCATTTTAAGAATAATTATGTACAAATAAATTTGGCAAGTCAAGTGGTTTAGTAGAGGTGAAGTGCATCAACAATCTAACATGGTACATGTACAACCTAGAGAATCTCCCTTTCACATGTGAAATATCTCATAATTAAGCTCATCAAAGGAGCATATTCGTCAAGTAGGCTCTTGAAAGGGAAAATTTATTCAGGGTTTTCTTTGGCATGAGGTTTGAGGAACACTTTGTAATCTTCAAGTTCAAGTCCATGCCCTTGAACCACTTTTCTCTATGAATAGGAATAATTTTTGCTGAAGAAATCACCTCTGCTAATATGTTGAACTCTACACCTGCAATGATGGTCTTTCCCATGCTGAAACTAGTGGAAAATAGGCTTTTCGACTGGATATGACAACCTTCTTCCCTAATTATTTCACATAACCTCAAACATCCAGTCCTCTCAAAGCATCTCTTGGAAAAATGTGAGGCATTGACTTCTTTCAAGGTGGATGGCTCAAATCTAAAGTGGTGACCTCATTTTTTGATTTTATTTTCACTTTCCATAATGTCTATCAAAAGGATGAAACCCTAGGTGTTTATATGTAGTGGGTATGGGAAGTGAATTTGGAAAAACAAAGGACAGGGATAGGGTAAGTTTGGAGGGTGAGATGAAGGGTAATGATGGCAAGAAAAATTCCCAAAAAAAATCAAGATGTAGGGTTATATGTTGGCTTCAAAGTACAGGTGAAATTTGGTGAAATGGATGTAAGGAAGGTGATCAAATTAGGAAAACACGGGGATTTCCTAGTTTTCGAATAGTAAAATTGTAGGAAATTAGGGTTTTGATGGGAATGATGTTTAGGGAAGTTGTGAATGGTAGGGAATGATAGAGTATGGTCTTGGGAAGGTGTATGAGGATATTATATGATAGGGTTAGGGTTTGGTCCACTAAAATCGCTCAATGATAGGAAAAAGTGAAAAGGTAGTGGGAGAGGAGGTAAGCACGAAAATCAATACCCTGCCTGATAAATTGACTTAAGGAGGATGTGAGGTGTTGATTTACTCTTGAATAAGATTTAGAAAATTATATCAGTGATCCTGGAGCTTGGATGAGTGATCTAGGATCCAAATGCCAAAATCGTAGCACACTCCGAGATGTGTAGCACAAGTCTCCAGATGCGTAGAAAAGCATTCCAGAAGCGTAGCAGATCACTCCAGAAGCGTAACAAAACCTTCCAGATGTATAGCAGAGGTATCTTTAGAGAATTTTTCTTGATTTTATTCCAACCCTTTACAATTATGGAGCAAGCTGATGGTAAGAGAGGAGCTCTACCAAACATGAAAAAAATGAGTTGAATAAGCCTTCTTTTCTCTTTATAACATATTTAAATGACCTTTTTTGTCTTTTAGTGAAACCAAAAGCTTTAAGAAAAGTTTTTCCTTTTTGAAAAAATTTGATAACGTAATAAGATTTTAAATAAGACAAATTCTCTTACTTTATTTCCCTACCTATGTTAACTCCCTTTAAATGACTTGTATGATGAAAATGAAGTGTTGTTTTCCATGTTTGATGACATAATTAGACTTTTTAGTGGTGAAACAAGGACACTTAGATATAGACCTAGATGGAGATGGAGTGACTGATCTATGCCCCTATATGAAAATGAATTACATGACCTATGAGATGATGATGGCCATGAATGGGACGAGGGGAGTATCATTTTAGACCTAGACCATATGCAGTTACCAAAATTTATTTGAATTTTTTTTTTGAAAAGACAAAATTTTGACCTAGGACTACTAAAATGTAAATTAAAAGAGCTTATTTGATCAATGAACATATTGACACTAAAACATTGAAAGGAATATAATGAAAAATCAATCTAGTTTTCATGGTTTTTGGTTCCGAGATAAAAATATGTATGTATATTTTATTTTATTTCCATTGTATATTTTTTGTATTTTTACAAAAAAATTTGTAGATATTATATGTATAGGGTTAAAACCTTCACTTTCCTACATAATAATGAAATTTCCTTTCCATATAAGCATTTTAGAAAACTAGTGAAAGTAAAGAACATTGAGTGTACATATACAATGCACAACACCTCACAAACATATGGACTTTGGCATGAAATTTTAGTGCACAATCCATTTAGTTATTATTATTGTGAACTAGCTAGTAAATTAAATGAACCAATAATATCCATCTAAAAATTAATAGCATATTATTCTAACGAGTTGATTTTTTGGCCCTTTCTAGGCATATTTCCATATCTATTTTTTCTAAAATCCAATAAGGATTTCCTAGAATTGTAAGTTTGAATTATGTACTCTAAAGGATATAAGTGAAATTTGAAAGTTGAGAATGCAATGGATGCTAAAGTTTTTTTTGTTTATGTCTCTCTTCTTCCTGTCGATGTGATCCAAGGCTCTGCTAAAAGCCTTGTGTTAGTGCCATGGTGCGACGAAATGTTTCTAGGTTATCCCCTATGCAAGGTGTTGGGGTTCCCATGTTTTGGCCAGATTGGCAAGACCAAAAGATGAGACAACATCAGAACCACTTTCAGACCTCAGGATCTAACCCTCCTAGGCCTTGAGAGGGATCTCTCTATATAAGCAAAGGTTTTGTGTCTTTGAAGCTCAAAGTTAAGATATTAGGCTAGTTATAGGCACGAGATTTGTTTGATTTATGTTTGGTTATTGGGAATCAGGAAAGAAGGGTTCAATATAAGACAAGGACGAGCAGAGAGGATTTTAGGAAAAGGAGGGATGATTCAGAGAACATTCTAGACCATTGGGCAATGGAGTCAGAAAAGGGTTTACTTGCTATTCAATATGCAGGCTTTCAGTTGGGCTAGTCATCTAAAGCATTGGATCTTAAAGATCATAGTGTGGTGGGAAAGGCAAGAAAGAAGGTGAAAGAAAGGAAACCTCCAAGGTGACCTTTCACGAATCAAATACAGGGACAGGACATGCCATTGGACAACCTCTGATCCAAGACCTAAAAGGTTAACTCTTCAGACAAGGAAACATTAAAGATTTAAACACAAAGGTGAAGACCTGAGATCAGAGAGAGAATTTGAACTCTCAATGCTTTGGTATCTAGCTTAAGGGAACTTAGGAAGGTTCAATTAATTGAAAAGGATCCTAGTGAGACAGAGACAGAGTTATAGACTCCTAGTATCCCTATTCATTCACTTAAAACCTACCAAGCACTTCTAAGAACTGATTCATTAATTCACACATCAGCTAGCAGTATATTTGACCACTACACTGGTTAAATTAGCTTGAAATAAATCCTCAGATAATACATACAGAAGAAAAAATTGAATGCAGGGAGAGCAGAAACATAGGGTACTTAACAAGGGTAAATCCTATGCCATATTTCTGATGCGTGCCAGAAGAAATGAAATGTAATGAACTAAAAAGGAAAACATACACAGCGACAGAAAAACATCACCACTGCTTTAAATCAGGATCCAAAGAAATGTGCTTGCCATATTAAAGAGCAACACCAGTCAAGTACAACATTACTAATAGCTTGATATTCATTCTGAAAACATCTTCCTCGGCCTATATTACAACTTTACACAGAGAACATGTCTCAAGAGAAACAGCTTGCCATTCATAGATAGCCGATCAACAACCTTTACAATGAGTTTATTCATGAATTTTATAGTTGAAAAAGAGGCAGAGGAGGTAGGTGAAAAACTAAATGTAGCATTAAAACTCAGGAGAGAAAGAGGGTCGAGGCCCCATTTTGTTTTAAATTTTGGGCATTTATCTTCAGTACTCTTTGGATGAAACAATGGTCTTCGTCATGCTGCAATTTACTCCAGGTATGACTTTGATGTACTTTGTTGTAGAGCCACTCCATTACTCTAGTGAATAAATAAAAGGTAGAATAATGATGCTTGGGTCTACCATACTGTGAAACAAATGCTCTGATAGCATCAGGACTGTTGCCAGGGCAGAAATCTCTTCAGGAACACGGTATAGAATGGAAACAGTATGGGCACTTCGTCCTTTCACAGGTAAGAACATTCTACTAATGGTGACACTGATATATATCATTTTGTGTGCCCTAGGCCTTCTGTGTGACTCATGAGGTCTCAAATTTGATATCTTGCCTTTAAGTTATTGGATTAAGGCTCGAAATCTTCAGTTACAGGCCTTAAGATCCCTGCTTTCTCACTGATACTCTTTGCCGCTCCATGATTTCCTATGTCTGCAAAATCTGCGCTTTAATGGTTCTGGACAGGTTTTATAGAGTTTAAATCTGTTTCTTTTAATGGGAATCATGTCATAACACCTTCCCAGGCTTTCTCTTCATGATTTTGGTCCCTGAAAATGGTCTTTTCCTGCGTTCCGTGCCCCTGTAATAGTTACTGGGCACAGAAAAGGTTTTTATCACCTGTAACCCTGCAAAACACGAAAACACGTTAAGAAATCCATGCATGGGGTGGGGCGCTATGGATGACTGTGAAAATGGAAACGGGGCATGGTTGACGATGATGCATGCAGAGGATACTATGGATGAACGTCATGAGACAGCGGGAGATGCATTTGGAAGACGATGAGATTTAAATGTAAAACATTAAAATTTAACCTTTGAACGAAATATATAGGAAACGGATGAAAATGCGATGAAAACACGTAGAATGGGTGACTTGGCGGGACCAGGTCAATGGTGGGGTGCAAACTAAATCCATACCGTCCGATCTTAGGAGGAGATCGACGATGAAAAACGCATCAGAGGGCAACGAATGGTGGGCCAGGGGTCCTGTTTGCCTCGGGCTAACTCCTAAGCATCTTGGTGGCGTGATCACTGTCGGATGGACAGCTTCAGATCAGACGATGTACGGGCATATCACGCCGGGTCCATAATCGAACTATAATGTGCGATGAGGGCAGTTTCCCAATAGTGCATGCAGCCACGTGTCGGCAGGTGAGTGGAATCGCTGCAAAATGAAAAATACAACCCACCCTCCAAAAGCGGTGCGATAAAAATCAGTGGTTTCTGCACAGTGCTCTGGCGCGGGGACCACCGGGGTGGATGAAATGTGGGTCATCGATCTATGGATCAGATCGATGGTTGTGATATGATCGGAGGGGCGAACGTGAAACGAAAGGCGCTTGCGATGGTCGTCGAATGTCGGGAAATCGACGGTTAATAACGCTCCCGATATCCAAACGCGCTAAGTGCTTTTTGGGCTAGCACTTGGTTCTAGCGCTGGGTCATGTGGGGGGGGAACTGTTCTGGGGCTGAGCTGAACGGACCTAAACCTGAAATGTGAATAATATGGGTTTTTTGGCCCATTTTCAATGGAATTTAAGGCCAAAAGGGATAATGATAGAGGGAAAAAGGGGTTATTTTTCCAAACAAAGGGTATTTGTGAGGCTTAGAAGGAATTTGGGATGATTTAGAAGGTTTAGGAGGGATTTGAGGGGTAAAAGGGAGGCTTTGACACAGGTGAAAAAAGGTTAAAATGGGACATTCTATAGGGATCTAAGGGGCAAATGAAGGCCTCCTTGAGCACAGTTTTTTACAGTCAGTGAGGCTCTCTGGATGGAAATAGTAGTGAGGGTATTTTTGAAAGGAAATGGACATAGAGGCTTCAAGCATGATGTGTTTTAGAGGGAAATGCATTCCTTGAAGGCTCAAAAATATTTTAGCCCCCTGTTTGCTTGTAAAAAAATTCATAGGGGGCTAACAGTGGCTCCACATGGGGATGTCTTCTTCTCGAAGAAGTCAAGAATTCAGAAAAAGATCTTTGGAGTAGGCCAGATGCCTGATCTTTGAGCCATCTCCATTCTTTGATTTTCAGCTGCCACAAACATGATAGATCAGTAGAAACATTCCCAAACCATCTACCTACCCAAACTATAGTCCTATCATTTTCTCTTCCGGGGTCCATTTGGACTAGCAGACCCTTTACATCATTTATTTTTTACAAATAGGAAAATAAACCTATTCTATTTTTACCCTTATTTCTTCATGAAACCAGATTAAACTATTGGCCTCATAACTTTATCTACCTAGACTAATGCCTGCTAGGATTAAATTGTCTAGCAGACTTTCTTCTCTACATTCTAAGACAGAAATTGAAAAACAATCAAGCCAGGATTAGACTGTCTGGCTTGCTGGACTTTGCAAAAATTTAAAACAACTAACTACATGCTCACAGACTGAGCTTTATTGAGATTTTCCTACCTACCCTACTCTGACTATAATATTTACAATCTAGCTTACAAACATTGTCTTCCAATGCAACCAGTCCATCAAGTGATCCCATGACTGGTCTTTCTTTCTCAACTCTTTGAGCGTGCTGGATAGGTAGGGCTGCTCCCATTATTTTTGTTCCACAATAGAAGTTACAAAAAAATTTCTTGCTATCTGCAACATGCTGCTCAACAAGACCTTTGATCCTTCTTCAAATTTTTGTAGGAAATGAACATAAGGATCATGAAATGATACCTGGTTGTAAAGATTTGGCAGGCTGATTTCAACCAGGATTTCTTCTTCTTCCACTAGATCAAGAATAAGACTCTCTTGAGAAAGAGAATCTCCCTCATATTCTTCATTTTCTGAACTAGAGGACTCATCATATATTGCAGTTCTATCCTCTTGGAGCTCTGATATATTCTGCTCTGATGTGTTGAGCTCTATGAAGAGATCTATGTATTCTTGAGCAGGGGTGTGTTCCTTTGCTTCCTCATTTTCAAGAGAAAGCCCCTTAATTTCAATCTGCTCAGAAATTTCTTCTTTTCTTACCTCCTCATCTTCTGAAAACGAAAGTTGTTGGTTTCCAGTCTCACTGATGATTTGTGGTAAAACATAATGAAGATTCAAGGAATCTTCATCTGCTATTATACTGTCGTAGCTCTCCCCATCAGTATCATAAATAGCCTGCATTGGCTCATTACCCTCTGGAATTAAATGGAATTGATCCTCCTCCCATAAATATACTAATGATGACCCTGCAATATCATCTTTTGTTTGGAAAACATCATCATCAGATACATCAAAAATAGGAAAATCATGAATATAAGTAATACTGCCAACCGAACATACTGGATTATCAGCAGGTTTTTCTTCACCCTGATTTACAGAGGAGCTTTCTGGGTCTGTACAATCAAACTAATGAAATGAATGAGAAGGAGCGTGTGTTCTATAAAATAATTCAGAGGTGGACTACTGATTTAATATCTGATCAATCTATTCTTATGTCAAAGGAGAAGATTTTCTTGTGGTTCTTTGAGCAGAAGTATAGCAGTTCTCTATTTCTTGTACTAGCTGATTTGGAGGCAGGATGTCTCCTTGAACCTCTTCTAGAATATCTTCAGTTGTGCTTGCAGGGAAATCTTGAGGATCTTCTGATGTTTCTTGATCTTTTTCTACTTCGAAAAAGTCCTCACGATCATGATGATACTCGGTTAGGCTACAAGGCTCATGAGTTGTTTCTTCTTCCACATCAGATTCTGCATCTTCTATGTGGTCTCTTGTTTCCTCAAAGCAACATTCCCTAATAGCCTTTGCCAATAGGTCGTGATATTCCTTGGTCAGCATCATACAAGACATAGAAAGGTGATCAGGCGGTTCCTGATCATTTTCCTCTTCATCTTCCATAGATTTTAAAGCATCATACATGTCTTGCTCGTTATCTAGGTCTTGAGTTTGTTCTAGCTCTGGAAGAGGCATGGGCTGATCTAAATAATCATCATTTTCATTCATATTATCCATATACATCTCTAGCACTTTACCAAACATGTCTACTATTCCATTTAATTGATCATACAAATTATCTAGCTTTGTATCTCTGTCCATGTCTAGATCCATGTTCATGCAAAGATGGTCACCACATCTTCTCAACCAATTCAGAGTCTTCTACCAGTGGATTCATTTGGTCTTTTGGGAGTTATGGACTGTGGAGTCGCCAGGTGGATGAATTTGAATGTTTGGAGCAGTCTTTTGTCCACCATCAACAATTAAAAACCAATCTATGCTAAGTGGTCTTAGTTCCCCAGCAGAGTCACCATTATGTTGGTGACGACAATGGGAGACAGACAAATGTTATCAGTTATAGACTCAGATTTTTCCCCAGCGGAGTCACCATTATGTTGGGGTTACCATGTTTTGGCCAGATTGGCAAGACCAAAATATGAGACAACATCAGAACCACTTTTAGACCTCAGGATCTAGCCCTCCTGGGCCCAGAGAGGGATCTCTCTATATAAGCAAAGTTTTTATGTCTTTGAAGCTCAAAGTTAAGATATTAGGCTAGTTATAGGCACGAGATTTGTTTGATTTATGTTTGGTTGTTGGGAATCAGGAAAGAATGGTTCAATATAAGACAAGGACGAGCAAAGAGGATTTCAGGCAAAGGAGGGATGATTCAGAGAACATTCTAGACCATTGGGCAATGGAGTCAGAAAAAGGGATTACTTGCTATTCAATATGCAGGCTTTCTGTTGGGCTAGTCATCTAAAGAATTGGATCTTAAAGATGATAGTGTGGTGGGAAAGGCAAGAAAGAAGGTGAAAGCAAGGAAACCTCTAAGGTGACCTTTCACGAATCAAATCCAGGGACAGGACATGCCATTAGACAACCTATGATACAAGACCTAAAATTTTAACTCTTCAAACAAGGAAACATTAAAGATTTAAACACAAAGGTGAAGACCTGAGATGAGAGAGAGACTTTGAACTCTCAATGCTTTGGTATCCAGCTTAAGGGAACTTAGGAAGGTTCAATTAATTGAAAAGGATCCTAGTGAGACAGAAACAGAGTTCTAGACTCCCAGTATCCCGATTCATTCACTTAAAACCTACTAAGCACATCTAAGAACTGATTCATTAATTCACACATCAGCTAGCAGTATATTTGAACACTACACTGGTTAAATTAGCTTGAAATCAATCCTCAGATAACACATATAGCAGAAAACATTGAATTCAGGGAGAGCAGAAACATAGGGTACCTAACAAGGGTAATTCCTATGCCAGATTTCTGATGCATGCCAGAATAAATGAAATGTAATGAACTAAAAAGGAAAACATAGATAGGGACAAAAAAACATCACCACTGCTTTAAATCAGGATCCAAAGAAATGTTCTTGTCATATTAAAGAGCAACACCAGTCAAGTACAACATTACCAATAGCTTGATATTCAGTCTTAAAAGATCTTCCTCAGCCTATCTTACAACTTTACATAGAGAACATGTCTCAAGAGAAACAACTTGCCATTCACAGATAGCCGATCAACAACCATTACAATGAGTTTCTTCATGAATTTTATCGCTGAAAAAGAGGCAGAGGTGGTAGGTGAAAAACTAAATGTAGCATTAAAACTCGGGAGAGGAAGAGGGCCGAGGCCCCATTCTGTTTTAAATTTTGGGCATTTATCTTCAGTACTCTTTGGATGAAACAATGGTCTTCGTCATGCTACAATTTACTCCAGGTATGACTTTGATGTACTTTGTTGTAGAGCCACTGCAGTACTCTAGTGAATAAATAAAAGGTAGAATAATGATGCTTGGGTCTACCATACTGTGAAACAAATGCTATAATAGCATCAGGACTGTTTTCAGGGCAGAAAACTCTTCAGGAACACGGTATAGTATGGAAACAGTATGGACACTTCGTCCTTTCACAGGTAGGAACATTCTACTGATGGTGACACTGATATATATCGTTTTGTATGCCCTAGGCCTTCTGTATGACTCATGAGGTCTCCAATTTGATATCTTTCCTTTAAGTTATTGGATTAAGGCTCGAAATCTTCAGTTACAGGCCTTAAGTTCCTTGCTTTCTCACTGATACTCTTTGCCGCTCCATGATTGCCTTTGTTTGTGAAATCTGCGCTTTAATGGTTCTAGACAGGTTTTACAGAGTTTAACTCTATTTCTTTTAATGGGAATCATGTCATAACACCTTCCCAGGCTTTCTCTTCATGATTTCAGTCCCTGAAAATGGTCTTTTCCTGTGTTTCCTGCCCCCGTAATAGTTACTGTGCACAGAGGAGGTTTTTATCACCTGTAACCCTGCAAAACACGAAAACATGTTAAGAAATCCATGCATGGGGTGGGGCACTGTGGATGACTGCGGAAATGGCAACGGGGCATGGTTGACGACGATGCATGTAGAGGATACTGTGGATGAACGTCATGAGACAGTGGGAGATGCATTTGGAAGACGACGAGATTTAAATGTAAAACATTAAAATTTAACCTTTGAACGAAATATATAGGAAACAGACGAAAATGCGATGAAAACACGTGGAATGGGTGACGTGGTGGGACCGGGTCAATGGCGGGGTTCAAATTAAATCTAGACCGTCCGATCTCAGGAGGATATCGACAGTGGAAAATGCATCGGAGGGCAACGGATGGTGGGCCAGGGGTCCTGTTTGCCTCAGGCTAACTCCCGAGCATCTTGGTGGCATAATCACCGTCGGATGGACAGCTTCAAATCAGACGGTGTACGCGCATATCGCGCCAGGTCCACAGTCGAACTATAATGCATGATGAGGGTGGTTTCCCAACAGTGCATGTAGCCACATGTCGGCCAGTGAGTGGAATCGCTGCCAAACGAAAAATATAGCCCACCCTCCAAAAGTGGTGTGATAGAAACCAGCGGTTTTTGCACAGTGCTCTGGCGCGGGGACCACTGGGGCGGATGAAATGCGGGTTGTCGATCTACGGATCAGATCGACGGTTCTGATATGATCGGAGGGGCGAACGTGAAACAAAATGTGCTTACGATGGCCGTCGGATGCCAGGAAATCGATGGTTAATAACGCTCCCAAAATCCAAACATGCTAAGCGCTTTTCGGGCTAGTGCTTGGTTCTAGTGTTGGGTGATGTGGGGGGGAAACTGTTATGGGGCTGAGCCGAATGGGGCTAAACCTGAAATGTGAAGAATATGGGTTTTTTGGCCCATTTTCAATGGAATTTAAGGCCAAAAGGGATAACGATAGAGGGAAAAAGGGGCTATTTGGCCAAACAAAGGGTATTTTTGAGGCTTAGAAGGAATTTGGGATGATTTAGAAGTTTTAGGAGGGATTTGAGGGGTAAAAGGGAGGCTTTTACACAGGTGAAAAAAGGTTAAAATGGGACATTCTGCAGGGATATAAGGGGAAAATGAAGGTCTCCTTGAGCACAATTTTTTACACTCAGTGAGGCTCTCTGGATGGAAACAGTAGTGAGGGTCTTTTTGAAAGGTAATGGACACACAGAGGCTTCAAGGATGATGTTTTTTCAAAGGGAAATGCATTCCTTGAAGGCTCAAAAACATTTTAGCCCCCTGTTTGCTTGTCAAAAAATTCATAGGGGGCTAACACAAGGATTGGTTTCTCCTATCATTGTTGTCTTTAGGGCATAGTTTTATCAGTGTTTTTGTCATTCCTGTAACCACCAAGGAAGAAAATAGATAGTTAAAATGTTGGAAATGTCCTCTTGAATCGATAACAACTCTCATCCATTATCATGTTTCATTTTTTTCTCTATTTTTGATAAATGTGTGAGGGGATTGTGTTTAAAGGAATGGAAGTGAAAAATGGGGGCCTTTTAGTTGACCATGTTCCCATAAATTTATTCCCTCTTGTATGATTCAACTTAAATACAATGGAGATGGGGATGGTTTTTCCTTTTGTGCTTTCTATGGAGGCCTCACGATAAAGTTCCACACTCTCTCCTCCTCAATCTATGATCCCATACCCTCAAATAGATAAGGATCTATATAATGTAATACATATATTTATTAAAAATATCAGGGGGTGTTGGAAAATGTAACTAGGTTTGGTCTTCATAATTATCTTTGTATTTGTCATTGTACATTTTATGTAAAATAAATAAAAAACTAAAAAAGTAAAAAATATTTTTCAAGCATGGGTTGCGTGGTGAAGTCAAATTATTTTTTTATTGAAGCATGTTGTCCATGCTCATTATTATTGGTATTGGTCAAAGTAAAAGTCTTATTTATAGCCTAGAAAAATATTTTTCAAATATGTAATTTGGGTCAAAATTGCCTCTAGATGCCAAGTCGTCCCTGCCCCAAGAGGACATGTCTATTCGAACCCCACTAGATAGTACAAATAGAGGGTTAATTGAGCTCATTTGAACACACACAATTCACATGATTGGTTATGAAATATTGTAGAAGGAAGGGGGGCCAAAGTATGAAATTAACGAGTGCAGAAGAGTTTATCTTAAGCTCAGATTTGTGGAAGTTCTGCCTTGATGTATCTGTTGTTGAAGATTTGTTTTTGATGATGTACATGTTTTTTCTCTCTTGTTGTTGATAGATTTTCTATGAATAAGGAGTGACTTAATTGGAATCTAGAAGGTTGGATTATTTTATGGTCATGGGTCTCACATATCTCACTTTTATTTGATTTTATTTTATTTAATATTATTTAAAAACATAAAGGATTAAATGCTACTTAATAATAAATAAATAAGTAATAATAATAATAATAATAATTTAATTTTTAACAATTTTTATTTTAATTTATTTTATTTTTACAGAATTTTTTTTTTTCACAATTTATGGATCACATAAGCAATATTCCTAAAAAAAAAATTAATTTAATATATTTTTAATTTACATACAACACTCATGTAATGAGATGATAAAAAAGGCTCAAAGATCATTTCAGATAAAACAGGCTCAAAGATCATTTCAGTGTTAGTCGTCGTCTGCCTTGCCTTAGATAGGCGATCTCCAAAAATATTCTTCTCCGGAAGATCTAGATAGCATTGTGAAGAATGCACGCTCCATAGGGCAAGGAGCTCAGATAGCATGTTGGTTCCATTGGCGGCCACGCCAATGGGCAAATCTTATTTTTTTGGGTTATCTCTTATTCAATGTGTGTGGTATATATGATTTACAGTTAGATTTAAATGACTTTAAATCTAACGATAATTGTTTAAATTTAACGATAAGTAGTATATAGCACATAGCATTAAATGACAAATAACCCAAGAAATAAAGATCAAATAACCATGCCAGTTGGCACGCATCAGCGAGAAGAAATGGAGACTAAATGTAAGCAAACTTCGGTCACTGGAGTTAGTTTCTCAAGTTTCCATGGTCTTAAGCCAAAACAGCTATGGAAAAATTTACTTCACCTTATGCTCTTTGGTCCTGGTTACTCTCCTCTTTTACTTTGAATTTCGATTCTTGCTAATACAGTAATAGAATAGTTTTTTTCTTCCAATTCTAAAATTTTAGGTTACTGTAGTCCTAAAATATTTAATAGTGAAAACTCGCCCAAAAAAACACTCAAGAGGTCCTCCAAAAAGCAAAACTTAACTCTCTTTGGTCCAAAAAAGAGAGAATGTTATGCTCAAAATCTTACCAGTATATGGAATACAAAAACAATAACCAATTTTACAATAGCGTAAGACTCTTGGCGCAAGAGAAAACAACTCAGAAAATCTAAACGTTAATTTGTAACTAAGGAAATTGATCAATGGTATAAAATACATAATCGCAAGTTTTTGAATTAGCAAAAATGTTACCTGAAATTTATTGATTTCGATTCGATTGCCCGCAGCCTTCCAGTTGAATCTTGATGCTGAGTTCACTTGTACAGTTCGATCTTGACACTAAGTTCACTTGCAAAGTTCAGAGCATAAAATAACAACTTCAAGGATGGAGAGCAGAAAATCACTGACGCTTGCTTTATTTTAATTTTGTTTTTATTTTTGCTCTATTTGAATAAGGTTTTAGAGCTATTCCTATTCTGTTTCATTGGTTTATATGGTGCAACAGAAACAGAAAGCTTTTTGAGGGAAGACCTTGCTCTCGGTTCAACAGATCTATATTTAATGGGAGAGACATAAGTCTTATCAGAAGTCTCCCCTGGATTTATCTAGGAGACTGAGACCACATGAATTTCATTTCCCACTTGGATATTTTGATGGGGCTGCTCAGAACTCAATTTGCAGGTGCGGGGTATGATGCCCCCTTCATGTCATTATAAATTCTATTGGAGTGGAGGGAATGGTTCTGACATGTCATTATAAATTCTATGGGAGTGGAGGGAATGGTTTGAATATGAGAGTGGAGTGAATAGCTTTATGGAGACTTTTATGGGTGGCAACTCATCTATATGTGGATAGATTATGGGTTTTTGGGGATTCTAAGATCCTTATTGATCATATGAACAAAAAATCTAATCTAAATCTTGGTTTGGTCACTCGCTGGATCGAGCACATCCATGTTTTGAAGAATAATTTCACTTTCATCCCTTTTTGCCATGTCTACAGGGAGAAAAATGAGGAAGCTGACCGTTTATCAAAAAGAGGATTGGAAGGCACCTTTGGTTATATGAATTATGAACTCATTCATGCTCATGAAATAGGTGCAGAGGGCATGATCAAATTAGCTTAATTGCTAATGTATTCCTAAATGTTTCCCTGTTTTTCTTTAACATAATGCCGGATTGAAAGGGTGGTAGTCAACCTGGCTACATTTTCTTTCGGACTTTTTGCACTGTCTCATTTTTTTTAATGATCTTTGTAATGAAATATCACTCGATGGAACTGTTTTATGTTATGATTTTTGTTTTAAGACGGGTGGAGAATTACTGTACAATCTTCATTACAGTTTTATCTTCTAGCTTTTGAACTGTCTGTAAGGAAACTTGGTATTGTTTAACTTTTGTTTCAAAGAACTTTGTTTTCCCCATGTGTAATGATTGTAAGAGGCTTGCTTCAAACTTTGTCTACGGATAGAAGATGTCTCATATGGACGTTTTTTCCATATAGTTTTTGCTCTGGTACATAATATAAACTAGAAGTATTTTCATGCTCGAAAAAAAAATATGGTTTGGATTAATTGTTGTGATTAAAAATACATCTACATTCAAATATCTTGTAAGGTCCCAAATGTCAAAAAAATTGGAATGATTAAAAAAAAAAAACTCGAAATATTTCAGATAAATTCTTTATCCATAAAGAGAATAGTGTTATATAAAATAGTTTCAGAATTTAAGCAGTCAATACCATAAATAATTTATACAAAGTAAAAATTGAAAATAGAATCTTCAACTTATTAATAGACAATATAAACATATAGAAGATATCAACCTTATTTTATTAAAAAAAATGGTGTTGCTGAGGTAATGACCCCAAATAGAACTACAATAATGCAACAACTAACCTCCAAAACAAACTGAAAATCAATAAACTACAACCTATGAACCGTAAATGGATCCGCTAAGGGAAGAGATGGGTGCTCACCCACTCTCAATTAATCGCCCAATGGTTTCTGTTTTGGGATTACTTCTCATGTAGATAAACCAGTTCTCAAACCCTCACCACAAAGACAATACACAAATCCAAAATATCTCCAAATGACCTCCTCCTACCATTTTATAGATCTCATGGATATATCTCCAAGCCTCTAGAAGCATATTATTTTATTATTATTCTAGAAGATCCTCCATTGATTTTATCATAGTGACTTTTTAATTTAATTCTATTTCAATAAAGTCATTTTTGGGCCTTTTCCTCCAATTAATTATATTTCCTTTAATTAAATGACTAATTAAAGTCATTTTTAATTAAGGGAAATGGTCAATCGTCTACCATATTATCTCCAACCACTATAAGTCACTTCTCAACATCTCATCCTAAATATCTTCTCATTCTAGTTCCATCAAATAATATTCTCAGAATGCCACCTCAAGCATAATTAATTAATTTAGGTTCCATAATAATGCTACTTTTTCAAAGTTGTTGGATTGCGACAAAATGAAAGACAAATTGTGTGGATGATGAAATATGTTAAGTGAATGCCATCAGATCCCGTAAAAACTCCTCAAAACTCCCTTAGAACCCCAAATAACACCCACCTGCTCCAATGTCATGACCATCCCCTGTCTAAAAAATCCACCCTTGTTTTACTACGGAGGACAGCAAAAATGGGAACATTACAAATCCTCTCACCCCAATATTTCTTTCCCTCAAGCAATCTACACCTGTCCACTGTAGAGGCATCTGAAAAGTGATACTAGGATCCCATATGAACCATTGGTCCACATCATGCCTCCAAGTAATCCAAACATTACAGGACCCCTCAATACCTGGATCCCATGCTCATCTCTCACTATACATGTCATCAACCAATCCTTCTGGATCCAAATGCCACCATGGTCAATCATCACCCAAGTCCCATGGCTCGGGCTATGGTGTTGCTCTATCAAACAAATACTAACTCATCACCTCTCTGCAATCCAACCTCTAGCATAGGTTGAGGTTAAGCCTACTACGTTGATGCTGGTCTCGTGCTACTAAAATACTGATCAATTGATGATCCATAACCCACTACTCATTGAAACAAGAAATAACCCTCTCATCTAAGGGCTCCTATTGTACTATGCCATGAACTAAGAGTGATACTCCAACAATAAGATACCAACTCATGATCTCCCGCCAATCTAAATCGGGAAAAGAATCGAATGCAAGGACACCTACATATGGAACAAGTATACTATGTTGTCATCGGTCCATGCTCCACTCATGCTACTCTGTCCAATCCATCAACGAGATCTATCTGAGGATGCAGGACCCTCTCTCTATAATAGGAAAAAGTGGAAAAGATGTGCTGCAAGCCCTGTTTATGTACTCCTGGAGAGTGTTGCTTCTTGAAAGTACTATAACTCTGATAACTTCATGTGCTTCTACTTGAACCTCATTAGTGGGTTGGCCCAAAGATGGATGCACCACCATCTCCAACAACTCCTCCCTCCTTTGATCAAAAATTGCATGCTCCTGTTGTTTAATAGCCTCCCGCAAAACTGTGTTGTCAACCTCCAAAACATCCAAAGGATAATTGATCTGGATTTATGCAGAAACACAACAGAATACACATATAACCATAAATACAAAAATACAATGGAAATAACACTTCATTTCATTAATATCAAAGAACTGAAATTTATTTACAGACATAATGTAAATAAAGTAGCTAGGGCGTTGGTAGCTTATCTCTGAGAAGAGATGTGGTGGCTAGAGGCCTTTGAATTGTGTTACAATGAGGCTTGGGGGCCTATTTATTATTGAGAAACAATGGAAAACCTTAAATATCCAAAAACCTAACCCTAGGAGATGAAGCACCAAAACTATGGGCCCCATTTGGGTATATTGGTACATCAACTTCCCAAGGATGTAACTTTGGCATATGATTTTCGTTTGATGCTTTCAATACCTCGTTAGAAATATCTATCTGAGGACTACAACCTTTTCATGAGCAACAGAGTCTATAGACTCGTGTTGCTCCCAATTTTCTCAAAAAATGTCATTTAGGGCCTCAAAACGGCTTTGGAAGTTCGCGACCCGAAAAACTACTAAAAATAGTAAATTGTGTTATAATTAAGGAAATTAAAAAACTAAAAGAAACAATGGTGGGGCCCCAAGTGGAATAAGTGAGTGGCCACCAATATCTACCTAAATCATTCCTCCCCCCTTAGGAAGAAATGGTCCCCATTGCATTGAGTTCCTCCATGAGATGAGGAAACTTCTGCTGAACTTGGTCTCTAGTGAACTACTTGCCTTAGTGCGGAGTTGGCCAGCTTTGACAACCCAATACAGTTGGATATTCTACTGGCGAGTGTTCTTGATTTTCATGTCCATGATACAATCTGTGGTGGCTTGTCCCATGAAGTCCGGGTTTAACTCTGTTGGTGCGAGTTGCTCTGCAATGTCGGAGGTGTCCAGTAGAGGTGGGAAGTAGGGTTGAAGGCAATCCACATTGAATACTGGGTGCAAACCAAGGAATGGTGGAATATTGAGCTCAAAGGCATTGTTCCCTACAGCCTTGGTGATGGTGTATGACCCATATTGGAGCGGGTGAAGCTTGCGGTGGGGTCCAATGAGGCACTCCTTCTGTAAATGTAGCCACACTTTGTCGCCCACCTGGAAGTTGTGTGGAACCCGATGTTGATCATGTCATTTATTCATCATTGGATCTGTCTAATATGTCATGAAACTATTGGCAGATGTGTTGAATGTGATCAATGAAGTTGTTCTCTTTGTTAGCTTTATACTAGACATGAGACAAATCGCCTAAGTAGCCACAAATGGCATGGGTATGTCAATGGGATATAGTGGCTGGAACCCCAGGCCCACCTGGAAGTGGTTGTGGTTGGTTGAGCTATGGAGAGCCTGGTTATAACTCTGTTTTACATAGGCCTGAATATCATCCCATTTGCATGGATGCTTTTAATTGTACATGCGTAGAATGTGTACAATCATCTTGTTGACGACCTCTGTCTGGCCATCAGTTTGGGGATAGAAAGCTATGGACTTGGTGAGCTTGGTGTCTAGCATTGACCAGAGGCTAGACCAAAATGTGCTGAGGAACCTGCTATCCCAATCTGAGATGATATACTGTGGATCCAAAAGTGTACCTGCACTCATTCAAAAAAGAGTTTAGCAGTGGCTTCTGCTGTGATATTATTATTGCAGGCCGACATAATGGCCATCTTCGAGAATCTGTCGACGACCACGAAAACACAATTGTTTCCATGCTTAGTAGAAGGAAGGCCCGACATTTAATTCATGGAGATGGATTCCCAAGGTCGACTAGGGGTAGATAGTAGAGTATAGAGGCCTTTCTTCTTGATGGTTGGTTTGGAAATGGCGAGAGTAGTGCAGGATCTGATGTACTTCCCAACATCCTGTCGAAGGTTTGACCAATAGAAATAATTTTTCAATACTGCCACTATTTTCTTGACCCAAAATGCCTGACGACTCGACTGTAGTGTGCTTCCCAAATCATCTTGGCACACTCTCTTGAAGAACACAAAGGTGTCCCAAGTGACATAGCAGTGCATCCTGGAGGTGAAAATTTGGAACTGGGGTACCCTCCAAGAGTGTCTTGTATGTGTGGCTGAATTCTGGATCACTCTTGCAGAGAAGTAGCCAATCAGAAGTCTCATGCTGACAAGAGTTGGGAACGGTGGTTAGCACCACGATTGGTGGTTGGCTAAGGCATTTTGCAACATTATTGGTGCTGCCCTTCTTATACTTGATGTTTACATCAAATTGTTGCAGATATGTCGACCACTTCTGATAGTGATCGTTCTGCAACTTCGCTTGTGTATGTATGAAGTGCAGGGATCGGTGGTCTATGTGGATGACCGTTTCCTTCCCCAAAATGTAATGCTTCAATTGGCAGCACACCTACACAATGGAATACATTTCTTTGTCATAAGTGGGATACTTGCAGACTATGTCGAACAATGTCTCATTGTGATATGCCACTGAACGCCCTTGTTGAGTAAGAAAAACCCAAATAGCATAGTAAGAAGCATCTGTCTCGATCTAAAATGGTTGTTGCAAGTTTGGTAATGTGAGCTATGGGGCAAGTTTGAGGTGATGTTTCAATTCTACGAATGCTTTCTATTGAGATTCCGACCAAAAGATTTTTTTTTTCTCCTCCCTTGGTGACTTGACTCAAGGGCCAACTGATATGAGAGAATCCCAACTCGAACCTGTGGTAGAAATTAGCATGACCAAGAAAGTTGTGAATCTTTGTTAGAGTGGTTGGGGCCGGCCAATCCCGAATTACTTGGATCTTGGTTAGATCCACATGCACCCCCTCTTCATCAATAATGTATCCCAGATATTGAACCTGGGTCATGCCAAAAGTGTACTTCTCCAAATTGGCACATAACTTGTGTTGTCGCAATGTTTGGAGGACTTGTCGGATGTGGTGGAGGTGCTCTTCCCAATTCTGGCTGAATATTAGGATGTCATCCAAGTACACTACTAAAAATGAGTTGGTGAATGGCCGCAATATGTCATCCATCAGCCTCATGAAGGTTGCGGGAGCATTCGTCAACCCAAAAGGCATGACCAGCCATTCGAAAAGGTCCTCCTTGGCTTTGAAGGCATTCTTCCACACATCGAAGGGTTCGATTGGTACCTAGTGATACCTGGACTTCAAGTTGATCTTACTGAAATATTTCTCCCCTTTGAGTTGATCCAGAAGGTCATCAATCCATGGGATCGGGTAACTATTCCAAATAGTGATCTTGTTCAACACCCGATAATCAATACAGAGTCTCCAAGTCCCATCCTTCTTCTGCACCAACACGACCAAGCTCCCTGATCCAGGTGGATATTTGTGGCCACCCGCCTATTCCACTTAAGGTCCCACCATTGTATCTTTTAGTTTTTTCGGCACAACTTACTATTTTTAGCAGTTTTTTTCGGTCCTAAACTTTTGAAGCCATTTTGAGGCCCTAAATGATGTTTTTTGGGCATTTATTTTCCGGTGAAAATGATTATATTTTGTAATATACATTCATGATCAGCAGTTCTATCCTCAGATAGATCTTTCTAATGATGTATCATGTGTGTCAAGCGGAGATAGTATGCCAAAGTTACGACCCTGGGAAATTGATGTACCAATTTACCCCGATAGGGCCCATATTCTGGTGTTTCATCTCCTAGGGTTAGGTTTTAGGATGTTTAAGGTTTTATATTTTTTCTCAATAATATATAGGCCTTCGAGCCTCATTGTAAAAAAGAGTTCATAGGCTTGTAGCTACCACATCTCTTCTCAGAGATAAGCTACCAGCGCCCTAGCTAGTTTATTTCCATTCTATCTATAAGCAAATTTCAGTTCTTTGATATTAATGAAATGAAGTGTTTTTTCTGCTACATCTTTGTATTTATGGTTATATGTGTATTCTATTGCATTCTTGCATAAATCCAGATCACTCCCACAGGGCGATGAACTCGGTTGGATGTGACCTTTCTACATCAGCTCCTGAATCTGTCTCTTGATTTCATCATTCTCTAGAACAGAGCACCGATATCGGTCCATTGGGTAGCGACACACCTCGGGTTAGATTGATGGGGTGATTAACCTGACAATGTAGAGGCACCCCTGTGGGTGAGTTGAATATTTCCCCATACTCCTCCATGACCTTATCCATTTATTGTTGTTGTGTGGAGGAGCCCTGTCTAGAGGTCGTGGCCACAATATTCTTCTTGCACTGGGGGTGAATCATTAGGAAAAAAAAATTCCCAGTTTTTGAAATGATCTTATTGCATTTTTTTTCAATAACCAAAGAGATAGGTGCAGGTAGTGGTACCTATAGTATCCTGTACAACTTCTTGCCCAAAGTGACAATAACAGCGCAGGACCGAGACTCATACACAACATGTCACTTCCACAAGTATGGTTGGACTAATAATACATCACAAACATCAAGAGGAGCAATGTCACATAATACCTCATTCGTGAAGGGCTTGACGCAGAGATTCCGTCCTTCGTGAAGCCACCCGATGGTGTACGACTGTGGGTGTGTTGTGGTCACACTAGTACATATGGTCAAAATTCTGACACTTTAGTTCCAACACTTTTGATGTATTTTCAGAAATTTCCACAATTTTTCTCAATTTTTTTAATCCCGCCAACAAGCGTCGCTCTAGCGACGTTTTGGGAGTGTGATTGGAACAACAATGTTTAGGGAAATTGTCATAATACCAACGTTTCAGGACAAACTATCAGAATTGCGATGTTTTAGAGCCAAGTGTCGGTCTTGTGACATTTAGGAGACAAACCGTTGGTCTTGCGAAGTTTAGGGACAACCCATCGATCTTGCGATGTTGCGGGACAAGTGTTAGGCTTCCGACATTTAGTAGAAAAACAGTCGGTCTTGTGATGTTTAGGGACAAACTGTCAGTCTTGCGACGTTTAGGGACAAACCATCATTCTTGGACGTTGCAGGAGTATGCGTCGGTCTTGCGAGTTTTAGGGAAAAACTGTCGGTCTTGGACATTGCGGGAGTATGCATCGGTCTTGTGATGTTTAGGGACAAACCATCGTTCTTGTGACGTTGTAGGAGTATGCGTCGGTCTTGAAACGTTTAGGGACAAACCGTCGGCCTGGCATGGTTCTTAGAGCCTCCCAACCAGTAAATTAACCATAGTATGTAATCCTCATTAATTTCCCACGAGGTATATTAAAATTATTGCATGGATTAAAGAGGGTATTACCAACACCCTAACCAAGACACTTGGTACTCGGTCCCTTCAGATCTGACCCTTCTCACTGTATGATCGAACGGTTCAATGGAGGCAAGAGAAATTTCTCCTCTTAACCTGTGGTTTCCTATTAACGAGTCCTCGATGTCAATCTAATATGGTCATCGATGAGATCAGACAGTGGGGGTTAATCTGTTGAGTTTTACCCTAACTACCCTACCCCAACCTAGAAACCCTTTTTCATTCTCATTGTTTTTGTTTCCGTCGCTCTACAATTCTTGGAGTTGTTGGTTTGAATCCTTGTTATGCCATGAATGGGGTTCATCTCCTCGCCCCTAGTGGTCGGCATGGCATTTGCAGACATGAAATAATTCCTTGGCTGCAGCACTAGAGTTACTTCCTCTCACTTCCAGGTTCCAAATTTGCAGGTATAACATCATTAATTCATTTTTATTATTGTTTTCCGTTCATTTACTTGAAAGTTTCAACTCACGACTTGGTGTAACTATTTTTCTGCACTATGTCTCCTTTGCAAGTACATCCAGGATGCTTCGAGTCCATCTCCTAGGAGCTTAACATATTCCACGCCAATGGTTGACAGGTAGGCCTTCATGCCATTTTATCTATCCAATTTATTTCAAAAATATTTGATCATAGCTAGTGAAGTACCAAGCCATTTCACTTAGTTCTTGCAGGGTTTTACCTTGTCAAGGTTGAATAATTTATCATGGCACCCTCGCCATGACACTGGGCTTGTTGTAAAGTTAATGTTTTAGCTTAGCTGGGTTGGAAACCTCCGATCCAAAATTGAGGGTTTTTAAGTGTCTGCCTCTGTTTACATTAGGTTTGAGTGTAAGTCCCTAAGTGCCAAAATTGTGTCTATGTTGAGAGGTTGTAGTATTCTGGCCACACACTATGCAAGTTAAGTCTAGCCATGGTTTTTTATACACTACAGGGTTTCACCCTGAGCTTTTAATGTATTGTTTTCTTGTTTCCTTTCTATATAATTGTTACACTGCATGCAGTGTTGGCCATATACATTATGACTGTCTTTGCTGTTTTTTTGCAATAATATCCAAAGTGGAATCTCATGGTAACAGGGTGGGGTTTTTACCCAGAAGAAACGTTTAAGAGTTTGATTTCATTTGTACAGTGAATGAAGTTGATTGTTAAATTACTGTATGGTCATTTACTAAATAAATTATGTGCAAATATTAAGTTTTTGAAAATTTTCTACTGTTTATTTACTCATTATGTAGCTATCATTTCTTCGGATGCATGTTTGTTACGTAAGTAAAAATACTTTTGTTTCCCCTATAGTACTTTTATTTTACTCCATTTTCTGTAGGGACATACAGTCATCGGTTTCCTAACTGGCATACAACTAAATTCTGTATAGATTCATTGAAGTTTGTTTAAATATGCCTTGATAACTATGGATTTACTACTTCTATGCTTAAATAACATTATTATCTGGTTCATGATTAGAACTAGACTATTTTTGTTTCTGTGCTAGCAAAAACTACTTTTACCAGTTTACAACCTGCTCATTTAATTTATGCTCTGATATTTACGTTTAAATCTACCCATTTGATTCAAGTGTCTGTTCTTGGTTTACTTAACCCCGAGGGGACCAAACTTGCTCGGTTCCACTACTGGGCTCATCCAAACCCCTTGGTAATATACCTCAGGGGAGCTTCCTTTTTTACAAACTCTTCCCTCTTCCAAATGGAGGTTTTTTTTTTTTTTTTTCAGAACTCGACAGATTTAATTTAGCAATTTACTGAATGAGAACTATTACAAGCTTTTCCTTCTTTATTAGTACTCTTAAACTGTTTATTCTTTCTGGGTTTCCCAATGCTTGTCAGTATTAAGATGAAACTTTGATCATTTTGAGGGTTCATGTACTTTTATCTATATCAAAAGCCTAGCTTATTGTTGATAGCTTAGCCATGGCTCTTGTTAGTGTCAGAATATGCATTCTTCCATTAGTGATCAAAACCACTCTTTTCATTCTCATTTTAGGTGTCCCACTCATAAATTTTTATTTCATTCCATTAGGTCATGCTAAAAATGGTTTCACTGATGGTAGTCCTAGTCTTAAAATCTCACTCTCCCTCAAGATTTCACATTTGTCGGCCCACCTTCATTTCTGGCTGAACATAAAAATACTTTTGAAAAGCTCATTTCACTATGTCTTATGTCAGTCAAATTCAATCATGAAAGTTAGGTCATTCAAAGTCCCATTAGGTCATTAGGTTTCAATGTTCAAGGTCCAAAATTGCACCATTTCATCTTAATAAGGTCAGTAAAAGGTGTGAGAGTTACTCAATAAACATTTCATTTTCATTTGCAGAAGATTATCAACATGTAAATATGATATTTTTAAATTTGTAATTTTTATTTTTATGATTTTCATATCAAAATGTAATTTATTTTTAATTGTTTATGTAATTTTATGCTTCTTATATGTAATAATTTCGGTCCCTAGCTACAAACTCAAAAGATACATGCCAAACCGAAAGAGAAAAGTGTCAAACTTCAGCAACACCATCTTGCAAGAAAGGAATATCAGATGAAAGGGTAATCAACAAATATTTCAGAAAAGTGAAATGAGACATTAGGAAAGTGGGTTTTTAAAATTAAAATATAAATTTACTTTGCTATTTATGACTAAGAGACATAAATTAAAATTCATTTTCCTTCTCCAAGTATCAATTCAACACTGTAAGAGACCAAAATTTTGAAATTCTGAGCAAAATTAGAAAAGGAGCAGAATAGAGGACGCAAATCCTGAAGCGAGGGCAAAAATATGTTGTTGAGAGAGAAAATACGTTCAAGAGGGCAAAAATGTGCTGATCATGGCGCAAATGTGCTGAGCAGGGCAAAAGTGTGTTAAACAAGGCACAAATATGTTGTTGATGGCACAAATATGTAGAGGAGGGCACAAATATCTTGTCAAGGGATAAAATGACCAACAAGCTCAGCAAAGCTTCCAAGTGAACATAATTTCCTTCAAAGATACTTCACTCAGTCATTTTCCTCCAGAAAAATAGTAAGAGACACATGCCATGACAAATCATCCTCTTTAGTTTATGCGTTGAAGTTGTAATTTGGTCTCTTCTTGAAAGTGAAACCCTATTTTTTCTCCCTTGCACTCATAATTCTCAGAATCCCATTTCCCTTACACCTAATACCATCCCCACAGTGTTAAAATTCATTCCCTAATCCCTGTTATCAGAATCCCTATCCCTAAGCTACTAATTTCTAAAAACCTAATCCGTATGTGTTATTTTAACCTCGGCTCCTAAATCCCAATTCCCCTCACTCTTTCATTCCTTTTCCCTTCCCCATTCCTGATATCCCTAAACATTACTCCCTATCCCCTCCCCATATCACATATCCCTATCAAACATCTCCCTCATTTTTCATTTCCCATGTCCCTTTCCCATTTCTCTTCCCTAATCCCTAGGGTTTTAACAAAAACACCATGGCAACAGAAGAGGAAAACACATCATTCAATGAAGGAGAGGAAATAGATATAAGGAGGCCACATAAAGGAGGAAGAGTGCTCAGACTTAAGCCTGCTGACACTAAGGAAATATTAGCTTCTCCATTGACTATCACATGCTTCAAACATGTTGGCTGTTATGATTTCTATGAGAAAATTCAGAGGGTAAAAAACCACCCCATCCTAACTAGACTTTTCATATATGGACTCCATGAAAACAAAGTTAAATTATATGGGGTCACTTTTACCTTGTCTATTTTTGTCATTTCAGATGCTACTCAGATCCCAAATATTGGGGAGAAATGGTTCAAGAAAGGCAGGTTGAAGAAACAAGATTTTGACTTCTTCCTAAAACCAAGACACCAAAATCAAACAAGGAGGTTCTTCCCTTTTTCACACCTCTTGGATAGATATGCAGCTATGATCAAGATTATAATGAAATATTTTTCATGTGAAGGCATATTTTCAAGGCTCTATTCATGTCACATCCAGCTCTTGATCCATTTCACTAGGGTAAGGATGCTTAACATGGCCTATTATATTTTCCATAGTATAGAGAAGATGGCATACATTTCCCAGAAGAAGGAATATGAAAAACACATGAAAAGCCTATTCAATCATTACCTCATAAAAATCATAATCCTCCACCATCTCAATCAAATGAACATTGCATGGAGCACCTTCATAGCCAATGATATTTTCATTGATCCATCCATTCAACATGCACAAAATTTCCAATCCTCATCTTAGCCCATGACTCACTCATCATCATCAGATTAGTCCCCTTCACCTCCTTCATCTCCATCTCATCATGATCCTTCATTTCCATCTCACCATGATTTTGGGTCACCTAGCAGGATAGATGACATCAAGCCTAAGTGGGCTAGTATTTTTGAGGTTGAGCCATTGCAAAAACCTACCAAAGAGGCTATAGGCACGTGTTAGCTTCACTTGGTGTGAAAGGGTCCATGCCTTCTACATTAACACAACAGGTGGATAAAGGTAAAGAGAAGGCCATTGAGGCAGGCATTCATGATTAGGAGGACAATCATGAAACTGAGCAAGAATTTCAGCTGGTTGACCTAGAGGAGGATGATAATGACCAAATAAAAAATGCTGCTACCAAAGAAAAGGATGCCAGGATTAGTGAGCTCCAAAATAATCTTGAGATAGGTAGGTATGTTGTACAGTTCATTGAGCAAGAAAATGAACAATTGAAAACAAAACAAGTCATTGATGAGGTGAAGTACTTCACTCGTAAAAGAGAGGCTCAAAAGGCCAAAGCCATGCTATATGAAACAATAGAGAGATATGGCTTACTTGATGGTAAATAATAATAGGTACCAAGACAGAGACCTAGAACTAGAGGGCTGAAAAGAGCTCTAGCTCTAGAGAGACAAAGGGAAGTTGAGCTTGTTGACCAACTATCCCTAAATGAGAAACTTGTCATAGAGATCAATGAGAACAAGGAACCATGGCTTGATAGATCCAATAAAAAATTGGAGAAGCTACTAGAAAAGGCAAATAAATATAATGACTTGTTGAGGAGGAAGGTCAAACTCCATGCCCAAAAAGAGAAATTTGCATTCTCCAAGCTCAAAAGAGCTAACGCCAAAATTGAAGGGTTGACCATGGAGGAAAAAAATAAGTTGTGCATCCTTACTGAGGCTTCCCTCCAAGCTTAGACACATCATCGTCATACACTCCAACAATTTTGAGGCATTTTCTAACTTTTTATCAAAATATGGAAATCTCTTTGTTTTTTGAGAAAATTATTTAGCAGAAAATTTGGCATTTGTGCAACGCCCTAGGCACTACACAAATAATTGGCACAAATTTTGAGGAGAAAGAAGGCACCACTGGATTCCTAATTATCCATACATCTTAGAAAACCATGTTTCCAGCCTTGGTTTGTAGTTTTGATGGGTGAAAAGCTCAAAAAACCATCAAAAAATCACCTTTCTGCGCCTTTTTTGACCTAGGTGCTGCGAAAATACTACTCTTGGGAGAATGACTTCCATTTTCAGAAACTGAGGCATATTTCGAAAGAGGACAGTAATTTATTTCCAAAAATTCATCTTGGTGCTGATTTGGACACCAGGAAGGCCTCTAAAATTTGCCTTGAACACAGGGGGCGCAAATGACCAGTGGAGGGCGCAAATGCACAGCGGAGGGCGCAAATGTCCAATTTCCTGATTTTTTAATATTTTCTATAAAAATTTCACTTTGCCTTAAGAAATTATGTTTATACTCATGTAATTAATGATGGTAAAATTTAATTATGTTTGAGATTACTTACCTAGGGTAGATTCACTGGGTAAAAGTCATTAATGAGTCATAATGAATCATTTGAATGTAATGAGGAGTGAGTCACATGGACCATCCTACACTTCATTTTTTAGTTCAGAAAATAGTGGATCTCTTCCTCACTTCATGGATTCAACCCTTGAGGATGATTGAAGCTTGTTTTTATGTCTATTTAGCCCCTTTCTTCACACTAGTGAAGGGTTGGAATCAGTTTGTATGTTTTCTAGTTGATCAAGGAAACTTTTGTACTCAGTTTGGCCAGCTAATAAAGAGGAGTTGTAGCTATTTTATGGGATACCTGTGGTATTTATGTCTATCATTTTATTTTATTTAGTATCATATTTTAGAGTGTATTTTATTCTTGTTCACTTCATTTCTATGTTATTATCTCTTACAAGTTAGATAATCAGAATACATGTTTGCACATGCTCTGTTTTGGGTAATTGATCATATTTTGTCCACTTTCATTTGTTTGAGAAGAATACATCTCCTATGCTTTTCTTATATTTATTTCATCTTCAACACCATTCCATCACAATCCTTTTCAAGTGATAAGCCTCGTGCCTACCTTGCCCCATTGATCCTTGCAACCCTATCTCATTTTCTCTGACCTAGATTTCCTTGAACTATTTCCTTCATCCAGTGATTCCCCAACCAAATAAAATAAAAAAAACCCCCTGCACTCTATATCTAGCATAAAAAACCTAATTTCTCCAACCCTCCTAGCTATGACCATTTTAGAGAGAGCCCTCTCTGACTTGGTAGGGAAAGCTACCAAGTCAAAAGCTTGAGCTATGGTTACCTCTGTTGGGATTCCTTCTTCAGCCTTGGGAATCTGTGGAGTGCTAACAACTATATTCTTTGCTACTTCTTGTTTTCTTTACTCTTTATTGTTCTTATGTATGATCCATCTTCTTATGTTGAGTCATGAGTGTTATCTTGTTTTATGAATGGAGGGAGCCAATCTTGCTTTGAGTCTAGAGGAATTGCCACAAATGGGAGGGGAATGAATGTCCCAGAGATTGTATATGTCCTTCTTCACCTAAAATTTTCTGCTTTGGGCATCTTTATTTTGGATATGATAAAAAAATAAGGTACATAAATTTGCAATTCCAACAACAAATTAACAACATAAAAAATGCTCACAAAAGAGAGATTGAAGCTATTAATAAAAAAATTGTCTAGAAGTTGATACAAATTTTCATTTGAGAAATCATAATAAATATATGCTAATGGAAATAAAGAAGATAGAGAAAGAGAGAAGGCACAACAAAGATCCAAAAATAAGGATAAGAGCATTGACACCTACACAATTGATGTGGAAAAACCTAATGTTGTTATCAATGAACTTGTACCAATGAAAGAGCTTACAAAAGTTGAAACTCAAGTACATATTCTCGAAATAAATAATTATTATTTAATGTGGATTACTTTCTATATTTCATGATGTTCTTGTGAAGTGAACTATTAGGTTCACTTCACCAAAAATCTCATAGCAGAAACAAAAGTAGTTCTAAACATAATAAAAATTACACTTATTAACTCAAGAACTAAGAGAAACAACAATAGCATCGAACAAAACCAACTGAATCCTTTACATTTTTATTTTAACACATATCTCTAGGCTCATTAAGGGGATTATATAATAATATAGGTGAACTTGTGATCTAGCATTTGTAATATTTCGATATAAAAGGGGCTCTATACCTTTATGAAAAATGTTTAAAGGATCTAGGAGTCTTGCTCTAGGAGAAAGAATTTGCCTTATCTACATCTACATACTTGGGCTTTTATGGATTAGATCTCTTACGATCACCCTTCTTTATTAACATTGGTTTAGCATTCTAGTTCCCTAGTCAAAACATGGGCATACACAATATTGGAGCCTTCCTTTCAAATTGTCCCAAGTTCATTGTGTCATATATTATTGAAAATGTAGTTATAGAAACTCTTGAACAAGGTTATGTTGCAACAAGGTGAAGAACACTTGTAAAGAGGGAGTGTTAGAGTTTGCATACCTTGTTGTTCTGAAAGTGCTCATGTTCAGCAATAGAAGCACACTAGAAATAGCAACAATTTAGATTCTGTTAGAAAAGAGGAGATGAAACAATGTTAGAGAATGGTGGGTTGTTTATGAAGTCTTCCTTGAACAAGGAATGAAAAATTTGAAGATTCTAAAGAGATTTCAGAGGATAGAAGGGAGTAGTGGTCTAAGGTTATATCTCTTTAGGTTCACAGATGGTCAATTTGATGATGTTTCCCTTATCAGATAGGGGGTTAATGGTTTTGTAATAGTGTATTGCCTTGCTGGAGAACACTTGTAAAGTGGGAGTGTTAGAGTATGCTAACCTTATTGCTCTGACAATGTTCATGTTCAACAAGAGAGGTGCACCAGAAATAGAAAAAATTTAGATTCTGTTAGAACAGAGGAGGTGCAAAAGTGTTATAGAAGAGGTACAGTGAAGGGGAGAGTTGGAACATGCATACGCCAGCATCAGTCTTCTACTGGTATAATTTCTATCCTAAATTTAGTTTTTTAAGTTTAGTTCAAAATTAGAGTGTACTTTTCAAATTATAGAATAAAACAATTTTCTATTTCTAAGTTACTTTTCTAGGTTGGGAAAAATGTTTTGACATTTTTGTATTAGGCTTGGATTATGTTTCTCTTGCATGAGGAGTTCTCCTCTAGGATGAGGGTGTAGATCTCAAGGAGATACATTTGGGCATTATCTGTTGTTCTACTCCAGTTGAGACAGATTATTTCCGAGCGACTATTTCATGGAGGACCGAGTGATGATCCCAAGGAAGTGGATGGGATACTTTTAGTGTCTTTATTGCCTTATTAGTATTTAAAGGAAAGGCAATGGAGTGGGATATTTATTCACATTTATCTCGTTATTGAGATATGTTTTTTTTCTGATTTTCCTGTAGCAATTTTCTTTTCCAGAATTAATGAAAAAACAGTGGCAGGTTTGGTAGTCCATTTATCTTTTGCAGTTCATACTTTTGTTTTTGTGATGTGTTTCAATTTATGAGTATAGATCAGGTTAAGAAGTTTTGGGAGTAAGTTAAAGCTTCTTGTTTCTAGCTGTAATGGTTTTAATAAGTGCAATATATTTTTATCATGTGTTGAAAATCTTTACAGGGAACCCAAGGAAAGAATTCAATATAATTGTCTCAATGTTAATATAAGGTAAACAACTAATAAGCATATGCTCAAGGAAAACAACTAATAAGCAGATGCAATGGAAAATGAAGGGGTGAATTTCAATATGTGTAAATTGAAGGTTAATAGGAAATCCTCATGGTTCTGTCTCTGTTGAAATTTTCATGAAATTAAAATATCAAAGGCCCCTTCACTTAGGGACCTCTTGTCTAATTGTAAATTCACGTGGAAACTAATCAAAAGGAGATTCATGCTATGGTCCTCTGAGTATTTCTAGGTATTTATTTACCTGCACAGTTTGAGATGGGTAAAATGAAATGCATTAAATAGGAAACAATGGAGGTAAGAGTAAGCACATAAAAGTGATCCTATAATATCACTTTAACCTCCTTCAGGGTGGATTTATTACAATATTCTGGGTTGATCTAGGAAAAAGGTGAGGGGTAGTATCTTGAAAACAATTCCCCATATCATTTGTACTCTTTAGGATCACTCACATGGGATATGTCATGTGATGATAGAAAAATTATCTATATGTGGATCTAGTATCCTCTACATTGCAAGGCAAGGAGAATGGAAGTGAGTTTAGGGCCCTGGCCAATGGTTCTTCTCTACGTACAAAGCATGCATCAACAAATGAAACATGGGATTACAGACTCAAGTATACTTCCTTTGGTGGCCTAAGGTAGATATTTCCCTGTTATGGGGAGCTTTGGAAAATTTGATAACGATAAGTGTAGTTGGAATCCACTTTTATCCATGTTGAATTTAGAGGATTGTAGTTGAGATTGGGGTTATATTTATTTCACCTTGTTAATTTCAAACAATCAGGAAACATTCCAAGGGTTAAAAATATGGTTAACATGCCAATGAAGTAGTTCTTGTATATTTGACAAATAAAGGAACTACATTTTGTGGATTTTTAGACATAAATTGAAAGTAATTCATAATGATTCATGGTTTCTATTTTATGACTTTCAATGTGTGATTTCCATGTCAAGTATATAGGGATTAAAATTTAGGTTTGGGATTAATTTGTGCACGAAAATCAGTCGTATACATCTACTTGGAAACATGCTCAACTTTTGCACAATTGAAGTTACTCTGGTAATTAATCTAGAGGATGGAAATATTGATACTAGAAGCAGAAGAAAAATCTGGAATTAGGTTAATGGATTCACTGCAAGCTCATTTATATGCTTTTATCTGTCAATTTTCAAAGATTTTTGAGTGTCTATTATATATACCAGAGATATCAACAGGAATATTGAAGCTTCTACAGGGAAAAGGGTTGTTTGCATAGATGCAAACTATTTATGTTGGGGTTTGTTTACCTGGGTTCAACATCTGAAGGTGACTATTGCCAAAAATTCTTGAATATTCCCTTGTGTTAAGGCACATGAATTCCTTTGGAAATAAAAAATCTAGTAACTATACATGGATTCCAATTTGGTTGGTGTATTTTTCTCGTTGATAGATAATTTTGATGTTGCTCTTGTATATCTTGTGATGGGATTGGTATTAGCCTTTCGCTGACTTTTGAAGTTGTTGTCCTGATGGTTGTGTCATATTTGGCTTCTTTCTAATTTTGACTTCACATCAAAACCCAGTCAAATATGTGAACCAGTTCAATTGTCATGGGAAAATTATATAAACTTTGAGCATAAATCATAATGAATACAAGGTAGCAAAAGAATTGTTGACCAAGACCAAAGACCGAATGCAAGACCAATGAAGCAAATAGGATATGTTAAAGACTTGAGGACATTATGAGTCATCTGACTATATGTGTTGGTTCAATAGAATTTGAATTTGAATAAATATGTATTCAAATTCAACGATGAGTAACTTTTTCAATAGAAGTTACGCTTTATCACATCTTCCAAGAAGAATTATAGTGAACTGTTAGACATAACCTAGAGCCATGTGACATATATAGATGGTACAAAGTTAAAAGTGGATTGCTAGATTTTTTGTTGCATTTTGAAAATTAGCGTGGGCAGTTTTAGAAGCCATGAATGATGGTTAAATAATAAAAATTTCCATCGTCTTTTAATTCTAATTTAATATCAATATAAATGATTTCTAAATTATTGGAAAATTTCCTAGGACGCGATTAGAACTAATCAATTTATATAAATTATATATTAATGTTGCTTTTTCTCAATAAGGAGAATTGAAGTGTTGATAACTCGATTTATTAAAGTTTTTTCTTACTTTAATGTACCAAATTATATTTTTTTCCTAGAAATAGAATGGTCAGGGGAATTATTTATTTAAAAAAAAAAAAAATTGTGTAGTTGGTATTCCAACATTTAGAACCGTCGGTATAGTGACGTTTATTTTTTTTTAAATAATTTTTTTGTTGTTGGTATTCCGACATTTAGAACCATCGGTATAGCGACGCTTAGTTTTTTTTTTTAAATGTTCTATGTCGTCGGTATTCTAATGTTTAGAGTCATCTCTCTAGTGATGTTTAGTTCTTTTATAAATGTTTTGTGTTGTCGGTATTCCGACATTTAGAAACGTTGCTCTAGCGATATTTAGTTTTTTTTTAAATGTTTTGTGCTGTCAGACTAGCGATGTTTAGAAGCATCGAACTAGCGAAGTTTAGAAGCGTCGGACTAGCGACGCCTATGTTTGTCGGAAGAGCGGCCATTCATGGAACATCGGAATTGTGACATCACAGAAAAAACATCGGAGATATTGGCACTCTTCCGACGGTTAAGTCAAGTGTGAGAATTCCGACTTTAGGAGAACCGATGTTTTTCCCCACCTCAAAGTGTCGCTCTTGGGATGCCTATGTGTCGCAAGAGCGAAATTTTGGCCGTCTGAAATTGGGCCAAATGTGCTAGTGTCGGCACGCCCAACCGCTTCATGAACTCTTTTGAAACAAGGTTCTTTTGGCTACCACTTTTGATGATGAACTATAGCAAGGAACCCTTTACCCACATTTGGGAGTGGAAGAGACGCTCCCCCTCCTCTAGATCTTCTAGTTCCTAAAAGGTGGCATTGGGCTCCGCATCAATAATATGCTTCCCTTTTTCATTCCCCTTGCTGGGTTCTGATTCAGAGTCGGAGCATGCATCTGATTCAAAAGCCCTCATCTTAGCCACTAGTGACTGCTTGGCCTGACACTCACTTGTGTTATGACCACTTTCCTGTGTCCTTCTTCAAATTTGCGACGTTGTTCTTTGCTTTCGGCTTCATAGGTTATCTTGGCCAACCATGCATTGGCTTTTTCCTTTGTTTTGTGGTTTGGGGGCACATTTCCCTGGATTTTGATTTGCAGATCCAAAGTCTCACTTCTTCTGTTTGAATTTCCACTCAATATTCATAGCATACTGGTATTCCATGCCAATCGAGGAGATGTAAAGGAACTCCATTTCCTCCTGAATGTATATGTGCAAACAATTGCAGTACTTCAACACCAAATTTTTCTCTGAATATTTGATACCCAAATTTGTGCGCAGGGTATGGAACAGATTCGTTGGCTCATGCACATCTTAATCCCTTTGTTTCCGCAATGTATTCCATTATATGTACTTGTCCTCATAGCTCCCCACGGGATACTATTATTCCTTGATGGAATCTATAAAAGAATTCCAAGTGGGTACGACCGAGAACAAAGAGGGTTCCCCCTCGTCCTTTTTCTCATAGTAGGTTTCCCAATAGTCCTTGATATGGGGGGTAGCTTTGAGGAGTGAAAAAATTATCTTCCCCCGGTCGGAAAAGTCATGAACTAAGAAATATAGTTCTAATAGATTCAACCATCTATCTATGATTTTTGCATCTATTTGGCCCTCAAATATGGGAATGTCAAAGTTTATTTGTAGCTTAAAATGAGTTGCACCTCCAAAGTGGCTGTTGGATGCAGATGCACCGCCAGTGGGTAGTCATTGAAGGATCTGGGCAAATTTATCCATCATCACATTCCTTTGTTTTTCGAGGGCCTCCTCAAATAATATTTTGATAGGATCTGATGCTCCCTCATCTTTCTTTTCATCCCCCATGGGTGGCCGTCAAGGTTTGTGAGGCTGATCTTGCGAAGGTTCAACCAGATCGAGCCCTAACACCTTATACCCCGGCCTTGTTGGGGACATGCAAAGAAGGATTGAGAAAGAGTAGATGTTATGATACCACTGATCCGGATTTATGCAGGAATGCAACAAAATACACATATAACCATAAATACAAAAATTCAGTGGAAATAACACTTCATTTCATTAATATGAAAGAACTGAAATTTGTTTACGAACAGAGTGGAAATAAACTAGCTTGGGCGCTAGTAGCTTATCTCTGAGAAGATATGTGGTGGCGATAGGCCTTTGAACTATGTTACAATGAGGCTTGAGGGCCTACTTATTATTGAGAAACAATGGAAAACCCTAAACATCCAAAAACGTAACCCTAGGAGATGAAGTGCCAAAACTATGGGCCCCATTTGGGTAAATTCATACATCAATATTCCTGGGGATGTAACTTTGGCATACAATCTTTGTTTGATGCGCTCAATACCTTTTTAGAAATATTTATCTGAGGATTAGAAATTTTGCATGATCAACATTGGTATATAAACCCATGTTTCTCCCAGTTTTCTCAAAAACACATTGTTTAGGGCCTCAAAATCGCTCCAGATGTTCAGGACCCAAAAAATTGTTGAAAATAGTAAATTGTGCTATAATTAAGGAAATGGAGAAATTGAAGGAAAAAATGGTAGGGTCCCAAGTGAAATAAGTGGGTGGTCACCAATATCCACCTGGATCAATAAGTGTCTACAACTACTGTCACCCTGATACAGGTCCATACATATGTATGCTCCTCATCAGTGGCTAACCCCATTGGTATTTGCACATCCATCACAGGCCCAATATGAACCTCCAACTAGCTCTTCCTGAAAGGCTCATCATTCATATCATCCCCCTAAGTTGACATATGCTCCACTATATGCTGCTTGTGTTGAATCATCACTACAGACTATCATCTTGAATGTATCCCATAGGGTCCATTGACTACTCACTATATAAATTTGGTTTGTTGTCAATAAATCTGCATGACTCATGCTCCTCAGAGGTTACATTGTATCAGTCCATGGACTCATCCAAAGAAAAATATTCACTCTGAGAATCACAAGGAATGTCCTTCTGCTCTAACACTATCATCGCCTAAGTGTCACTCAAGCATGAGTGATCAATTCCCCAAGGTCCCTTGCAAATGAAGAAAAGTACCTTCCTCCTCAATCCATTCTTGATGCATGATCCACCAAATTGAAACATCTTCTCCCTAGTCAATTGTCTCCTGAACAACCCATTTTTTTTTTTTCAACCAACCACTCGCCCAGTTCATAAGAAAAAAGTGAAACCAACTATTCTCTCCTCCAAATTTTCAACACCTTAGACTGCATCATCCTTCACATGTCATCATGGTTACCCATGACTCCAGAAATTATTTCTAAGATATTTATCCTCATCTCAATGGCAGGCCTGAGATGTTATGTAGATCCTGAATATTGTCTTCTATTAGCTGGAGAAATTTCCTCATAATGTCATCATTATAAGGAAGCATAGGTCAAGTTATTCTAATAATATCACTGAGACAAGAAGCTACTATAAGTCTGACTCCTTCACAAGTATGCTCTGTTATCACTCCACCAGATTCCCAAGGCTGAGGAAGGAATCCCAACAGAGGTAACCATAAACCAAGCTTTTGACTTGATAGATAGCCCTATCAAGCTAGAGAGGGCTCTCTCCAAAAGGTTCACAGCTAGGAGGGTTGGAGAAATTAGGGTTTTAGGCTGGGTATGATGTGCAGGGGTTGTTTTGATTTGGTTGGGTTGGGGAAATAAGTGGATAAAGGAATTAGGTCAAGGAAAGCTAGGTCAGGGCAATAGATTTAGGGTTGCAGGGATGAATGGGGCAAGGTAGGTATGATGTTAATCACTTGAAGATAATAGTTATGGCATGGTTTAGAGAATGTGAGGATGAGGGAAGCATAAGAGATGTATTTCTCTCAGACAAAAGATAATGAACAAAATATGATCAGTTACCCAAAACAGAGCATGTGAAAGCATGTATTCTAAATTTCAAACTTGTAAAAGATCATAACATAGACATGAAAGTGACATGAACAATACATTCAAACATATGTGACTGAAGAAGAAACTATGAAATACATTAAATGCCATAGGTATCATATTAATGTAGCTATAACTCCTCTTTATTAGCTTTGCCAAAACTGAGTACAAGTTCCCTTGGTCAACTAGCAAAATCAAATTGATTCCAACATCCAACCACTATTACATTGAATTTCTGCAATTTATAACCAATTTATAAAATCTGAGGCAAATCTCAGATCCATAATTATTTCAAACAAAAAAGATATTCTCCTAACCTCTAGGAACATAAAACTATTTATTTGTTTAAAATAAATTGAACTGCTTGCCCAAGTCTTCGAATTCATGATTTGGAAGAATTTGGAGAAACCTCCCTTGCAGATCTTCACCTTAAGAATAGGGATAAATGCTTTTTATTATGCTGATTGTTAAGTTGAATTGACCCCTTTTTCCTGTGCTGCGTTGTTGCTAATGTGTTGATGTAGTGGGTCAGTTTAGGATGTGGACCACAATTTGCTGATATGCTGCCAGATGAGCTGAGAACTATGTTGGCATATCTGTTGCGTGAATGGAGTGTTGAACGATTTTTGTTGCCCGACTCAACCTTTCTGTCTTTTTGTTACCTAAAATCCTTTTGCTGTGATAAAACCATTTTATAAACAAAACAACGTGAAAAACCAAAATACCGAACTTGAAACCTTTTAACACTTCAAAATCTTTATGATTTAAGTTATAAAGAATATAATCGATGAGATGATGCAAAGGGGAGGTGACGTGGAGGTTCAGTGGGACTAGACCAACACATATCACAATTCTTAACTTTTAGTTATAAGCACGGAGGATGTAAACTTTAAAAATTGTGAAGTGCGACATGTGGGGGAGGAGGTGAATGACGTGGCAAGGAAGAAGTGGGACTGGATGGCAGACGCACATTGCATATTTTAGATTTTTGTTATAAGTTGCAGGGTTAACATCTAAACTTTGCGAAATGCGGGAAGAGGGATCCACTGAAATTGGCGGAGTGTTATGAATCGACGAAAGGTTTAAGCGGTAATTGTATGAAGTTTATAAGGTTTTACGATATATTAATGTATTCCAAAGGTTGTAAAGTGGGGGCGGAGCTGCTGAGGTGGGGCCAACCTACCGCATCGCAAATTAAAATAAATATGTTTCGGGCGCTCAAAAAGGTAAAAAAAATGTGATGCGATATCGCAAATCAACGATCACATTATTTAAAGTTTAGCTCCAATGCAAAAAACGTAAAAAATACGAAATGTGATGAGGGCCCCACTTTAATCACAATCGGGGAATGAAAAGAGATGAAATGGTAAAGATGGAAGGGTAAAGAGGAAAGTTTGAAAAAAGGTAAGGTAACGCATATTTCAATGGAAAATGAAACGGAAGGGAAGCGTGGCGAGGAATGGGTCCCACTTCATATCGCATCGACGATTTATAAGTTTAGTGTTAAGAACATCACAATTAATTGTTATAATTTGCGATGGCTGATATGTGATGAAGGTAAGGGGTTCTACCAATGGTTTAAGCAGCCTTTTGTTATATATATGATATGCAATATATATAACAGTAAGTTTATATAACACAACTATTAAATGGGTGTAAAATCTTATAACATAAAGTCCAGAACTTTATAATAAATGGGTTTATAAAGTAATAAGCCCCGAAAGTTTATATATGTGGGTTTTGGGGGTTAAATGGGATTTTAAATGGAATTCAAAGCGCTAAACTATGGGTTTTAATCATAGTTTAGGCTATATAGTAAATCAAGTTTGGGTTTTAGTAAAAACTTGGATAATTTAGCAAATGAGATGAAATATTTATATATTGGGAAAAAAGGAGAAAATAATAAAAAAAGAAGCGAGGTCAATGATAATGATGGAGATGAGGTGAAAACATAGAAAAATAAGGTGGGGTGGGTGGGATGAAAATACCAGTGCTAACATGCTCCAGTAATCTTGGATGAATCAAAGCAAACATTGTTGGTTTGAGTGCCCAGTTTAGGACCCTCAAATATTATTGGCTCACTTTAGAAAGATGTGATTCTAGCTTCTCCAAATTAAGGATAGTTTTTGCAGTTATCTTTAGGTTCTTCAAATCAGATCCAAGTGAAAAGAACCAATTCCCTACCTCCAACGTTTTTTGAAAATCCCTTATCTTTTCTAGTTGTAGGATGGCATGTATCCTCTTTGAAAAGGGTTTTTTTTTTTTGTTTTTCTCTTTGATCCAAGGAAGCATTGCAGCTCCAAGCACTTTGTGCAAGTGATTTTTTAAACTATAGCTAGTACTAACTTCTTTCTAAGTCATTCAATTTTTTTCTGATATTTTCAAAAGTCTCCTCAAGTCCCATGATTTTGCAGCAAGGGTGATAGTGTTGCATTGAATTTGACTCAACCTCTACTCAACTTTACATAACATACTTAGACTATGACTATACAACACACATAGAAATGCAGAGCTACTATAACATACCAATATATTTATTTAGCCAACTCATAGTACCTCACACATCTCATAACAATACCCTGCCCCAATAGATAAATCTAGCCCCGACAAATAAATTAGGCTTTGGAAAATAAAATGGGCCCCATAAAATAAAGTAGGCTCCAGTAAATAAATTAGTCTCTAGCAAATAATTTATGCACAACAAGATGAATTCATCCCAACAAAATAATTTGAACCCTACAAGAGAAATTTAGTACAACAAGATAAAGTTGGTGCAACAAAATAATTTCTAGCCAACAAAATAACTTAAATAATTAATTCACACTGCCTAGAATTTATGTTGTTGCTGCTGAAGATGAACTGGTGTTTCTACCCTCAATAATACACCAAAAATTCTAAATATTTAACATGGAGCTCCCCACACCAAATCCGTAAAAACCCATAAATATTTTGAGCTATTTCCAACTGACCCAAAATCTTCAAATAGTGTGAAAATCCCAACTAAACCAGTAATTCACCCTACTATAAGAATGACGATTTCAGACCCAAATAGAACCCAGAAAATTCTGAAATTTTAACCACAGACTCCTTTCACAAAACCCAGGAAAATTTTGGGTGGGTACCAGAAGATACAAAAAACCCCAAATTTAATGCAAGTTTCCTACTTTGCACAACTATGCACACTCCTCCAAATAAGATAAATTTGTACCACAATGATCCTACACTTCAGTCCAACAAATTCTCTATAAAATAACTGAATTAAATGAGATAAATGTACTGCAAAACCTCCAAAAAATAAATTGAGTTATGATAGATAAAATTGGTCCAACAAATAAACTTAGCCCCAATAGATAAATCTGTTTCTGGAAAATAAAATAGGATTATGACAACAAATTGGGCTCCAACAAATAAACTTAGCCCAACAAATAACATCAACCCATCAAGATAAATTCAACAAAATAGAATAGTTTTGGTCCCGCAAGATAAATTTGGCCCGAAAAAATAATCTCATTCTAGAAAGATAAATTCGTCCCAGCAAAATAATTTTGGCCTAGCCAGATGAATTCGACCCAATAATTTCGGCCTAACAAAATAATTCCATCTCCGCAATAAATTTGGTCCAACAATTATTTTTTGTGACATAACTATAACAATTATTCTCTGGAAAATAGATTAAAAAGTTTAATCCACAAACATGGATCCCTTATTCATCATGAACAATATGACAACACAACAACTTTTATTTTAACCCATAGCTAGCCAAAATCATACTCTAGTTTCTCTCACAAAAATATATTTTCTACAACAAATGATGTATTCGACAAATATAATTTGACACTCTCACATTAAACCCCCAATGCTTTGTAAAATATATTTTGTAGAATATATAACGTCCATGATGATAGAAAAAATTGAACTTAATTTTTTCTACAAATAATCTCTTTTGGCACCTCCAAAATAAACCTCTGCAATTTAAACCCTCCAACAATAATCACTGCAATTGGAAACTGAAAAACCTGCAGGATGAGCCAAGACCGAGGCTCTGATACCACTGTAATGTCCCAAATGTTGAAAACTTGGAACGATCTTGAAATCTTAAATCAGAAATACTTCAAATAAATTATTTATCCATAAACAAAAGTTTTCCATATAAAATAGCTTCAAAAATTTAAGTTGTCAACACCATAAGAAATTTGCACAAATTAAACTACAAAATTTACTACAAAAAATAGAAAATAGAATCTGCAACTCAATAATAGACAATATAAACATGCTGAAGATCTCAACCTTATTTTATTAATATAAATAATGTTGGAACAACAAAATGGAAATCGCTGAGGTAATGGCCCCAAATAGATCTACAATAATGTCGCAACTAACCTCCAAAACAAACTGAAAATCAATAAACTGCAACCTGTGAACCCTAAATGGATCCACCAAGGGAAGAGATGGGTGCTCGCCCACTCTCACTGAATCACCCGAGGGGGTTTTTGTCCTGGGGCTACTGCTAAGAGAACCTGGTTCTCGAAACCTCACCACAAAGATAACACATAAATCCAAGATATCTCCAAATGACCTCCTCCTCCCATTTTATAGATATGATGGATGTATCTCCAAGCCTCTAGAAGCATCTTATTTTATTATTTTAATATTATCCTAGAAGATCTTCCATTGACTTTATCTTAATTTCTTTTAAATTTAATTCTATTTCACTTAAGTCACTTTTGGGCCTTTTCCTCTAATTAATTATTTTTCCTTTAATTAAATGACTAATTAAAGTCATTTTTAATTAAAGAAAATAGTAAATCGCCCACCATACTCTCGCCGGCCACTATAAGTCACTTCTCAGCATCCCATCCTAAAGATATTCTCATTCCAATTCTAATGAGCTATTGCACTGAGGTGTTCCATCAGATAATATTCTCAGAATGCCATCTCGAGCATAATTAATTACTTTAGGCTCCATAATAATAATGTTTTCGGATTGCGACAGAATGAAAGAAAAATTGTGTGGATGATGAAATATGCCAAGAGAATTCCATTAGATCTCGTAACAACCCCTCAAAACTCCCTCGGAACCCATAATAACACGAACTTTGTCCAATGGTCTGGCCATCCCTTGTCTTGGAAATCCACCTTGGTTATAATATGGAGGAAAATAAAAATGGGGACATTACATATCTATAAGGTCAACCAAATCCCTTTTGTACTATTAGCGTGATTTCCTGTCACTATAATGAAAAGACCTTCTAGTGGAGGTTTTTGCGGAAGCCCCTATAAAAATAGCCCAAAAACCCGTTTGTAGTGGAGGTCACTAGTGAAGGTGGGAATGGGGTTGTTTTAGAGGATATGTTTTTAATGACATGTCTATAATATACAAATGCACTGGTGCTTTACTATACATATACGCACCGGTGCCTAATAAAACATGGTGCACCATTGCAAATGTATTTTTGTTTTAAATAAAAAAAACATGGTGGGCTAAATAAAAAAGAGGACTACTCGATAACATCAAAAAAGGGTTAAATTTAGGAAAATGTTGGTCATAAAATTCATTTTTACTAGTCTAGTGCTATACTATGACAATGACTCGATTCTAACTAGTATTTTAATGCTCAAGTGCGTACACAATGTAATTCATCATTGAAGCGTTATTTAAAACAACAGCGCACCACATATATATAACGCATCAATGCTTACACTACTCGATAGCACCGAATAAAAATTAAACTTGAAAATTTCAGTCCTAAAATTATTTTCAATATATTGGTGCTATATCCGCTTGAAGAACAGGTGCTTTTCTTGTACTAAAACACCCCAGTGAATACTTATAAAAAACATTGTTATAGGGTTTTTTATTTTTAAAAAATGTGGTTATATATTCCAATGAAGCACAAGTGTTGTTCATGTATTAAAACACTATCATCTGTCTTAGAAGAGCACTGCTAAGGGGTTTTTAATTTTAAAACAATGTGGTGTTATATTTCCACGAAGCACCGGTGTGGTTCATGTATTAAAACATCTAGGTGTGTCTTAACAAGAGCACTGTTATAGGGTTTTTTTTTTTTTTTTTTTTAATGTGGTGTTATCTACCCACAAATCACTATTGTTGTTCATGTATTAACACACCTTGATGCGTCTTAGAAAGAGCACCATTACGCCGTTTTTAATTTTAAAAAAATGTGGTGGTATATTCCCATGAAGCATCGATGTGGTTCACGTATTAAAACACCCTTGTGCGTCTTAACAAGAGCACAAGTTTTTAAATTAAAATTAAAAAAACAGTGCTCTTGGAGATAGTACGCACTGGTATAGTCATAATAATGCATCGAAACAAGGTTAAATATATAAAATAAAAAAAACTACTAGTCGTAAATTTCATTTTTACCATATGAAAAATTGTAGAGCTCTAAAGCACTTGTGCCACTCTTGCCTCATGCAAGAGCCCTTCCATCGGTACTTCTCTTGCTTAGCATCCTTTTATATCATGTTGAGTGCATGAATTTCAAATTTTCTCAAATGGTGGTGATTTTGTTTTTTACAATAACGTGTCAACTATGCCTCCCTGACGACAAAATGTCCAAGTAATGTCTATGTTTCTCTCTAACTGAATTTTTAGCATATTAGAATTGCAAAATCGGTCCAAAATTCCACATTTTTTGAATTTTTTTTCTTGCATAGTGTTTTTGATAAGTTCGGATCGCACTGGTAGCGATGCACCCAATAAATTATAGGGTGACACTACAGTTTGGTGTGTGAACCTAATGCACCACGGTTTTGTTGGTGCATATTTGAAATTAAAATACATGGGTAAAAGCTATGAATTGTACATCAGTGTGTACATGTTTAGGTTATGCGTGGTGTGTTTATATTTACCAAATACACCACATACATAATTTAAAAAAAATATAGCTGGATGCATTTAATAACCTGAACGTTTCATACTGGTGTGAAAAGGTTATACGTATGCACCGATGCGTAGGGTTGTATCGACGCACTGCATTGAAAATTTGTATGGAAACCAAAATCGATGCTTCATATGTATGCACGCACTATTCTCAATGTTTTTGTATTTGATAGTGCACCATAGTTGGTGCATTACTGTTTTTTGGATGTGGCGGGGATAGTTGTTTTTCTTTTTAATTGAAAGTTATGTGTCCATGTTTACAAATACGTTTTTCGTTTAATAATTTTTTTTTTTATGTTTTATGTATGAGGCTATTGTATTTTATATGTCAATCATGTAGTAGAGACATCAACAGAGGGAGAAGTAGCAAGAGCATGAGAAAATGGCAAAGAAATACAATGTGGTATGACCATGGGAGGCATGAGAGAGGGAGAGGGATTTACACCCTCGCCATATTAGTGAAACGACCTGAGAACTCTTGAGGAATGTAGGCCTTGTTAAGTACTGTGAGGAGGATACATCTCTGAAGGCACACTCTAGATTGTTGGCACCACTGATCCGTTAATGGAATGTCCAGGAGTAGTCTTTCCATGTCGGCCCTAAGACATGGTATAGGCCCTCTAAGGAGGACATATATTTTATCACTGGCCTATCTAAGAGAGGGGAGGATTTCCCCAATTTCCTTGATGTCCCCCATGGGGTTGCAAAAGATATTAAGCTTGTCTACTCTTAGAGATATGTTGGGGATCATGTAGTCCGTTCAAATTTTTTTCAAGTGGATGGTGGAAAATTACAAATTGCTTCTTTTGTTGCAGAGGAGGTTATCCGCCTCTCATTATTAGTGACCATAATTTCACACTATACTAGTGATGGGCAGCACATTAGTTACCCTATTTTTTATTATGTATATTCTTTGATGCATGCGCCATGATGTATTAGATTTTTTTCCATTTGTTTGAGGTAGTTTTGTAGGGATTTAGATAGATGTCATGTGATAATAGATGGGAGGACAAAATTATGTTATGCTTCAAAGATTTTTTATTTATTTTTAAGAGGTTTCCAGAAATGAAGCCTACATTTGACTGTTTCCTTCCTAGACTATTGACTGAGGTTTGGATGCACATGTGGGGCTAGATGATGCCCAAGAGGCCCGCCAAAGTATCTGGCTAGGATTTATGCCTAAGAACTAGTAATACGAACTAGTGATAATGACCATGTGTTTATATTAGTGTTGTGTCCATACATGAGGATGGATTGGAGACAATATCCCAACATCTTCTTCAAACCAGATGAGCCTATAGACGATAGAGGTAATATTAGTGTTTTATTTAAATTAATCTAATTTCATTTTATTGTCTTAATTAATTGGAATAAAATTTATTCTAGCATGTGATTCAACTTGTTTTATTAAATTATTTAATTAAATTTCCTAATTATTGTTGTATACTATATATTTTGTAGACATTGACACATTCATTGTGGAGATGCCTCCACCCCCACCAAAGGGATCAAATGCAGAGATGGACGAGGCCCAAGAGGGTGATTAGGCGCAACCTCAGATGCAGAGGGGCGTGGGAATCAGGTCTTGTAGGGTTGGACTCAAATTTAGGATGGACTATTGCAACCAATTATCTAGAATTTTGGTTGAGGAGGGATTCCACCCTGTAAGGGATCAATACATCAAGGTAGATACTAATCTCCTAGAGCTCTTCAGGGACTATCTGTGTGATATGATGACTCTTATGCATGATATCGTCAAAGCTAGTAGGCCACTATTAGTGAGGATGGATTTAGGGCTTGCAAAATATGTGTCACATGATTATTCACATAATGCTAAAACATTGGATCATGACGATGCAGGTGGTGATCATGATTCTAATAATACTACCCAATCGAATCATGGTCAAGGTGTTGGTGATCATTTTGTTAGTACACGTCCTCATCATTCGCCTGATGATAACGTCCAAATACTGGAGGAGGTGCCTCATATTTCTCCTGAGAGAGCAGAACAACCACCTTCTCCTCCACTGGATAGTTCGACCATTGAGACAATATTTGACCATCCATCATCATCTACTACAAACCAAGTTTCCACTACTATGACGATTGTATCATATATTAGTTGGCAGTTATTTTATTTGATGTAGTTGTTTGACTTATATATATATATATATATATATATATATATATATATATATATATATATATATATATATATATATATATATATATATATATATATATATATATATGGTTCATTTTTTGTGTTTAGGTTTATGTACTTAATTTATTTGTTGATGTTGATGTGTATATTGTTAGGTCATGTTAGATATGTTTATTTAATGTGCTTGTAGATAGATGTGTATGTGATAGAAGTTATTTTTCATAAAATGTATATTGATTTGAGAATGTGTGTGGTGATGATATTAGATTACAATGCTTGTGTTTTTTTAAATGTGATCATGATGATGATGCCCTGTTAGATTAGTAGATTTGTGTGCTAGCTAATGGTGTTTATATGTGTTAAAGGTGTATATAATTAGATGATGGTAGTGAATTTGAATATGTTTCTTAGATGATATTTATATTTGTTAAATGGTTATCATCGTGACGTTTATTTTTATGAAATAATATTTAATATATATTATGTATTATTGAGCTTAGATCAAAATTTATATACGTAATTACATGCAAAACAACTTTATTTTAAAAAAAAATGCAAATATGTTCTTTATAAATTACAAAGTTTAGTATGGTTGAAACTACAATTATAAAATTACCAAATATATTTTTCTATTGCTTAGATACTTCATTCATACTCATTGTAACCTAATTAGTAAAATATTTGAATACTCACAAGGAAAAAATAATTAAAGTTAAAATATTTTAGTTAGTTCTTAATAATCCAGAAATGTTTAATTCATTTAATTTTTAAATTAAATTAACAATAATAATAAATTATTTAAAAATACAGTTTAAACAATGAAAAATTACACTATGGTCAATCTATATATAGACATAGAAAACCACTATATATCCATCTTAATCATAGATTTATCAATCACTAAACAAGATTACATCTTTTGACATGTACATCATTTTGGTGATATTTTGGTTCTTTATTTGCTATTGTGATTTAAATTTATATTTTTTAATAATAAACATGAGTGGAATAATACAAAAATCATACTACATTAGATCTAACTTTTTGACAAATAATATATTTGATTATTCCTTAATTAACAACTCAAGAAATATTATTTTTTCCACATATTTATCACTAGATAGTCACTAATATTCATGTTTTCACATTTCTCCTAGCTAATATTACATCATGTTCACAATTATAAAGACATGTCTACTTTAATTAATTTGATTATAAATACCAAAAATAGATATATTTTAAATAATCTAAATAGGAAAGAAAAATGCATCACCAAGTCTATCACAAAGTCAAACAAATTCCTCTTACTCACCAGCTCATTGTTTCTCATTTAATTCTTAGCCATAAAATACTTATTAATTCAACTTTTATTGATAATTACCATTGAAAAGAAAAGTCAAAACTCTTCCATTATCCATGAAGAAAAAAATAAAACCTCTCATGCATCCATGTATGCCCATTTGTTTCTCTTGTGGTCCTTAAAAAAATGTAATCAACATTTGATATATGCATAAGACATCCTTTTAGTTTACATAATGTTGCAAGAACTGAAATTTCAATATAGTAATCATGACTTTACCTCTCATGTCAAGAATTTAATCTTACATGTTAATACACAACTTTTCATTCTTTAAGTCCTCCTAGATTTATCACTACATGATTTATATTGATTTTCAAATAAACAAAAAGAAAAAACATGTATTGATTAATAAACCAATAAGTATCTAAATCTAGAATCAACCTTAAATGTGGTTTCTAAATTCACTATTTTCTCATTTTAGTTATATTCTTCTCATTTTCCTATTTGAGAAGGATTGTGATCTTGAATCATTATTGTCAGAGATAATGTACACCGTGTTTTAAACTATATTTATATTTATGGGGATATGTTACATAGTGAAAATAAGGGAGGTTATTTTACTATATTGAAAAACTTTGAGGATGGTTGTAGTAGGCCTTTCAGTACACATACAACACATATATGATTTTCCTTCTCCATTTTCTATCACTTTGTGAGTTATTTTAGACTGGCACTTTCAATGACATTTGAGAAACGAGATAATATAAGTATATTTAGATTGATATCTTAAAAAAATATAATTATAAATTGATAGCTCATGCTTTTAATTACAATCTTTTGATCAACATACTTATCACGAGAAAGCAACTAAATTTCATGTTTTCAAATTTCTCCTCGCTAATATTACATCATGTTCACAATGTTAAATACATGTGTACTTTAAATAATTTACTTATAAATACATTAAAAACATATATTTATTTTACATAATCTAAATAGGAAAGAAAAATGCAGCACCAAGTCTATTAGAAACTAAAAAAAATTCATCTTAATCACCATCAAATTATTTATCATTTAGTTCTTAGCAATAAACTGTTTATTAATTCAGCTTTTATTTATAATTACCATTGACAAGAAAATTGAAAACTCTTCCAATATCTATGAAGAAAAAATTAAAACCTCTCACGCATCCATGTAAGCCCGTTTGTTTCTCTTATGGTCCACAAAAATATGTAATCAACATTTTATGCATGCATAAGAGCTCCTTTTAGTTTACATAATGTTGAAAGATCTGGAATGTAAATATAGTAAACATGACTTTACCTCTCATGTCAAGAATTGAATCTTACATATTAATACACATTTTTTTCATTGTTAAAGTCCTCATAGATTTATCACTACATGATTTTATATTGATTTTGAAATAAACAAGAAGAAAAAACATGTGAAATGATTAATAAACGAATATGTATCTAAATCTAGAATAAATCTTCAATGTTGTTTCTAAATTCACTATTTTCTCATTTTGGTTATATTATTCTCATTTTACTGTTTGAGAAGGATTGTGACCTTGAATCCTTATTATCATAGATATTGTACACCATGTTTTAAACTACATTTCTATTTGTGGGAATATGTTACATAGTGAAAATAAGGGAGGTTATTTTATTATATTGAAAAAATTTGTCAATGGTTGTAGTAGGCCTTTTAGTACATATATAATTTTCCTTCCCCCTTTTATATAAATTTTTGAGTGATTTTAGATTTATACTCACAATGTTTTTTCTGAAACGAGATAATATCTATATATTTTGATTGTTATCTTAATAAAATATAGTTATAAATTGAAAACTTATGTTTTGAATTATAATATTTTGATTAATCACGATGTCTATCCAAAGCCTTTGGAAGAAACCTACTATAACTTAGATTTAAACACATTAAACAAATATGTTAAAATTTTAACTTTAATTTATAAATTACACAATTGGAAATACTTAGTTTTAAGTGTAAAAATTTTTTCACTACAAAAAACATGTAAAAATGTTTGTGAGTATTACCAATTATGTAAAATTCCAACAAGATGAATGTTAGGTCCCTATAATACTAGTGTATCCCCTTATTTCTATTGTTAGTGTATCCCTCTTATTGTTATTGTTGAACCCATGTAGTCTCCATATTGTTATTATTGTGCCCCATAGAAGGCCACTATTGTTATTGTTGTGACATTACATTATTATTGTTATGTCAGCTCTGATTATATTGTGACCCCTTGGACTCCTATATATAGAAAGGAGGTTTTCTCATTTGAATCATCCAAAAATTCTTCATTTATGTAATGTAAATGAGGTTTTCCCCTCGCAGTGGATAATTTTTAAGTCTTTTGTCTATATTTTCTACTATTTTGTGAGTTGGATGCATAACATTTGGTATCAGAGCTTTGGATTCTAGGGTTTTGCTTCTTCAAACATGCCATCTTGGCATTTTCTCTATAATGTTTTTTACACGAGGTTTCAAAAGATGAAATTTTGACCACGTCGAGATGAAATCTTGTTGAACATCGTGTAAAAATTTCAAATCTTGGTTCACCATAGTTTTGGAGATATGATCTGTTGAACCCAAAAATTTCTTCTTTTTGACAACCCTCTTACACTCCATCCTCATTTTTTATCCTAATAACTCTAATTGGGCATCAATTTACAAGTTTTATGGCATATAAGGTACATAATCATCTTATGTTTTATAAATGTAATTGTTATTTATTATTTAACTCAATATTTACATGAGCTACTGAATTACGACGATTCTATAGCGAAGTTGAAGCTTTGATGGGCTCTGAAGCTCTGACCAATGAACAAGGCATATGGGCAGGTGAAAAATGGCTGAAACAATGATTTTTACCTATCTTCATAACATGGGTCGATAAGGAAAGCACTGTAGCAGCATAGTTAAAGTGAAATTCAACCACCATAGAAGGTGAATCAAGCGAGTGAGAAATGAATAATGCAGATATTCCTCCTCGTGATTTGATTCAATGGTAGCAAATCATGAGAGAATCATGTTATCTTATCATTTTATGTTAATTTTAGTCATTTTCGAGTAGGGTATGGTCGTAATACTCTTAAACAATTATGTGTAAGAGATTATAAATCTGCCTCTCGACATGATAGTCACAGACTTGGTTATTATTTGAAAAACTCAGTTTTAACAAATAAAAATTATTTTTTTTTCATTTCATTCCTTTGTTGTGTGATTTATCAAGGTGAATTTAGTCTTGTGAAAGCGTGGTGCTAACACCTACTTCTCATAGGAGGGCCCCCTCGAGTTGTAAGGTTTTCATTAATTGCATATATCATTTAAATTCAGTTTTTTCTGTAGTATTTCAATAGTTTATTTAAATTCTTAAGTTTTTGTTTTGGACTGAATGCTTAGGATTGCTTCTAGAGTAATATTGTTTAATCATTTTTCTATAGAGTGAAGCTGAGATCTCTTGTGCACATGGACATAGTATATATTGATATAGATTTGTAGTATAGTTATGTGAATATGATGTTAATTTAGAGTTAATCTCTCTTTTTGTCAAAAGAAATTTAAATTTTGTTTCATTATCAAGTGATATTTCATTTGAAGAATGTGTGATTTATTTCAAGAAAGAGTGAAGCAACTGTGATTTTATTTTGAGCAAGAATGATATTTATTTCTGCAAAACGTGATCTTTATTTTGAGCAAGTGTGATAGTTATTGTATAATATTTCTTAGAAAAGTGTGATAATTTTATGGTTATTTTAGTTTTCAAATAATTATTTTAAGCAAGTGTGATCATTTTTATTTTAAGAGTGACATATTTACTTTCATAGTTAACATGTGCATCTTGATATCTCAATTTAAGTTAGGGATTTTTTGAAGAACAAGGACTCCTAGCACATACAATACACATACATTTCATCAGTATACTAGCCCTAGTAGATAATTCATGTAAGTAATTTAAATCCAATTAAATCACCAAACATTTTGGCATCGTTTTCAGGGAAGTGTATATTGAAGATTTTTTCTTTTATTTTTTATTTTTTAAATGATATGCATAGAGAAATATATTCTAGAGGTAGACTTGTAAGAGGTTGGAGTTCAATTCCAACATCACCACTCACTGCACCAAGACCTTGTAGTGCCAAACCATCCACCAAAACTCATATTCCATTAATTACAGGCATGGATAGACTTCTTGAGGTTCTTGGATCTGAAATATAACATAAATATTCACCAACTTCCTCTACTAAAGTCGTAGTAGAAGAAGATGATGATTACATCCCCAACAGAAAGATTAATATTTCTATCTTCAACTAGAGAATACCTTTAGGACAAGAATTATAAATCCCTAGTGAAGAAGAAGAAGAAACCTATTTTAACTTTCCATTGAGAGAAGAACCAGAGGAGGAACTGAAAAATCCAATTTTTGAACCTTATATTAGCTCTGAGTAATCTGCAATGGCAGGAGAAGTGGGAGGAGAAGTACACAATGTGAATGGTGAACAACCTAGGATTGGAGGTGGAAGAAGAGGTGGAAGAGATGGAGGAAGAGGAGGTGGTATAGGAGATCCAGAAACTTTTGGGTTTCCCATATTTGATGAAGATACCAAAACCACAATGAAAAATACCTAACCTTCAATCCTCCCTAATTTCCATGGATTAAGGAATGAGGATCCTGAAACATTTCTCTTTGATTTTGAAGTTTTGTGTATATCCTATGAATACTTTCTTGATACTCAAAAGTTGAAATTGTTTCCAGCCACTCTTAAAGATGCAACATTAAAATGGTTTATGGGATTAGGAGCACATACCGTAAGAACATGGGAGGAAATGAAAGATATGTTCTTAGAAAAATAAAAATATTATTTTATGCCTCATAACCTTAAATATTAAGTCTTTAAAATGATGCAAAAATAGGATGAAAATCTTGAGGATTTGGTTGAAATATTTGCTTACAATATTAAAAGGGAAACAATGCATAAAATAGATGATGAAACTTTGAAAGCTATTTTTCTAAAATCCATTAGAGATGAGTGGATAGATATTATCAATTTAATGGGTAAAGGATTTGTTTCATAATTATCATTTAGAGACATTTGTGAACTGTGTACACATATTTGAAGAGGAAAGGCTAGACCTCAAAACAATCCAAAATAGCTTGTTATGTCTAGGATTAATAAATCTACAATTGGAACAATAAGTAGAGCAGAAATAGGAAACTTTTTTGAAAATTTCAAAACAGATATTTTGGGTAGCCTTAGTGAAAAAATAGATACCCTTAAAATAAAAAACAAGAAAAAGGTTGAAAATGTTGCATTATTTATCTTTTGTCCAAAATGTAGAAATAAGCATGCCTTGAGAGAATGTCACCTTGACTTAAAAAATGTAGAAACCTATGTTATATGTGCAGAAAATCATGATACAAAGGAATGTCCTTAAATACCAGGTATTAAATCTATTTATCAAGAGAAATTAATAACAAATCAAACAGAACCTCTTTGGTTTATTGGTAAGAGACCATGGAAAAATCCATAATCAATATGACACAAGGTTTCAACGCTCAAACATATGCACAACCACCACAAATTAATTGGACTATGCCCATGTTGTGGCAACCTTGGCCTCAACCATGGGCATGAGGATGGAAAAATACTTATGGAAAGTATCCTTAATACCCTGAATTTCAACAACCTTACCTTGTTTTTCCACCAAAATATTTTCTTCACCTTGTTCAACCCTCTCAACCTCAAAATCCAAATCCACAACTTTCATTACCATTTCCACAAAATCCAAATCCACTGCCTACAACCACTTCTAAATCCAAATGATAAAACTCACAACATATTTACAATGTATAAGGACAGAATTTCCAAACTTACATGATAACTCCATTAGATCTAAACAATGTTAAACTTAGATCTAGTAGAGTATTGTAAAAGAAGTCACCATCTATTGTTATCCAGGAATTTGAGAAGGATGACCTATCTGAGAAAGATATATCTCTTCATCAAGAGGAATATCCTAAAAAAAACCACACCTATACATTCCAATGATACTCCAATAAACTCAACTCCCATTATAAAACAACCTTCAGTTTATGTTCAAAATCCACCTTTCCCTGAAAGATTGAAAATTGACAAAGGGGTAGAGAAACATATTATATTTCCAAATTACAACAAGATAGATGAATTGAATAATGTTTGTATAAAAATTCCTTCGTTACAAGCTATCAAATAAATACTAATATTTTCAAATAAAAACAAGTAAGTATTAAGAACCCAGGAAGAAAAAGAAAATAAGTTAGAATCAAATTAGTTGGAAAAAATGTCGATGGCATGATGAGAGAGACAACAGTTCAAAAATATTTTGATCCAAGTAGTCCCATTGTGAAAACACACATTAATGGCATCTAAATTCCAAACACATTGATTGATTTAGGGGTAACTATCAATATCATGAGTAAACAAACTATGGATGAATTGAAACTTCATAATATTCAATATACACCTACATTGTTGTAATTAGCAGACATATATATTATCAAACTTGATCATGTGTTAGAAAATGTGTGTGTATCCTTATATTCTTGGGAATATCCTGTTGAATTCATGATCTTAACAGCCAAGAATAATCTAGGAGGACATCGATTGATTCTAGGTAGACCATGGTTAGCTACAACTGATGCTTTTATAATTTGTAAATATGGTGATATGTTTATCTCTGATGGAATTTCAACAAATAAATTCACATTATATCCTCCAAGAAAAACCACAATAGAAGTAAAAAGTAAAGAATGGATAGTTGATGATAATGAAAAATTTGATATACGACCAATTATTGCTACTTCACAAATATATGAAGAAGATCATCTTTTCAATTTAATGGAAAATATTGAATCTTCCTCACATTGTGAAAAAATATAAGTTTTCAATAACGATGTAATATTGAATATCTATCATCACGTCAAATGGCTTTATTTTCAATGTAGAAATTTGTGAATTTTTTAATAGAATTGTTTACAAGGAAAACATTGAATATCAATGATAACTTGGAAGAATCTCAAAAGAAGGAATTAGTGAAGATTCTACATGAACATTCCTATGCTTATGTGACTAAACTGGTATGAAAGTAATTGATCCTAACACTTGTATGCAACATATATTTATATTGAAGAAAATTCCAGACTAATCCGATAACCCCAAAGGAGGATGAATCCAAACCTAAGGGGAATTGTTAAATAAGAACTAGAAAAATTATTAAATGTGAGTTTATTTTATCTAATATCAGATAACCAATGGGTCTCACCATTGGTAATTGTTCTAAAAATGAATGGAAAATGGAGAGTATGAATTTATTATAGGGAATTGAATAAATCTACTTTAGAAGATCATTTTCCACTTCATTTTATAGATCAAGTCCTTGATACATTTTCAGGGAGAAAATATTTCTCATTCTTGGATGGTTTTAGTGCATATAAGCAAATCCATGTGGCTCTAGAAGATCAATATAAAATGACCTTTACCTGTCCATGAGGAACTTATGTTTACCGAGTATTTCCTTTTGGGTTATGTAATGCACCAACAACATTCCAAAGGGCAGTTCTAGGCATTGTTTATGATCTAATTCATGATTGTGTGGAAGTTTACATGGATGAGTTTACTGTCTATGAAAATTCTTTTGAAGAAGCTCTTAAAAATTTGGAAAAAGTTCTCATCAGATGTAAAGAAGAAAATATCTCACTAAGCCATGAAATTTTTTCTATGATGTTTAATGAGGGAATTTTTCTAGGCCACCATATTTCAAGAGATGGAATTAAAGTGGATGAATCTAATGTAGAAGTCATCTCTAGTAATACTACCCCATCGAATCATGGTCAAGGTGTTGGTGATCCTTTTGGTAGTACACCTCCTCATCATTCGCCTGATGATCACGTCCCAATACTGGATGAGGTACCTCATGTTTCTCTTGAGAGAGCATACCAGCCACCTTGTCCTCCACTGGATAGTTCGACTATTGAGACAATATTTGACCATCCATCGTCATCTACTACATACTAGGCTACCGCTACTATGTTTGTTGTATCATATATTAATTGGCAGTTATTTGATTTGATGTAGTTTTTTGACATATGCATATGCATATACATATACATATACATATACATATACATATACATATACATATACATATATATATATATATATATATACATATGCATATGCATATACATATACATATACATATACATATACATATACATATACATATACATATATATATATATATATGGTTCGTTTTTCATGTTCATTTTTATGCACTTAATTTATATGTTGGTGTTGATGTGTATATTGTTAGGTCATGTTAGATATGTTCATTTAATGCGCTTGTACATAGATGTGTATGTGATAGAAGTTATTTGACATAAACTGTATATTGATTTGAGGATGTGTGTGGTGATGATATTATATTACAATTCTTGTGTTTTGTTAAATGTGATCACGATGATGATGCCATATTATATTATTAGATTTGTGTGCTATCTAATGGTGTTTAACTATGTTAAAGGTGTATATAATTAGATGATGGTAGTGAATTTGAATATGTATCTTAGATTATATTTATGTTTGTTAAATGGTTATCATCATGATGTTTATTTTTATGAAATAATATTTATTATAGATTATGTATTGTTGAACTTGTATCAAAATTTTATATATGAAATTACATGTAGAACGACTTAAAAAAAAATTGCAAAGATGTTTTTTTATAAATTACAAAGTTTAGTATGGTTGAAACTACAATTGTAAAATTTCCGTAAATATTTTTCTATTGCTTAGATACTTCATTCATATTCATTGTAACCTAATTAGTAAAATATTTCAATACACACAAGGAAAAAATAATTAAAGGTAGAATATTTTAGTTAGTTCTTAATAAGCCAAAAATGTGTAACTCATTAAATTTTTAAATTAAATTAATAATAATAATAATAAATTATTTTAAAATACAATTTAAACAATGAAAAATTACACTATGGTTGATCTATATATAGAGATAGAAAACCACTATATATCCATCTTAATCACAGATTTATCAATCACTAAACAAGATTACATCTTTCGACATGTACATGATTTTGGTGCTATTTTGGTTCTTTATTTGCTATTGTGGTTTAAAGTTATCATTTTTAATAATAAACATGAGTTAAATAATACAAAATCATACTATATCAGATTTAAATTTTAGCCAAATAATATATTTGATTATTCCTTAATGAAAAACTCCAGAAATATTATATTTGCCACATAATTATCACTAGATAGTCAATAAAAATAATGTTTTCACATTTCTCCTAGCTAACATTACATCATGTTCACAATGATAAAGACATGTCTACTTTAATTAATTTTTTTATAAATACCAAAAAATAGATATATTTTACATAATCTAAATAGGAAAGGAAAATGCATCACCAAGTCTATGACAAATTCAAACAAATTCCTCGTACTCACCATCACATTGTTTCTCATTAAATTCTCAGCCATAAATATTCATTAATTCAACTTTTTCTTATAATTATCATTGAAAAGAAAAGTCAACACTCTTCCATTATCCATGGAGAATAAAATAAAACCTCTCATGCATCCATGTATGCCCATTTATTTCTCTTGTGGTCCTTAAAAAATTAATCAACATTTTATATATGCATAAGACATCCTTTGAGTTTACATAATGTTGCAAGAACTGAAATTTAAATATAGTAAATGTGACTTTACCTCTCAAGTCAAGAATTTAATCTTACATATTAATACACAATTTTTTCATTGTTTAAGTCCTCATAGATTTATCACTACATGATTTATATTGATTTTCAAATAAACAAAAAGAAAAAACGTGTATTGATTAATAAACCAATAAGTATCTAAATCTAGAATAAATATTAAATGTTGTTTCAAAAATCACTATTTTTTCATTTTGGTTATATTCTTCTCATTTTCGTATTTGAGAAGGATTGTGACCTTGAATCCTTATTGTCATAGATAATGTACACCATGTTTTAAACTATATTGATATTTATGGGGATATGTTGCATAATAAAAATAAGGGAGGTTATTTTACTATATTGAAAAACTTTGAGGATGGTTGTAGTAGGCCTTTTAGTACACATATATAACACATATAAGATTTTCATTCTCAATTTTCTATCGCATTGTGAGTTATTTTAGACTAACACTTTCAATGAAATTTTAGAAACGAGATAATATAAGTATATTTAGATTGATATATTAATAAAATATAATTATTAATTGATAACTCATGCTTTTAATTAAAATATTTTGATCAACACACTTATTACAAGAAAGTCACTAAATTTCATGTTTTCACATGGCTAATATAACATCATGTTCACAATGTTAAAGACATGTGTACTTTAAATAATTTACTTATAAATACATTAAAAACATATATTTATTTTACATAATCTAAATAGGAAAGAAAAATGCATCACCAAGTATATTAGAAAGCAAAACAAATTCATCTTAATAGCCATCAAATTATTTATCATTTAGTTCTTAGAAATAAACTATTTATTAATTCAACTTTTATTTATAATTCCCATTGAAAAGAAAATTGAAAACTTTTCCATTTTCGGTGAAGAAAAAATTAAAACCTCTCACGCATCCATGTAAGCCCATTTGTTTCTCTTATGGTCCATAAAAATATGTAATCAACATTTTATGCATGCATAAGACCTCCTTTTAGTTTATATAATCTTGAAAAAACTGGAATTTAAATATAGTAAACATGACTTTACCTCTCATGTCAAGAATTTAATCTTACATTTTAATACACAATTTTTTCATTGTTAAAGTCCTCATAGATTTATCACTACATGATTTTATATTGATTTTGAAATAAATAAGAAGAAAATACATGTGAACTGATTAATAAACAAGTAAGTATCTAAATCTAGATTAAATCTCCAATGTTGTTTCTAAATTCACTATTTTCTTATTTTGGTTATATTATTCTCATTTTACTATTTGAGAAGGATCGTGACCTTGAATCTTTATTATCATAGATATTGTGCACCATGTTTTATACTACATTTATATTTATGAGGATATGTTACATAGTGAAAATAAGGGAGGTTATTTTACTATATTGAAAAAAAATCCAATGCTTGTATTAGGCCTTTTAGTACATATATATAACACATATATAATTTTCCTTCCCCATTTTCTAACACTTTTTGAGTTATTTTAGATTGATACTCATAATGTTATTTGAGAAACGAGATAATATCAATATATTTTAATTTATATCTGATGCAGGAGCATCGGAATTAGCCAGCAATGTGGAGGATTGTCCACATGTTGTGGCTAACTGCAGTAAAACTCATTGACTGTTTGGTCAAATTCGGTTTTACCGAGAAGGATAGACTTCATAAATAGTTTGTTAATGAAATAAATGTGACTGTTTTATTTAAGATATTAGTGATAAGATTTGTTAAAAACAGGTGTAACCAAGAGTGAGAAAATAGGAGATTTTGTTAAGATCTTTAGGGAAATTAGGAGAGCTTGTTATATATTATTAAGTAATGTGAAAATCGCTACGAGCGAGAGTTAGTGTGTGTGAGAATTTGAGTTTGGAGTGAGATTTCAGATTTGATGAGTGTGACAGTGTGTATTGAATATTTGATTCTGGAATAATTAAGGAAAAGCGAGGTTCTGTTTGTTGTTTCTGTATATTATGAGCGCAATTTTATTCTGCCCAAATCAATGAGAAATGATGGAACTTGAATATTGATGTCTGCGTAAATGATTTAAGTGGTTTTGACCTGTGTTTGTATTGGAAATCGTATGAATTCTGTAATTGGTTGTAAATCGGGCGATGTCAAATTTGGTAAGTTAGAAAAGCCTTTATACAAAGAAATAGTCTAAAAATACTTCACAGACCTTTTAAAGTGGAGTTGAATTACATTGAAATTTAATTTTGGATTGAATCGGGTCCAAAAGTGGTCTCGCGTTGTGTAAATCGAACAATATTAAATCTGCGATTTCCGATTCCGATTTGAATCGCATCGGAATTCTGAAGAGTGAGTAAGGGAGGTGATGCAGTTGCGATTTTCGATTTCCGATCGGATCGGATCGGAACATTTGGTAATCAATAAACATATGTAAATGTGGCTGGTATTAATCGCCGATCGATCGCTTCGGAGGAACTGGTAAGCGATATATATATGTTGTAATATTGTATCGGGTTGCGATTGCGATTATTATTATCGCATCGAAACAATGGATTTCAATGTGAAAAGCGTTAAAGTGCTCATATAAAGAGGTTCGATATTTATAAGATTGTTAATGGGTTTCTTTTAATTTTATTAAAGGAATTTGGTTCCGATAGAATGCAAAAAGAGATATTTTGGGTTTAATTATTCCTTTGTGGGTTCCATAAAAAGTGAAAAGTCCAGCGCTACTGCTGTGTGCGTCAATATCTTTATAAAATATAGTTATATATTGGAAACTTATGTTTTGAATTACAATATTTTGATTAATCATGATGTATATCAAAAGCCTATAGAAGAAACCTACTATAAATTATATTTGAACACATTAGACAAAAATGTTAAAATTTTAATTTTAAATTATAAATTACACAATTGGAAATTCTTAGTTTTAAGTGTAAAAATGTTTTCATTGCAAAAAAACGTGTAAAAGTGTTTGTGAATATTACCAATTATATAAAATTCCAATAAGATGAGTTTTAGGTCCCTATAATACTAGCGTATCCCCTTATTGCTATTGTTAGTGTAGCCCCCTTATTTTTATTGTTGTGCCCATGTACTCGCCATATTGTTATTATTGTGCCCCATGGAAGGCCACTATTGTTATTGTTGTGACATTACATTATTATTGTTATGTCAGCTCTGATTATATTGTGACCCCTTGGACTCCTATATATAGAAAGGAGGTTTTCTCATTTGAATCATCCAAGAATTGTTCATTTATGTAATGTAAATGAGGTTTTCCCCTCATGGTGGATAATTTTTAAGTCGTTGATCTATCTTTTCTTCTATTTTGTGATTTCGATGCATAGCATTTGGTATCAAAGCTTTGGATTCTAGGGTTTTTCTTCTTTAAACATGTCATCTTGGCATTTTATCTATAGCGCTTTTTCTATGAGCCTTCAAAAGCTGAAATTTTGACCGCGTCAAGCTGAAATCTTGGTGAACATCGTGTAAAAATTTCAAATATTGGTTCACCATTGTTTTGGAGATATGATTTGTTGAACCCAAAAATTTCTTCTTTTTGATAACCCTCTTACACTCCATCCTCCTTTTTTATCTGAATAACTCTAATTCGCCATCAATTTACAAGGTTTATGGAATAAAAGGTACATAATCATCTTATGTTTCATAAAAATCATTGTTCTTTATTATTTAAATCAATATTTACATGAGCTACTGAATTACGATGATTCTGCAGCGAAGTTGAAGGTTTGGTGGGTTATGAAGCTCCAACCAAAGAACAAGGCATATGGGCAGGTGAAAATGGCCAACACAATTATTTTTACCTATCTTCGTAACATGGATTGATAAGGAAGCACCATCGCAGCATAGTCAAAGTGAAATTCAACCACCATAGAAAGAAAATCAAGCGAGTGAGAAATTAATAGACGTAGATGTCCAGCCTCGTGATTTGATTCATTGGTAGCAAATAATGAGAGAATCATGTTATCTTATCATTTTATGTTAATTTTAGTCATTGTTGAGTAGGGTAGGGTCGTAATACTCTGAAACAGTTATGTGTAAGAGATTATAAATATGCCTCTCAACATGACAGTCAGAGACTTGGTTATTATTTGAAAAAATCAGTTTTACAAATAAAAATTCTTTTTTGATTTCATTCCTTCGTTATGTAATTTATCAATGCGAATTTAGTCTTGTGAAGGCATCATGCTAACACCTACTTCTTGTAGGAGACTCCCCTCAAGTTGTAAGGTTTTCATTAATTGCATATATCATTTAAATTTAGTTTTTTTGTAGTATTTCACTAGTTTATTTAAATGATTAAGTTTTTGTTTTGGACTGAATGCTTAGGATTGTTTCTAGAGTAAGATTGCTAAATAATTTTCCTATAGAGTGAAGTTGAGATCTCTTGTGCACATGGACATAGTATAGATTGATATATATTTGCAGTATAGTTATGTGAATAGGATTTTAATTTAGAGTTAATCTCTCTTTTTGTCAAAAGAAATTTAAATTTAGTTTCATTATCAAGTGATATTTCATTTCAATAAAGTGTGATTTATTTCAAGCAAGAGTGAAGCAACTATGATTTTCTTTTGAGAAAGAGTGATATTTATTTCTGCAAAGTGTGATCTTTATTTTGAGAAAGTGTGATAGTTCTAGTATAATATTTCTTAGGCAAGTGTGATAATTTTATGGTGATTTTAGTTTTCAAATAATTATTTTAAGCAAGTGTGATCATATTGATTTTAAGATGTAAATATTTACTTTCATAGTTAACATGTGCATCTTGAAATCTCAATTTAACTTAGGAATTGTTTGAGGAATAAGGACTCCTAGCACATACAATACACATACATTTCATCAGTATAATAGCCCTGGTTGATAATTCATGTAAGTAATTTAAATCCAATTAAATTACCAAAGATTTTGATGTCGTTTCCAGGGAAGTGTATATTGAAGTCTTTTTCTTTTAATTTTTTTTAAATGATATGCATAGGGAAAGATATTCTAGAGGTATATTTGTAAGAGGTAGGAGTTAAATTACAACATGAACACTCACCACACCAAGACCGCGTAGTGCCATACCATCCATCGAAACTCTTATTCCATCAATTTCAGGCAGGCATAGACTTCCTGACGTACTTGGATCTAAAATATAACATAGAGATGCGCCAAATTCCTCTACTGAAGTTATAGTAGAAGAATAAGATTCTACATCCCCAACAGAAGGATTAATATTTTTATCTTCAACTAGAGAATAACTTCTAGGACAAGAACTAGAAATCGCTACTGCAGAAGAAGAAGAAACCTATTTTAAATTTCCATTGAGAGAAGAACCAGAGGTGCAACTGAAAAATCCAATTTTGGAACCTTATATTAGTCCTGAGTAATCTACAATGGCAGGAGAAGGGGGTGGAGAAGTACACAATGTGAATGGTGAATAACCTAGGATTGGAGGTGAAACAAGAGGTGGAAGTGGTGGAGGAAGAGGAAGAGGAGGTGGTAGAGGAGATCCAGAACCTTTTGGATTTCCCATCTTTGATGAAGATACCAAATCCAAAATGAAAAATATCTAACCTTCAATCCTCCCTAACTTCCATGGATTAAGGAATGAGGATCCTGAAACATTTCTCTTTGATTTTGAAGTTTTGTGTATATCCTATGAATACTTGATTGATAATCAAAATTTGAAATTGTTTCTAGCCACTCTTAAAGATGCAACATTAAAATGGTTTATGGGATTAGGAGCACACACCATAAGAACATGGGAGGAAATGAAAGATGTGTTATTATAAAAATAAAAAGATTATTTTATGCCTCATAACCTTAAATATTAAGTATTTAAAATGATGAAAAATAGGATGAAAATATTGAGTATTTGGTTGAAATATTTTCTTACAGTATTAAAAGGACTACAATGCATAATCTAGATGATGAAACTTTGAAATCTATTTTGATAAAATCCATTAGAGATGAGTGGATAGATATTATCAATTTAATGTGTAAAGGAGGTGTTTCAAAATTATCATTTAGAGACATTTGTGAAATGTGTACATATATTTCAAGAGGAAAGGCTAGAACTCAAAAAAATCCAGAGGATCATGTATGTCTAGGATTAATAAATATGTTGTTGGAACAATAAGTAGAGCAGAAATAGGCAACTTTCTTGAAAATTTCAAAACAGATATTTTGGGGAGTCTTAGTGAAAAAATAGAGACCCTTAAAATACAAAACAAGCAAAAGGTTGGAAATGTTGCATTGTCTATCTTTTGTCCAAAGTGTAGAAAGAAGCATGCCTTGAGGGAATGTCGTCTTGACTTAAAAAATGTAGAAACCTATGTTATATGTGCAGAAAATTATGATACAAAGGAATGTCCTTCAATTCCAGGTCTTAAATCTATTTATCAAGAGAAAGTAATACAAAATCAAATAGAACCTCTTTTTTTTATTGCTAAGAGACCATGGAAAAAATCCACAATCAAATATGACTCAAAGTTTCAACACTCAAACATATGCACAACCACCACAAAGTAATTGGAATGAACCCATGTTGTGGCAACCTTGGCCTCAACCATGGGCATGAGGATGGAAAAATACTTATGGAAAGTATCCTCAATACCCTCAATTTCAACAACCTTACCGTGTTTTTCCACCACAATATTTTCTTCACCCTGTTCAACACTCTCAACCTCAAAATCCAAATCCACAACTTTCACTACCATTTCCACAAAATCAAAATCAACTGCCTACTCAGCCACTTCTAAATCCAAATGATAAAAAATCATAACATGTTTACAATGGGCGAAATTTTCAAACTTACATGATAACTCCATTAGATCTAAACAATGTTAAACTTAGATCTAGTAGAGTATTGGAAAATAAGTCACCATCTATTGTTATCCAGGAACTTGAGAAGGATGACATGTCTGAGAAGTATATATCTCTTCATCAAGAGGAATATCATAAAAAAACCACCCTTGTACACTCCAATGATACTCCAATAAACTCAACTCCCATTATAAAAAACCTTCAGTTTATGTTCAAAATCCACCTTTCCTTGAAAGATTGAAAATTGAAAAAGGGGTAGAGAAAAAGATTGTTTTTTTGAATTATGACATGATAGATGAATTGAATAATGCTTGTATAAAAATTACTTTGTTACAATCTATCAAAGAAATACTAATATTTTCAAAGAAAATCAAGGAGTTAAGTATTAAGAAACCAGGAAGAAAAAGAAAATAAGTTAAAAGAATCTAGTTAGTTGTAAAAAATGCAGATGTCATGATGGGAAAGACAACAATTCATAAATATTTTGATCCAGGTAGTCCCATTTTGAAAGCACACATTAATGGTGTCGAAATTCCGAACACATTGATTGGTTTAGGGGTAATTATCAATATTATGAGTAAAAAAACTATGGATCAATTGAAACTTCCTAATCTTCAATATACACCTACATTATTGTAATTAGAAGATAGATATATTATCAAACTTGATGGTGTGTTAGAGTATGTTTTTGTATCCTTATATTCTTGGTAATATCCTATTGAATTCATGATCTTAACAGCCAAGAATAATCTAGGAGGACATCGATTGATTCTAGGTAGACCATGGTTAGCTACAACTGATGCTTTTATAAGTTGTAGATCTAGTGATATGTTTATGTCTGATGGAATTTTAACAAATAAATTCCCATTATATCCTCCGGAAAAAACAAAAATAGAAGTAGAAATTGAAGAATGGATAGATGATGATAACGAAAAATTTGATATACGACCAATTTTTCTACTTCACAAATATATGAAGAAGATCATATTCTGAATTTAATGGAAAATGATGAATCTTCCTCACATTGTGAAAAAAAATCTAAGTTTTCAATAACAATGTAATATTTAATATCTATCATCATGTCAAATTTCTTTACATTCTATGGAAAAATTTGGGAATTATTTAATAGAATGTTTTCCAGGGAAAACTTTGAATATCAATGATAATATGGAATAATCTCAAAAGAAGGAATTAGTGAAGATGCTACATGAACATTCCTATGCTTATACATGGAAATAGACTGATATGAAAGGAATTTATCCTAACACTTATACGCAACATATATTTATATTGAATAAAATTCCAGACCAATCTGACAACCCCAGAGGAGGATGAATCCAAACCTAAGGGGAATTGGTAAAGAAGAACTAGAAAAATTGTTAAATGTGAGTTTCACTTATCCAATATCACATAGCCAGTGGGTCTCACCATTGGTAATTGTTCTAAAAATAAATGGAAAATGGAGAGTATGCATTGATTATAGGGAATTGAATAAATCTACCTTAAAATAACATTTTCCACTTCCTTTTATAGATCAAGTCCTTGATACATTGGTAGGGAGAAAATATTTTTCATTCCAGGATGGTTTTAGTGGATATAATCAAATCCAAGTGGCTCTAGAAGATCGAGATAAAACAACCTTTACCTGTCCATGAGGAACTTATGCTTACTAAGTACTTACTTTTGGGTTATGTCATGCACCAAAAACATTCCAAAGGGCACTTCTAGGCATTGTTTCTGATCTAATCCATGATTGTGTGGAAGTTTACATGGATGATTTTACTGTCTATGAAAATTTTGAAGAAGCTCTTAAAATTTTGGAAAAAGTTCTCATTAGATGTAAAGAACCAAATATCTAACTAAGCCATGAAATTTTGTTTATGATGTTTACTGAGGGAATTGTTCTAGGCCACCATATTTCAAGAGATGGAATTAAAGTGGATGAATCTAAGGTAGAAGTCATCTCTAAATTATGAATTCCTACTTGGCAAAGGGATGTTAGAATTTTTCTTGGTTTCACTGGATATTATAGAATATTTATAAAAAAAATTGCAAAGATTGCCTCTCCACTTTTTAAAATGCTTACAAAAGGTTGTGAATTAATCTGGAATTTTTATTGCCATAAAAATTTTGAAACATTCAAAGAAAATATTTCCCAAGCACCCATTTTAAGAGGACCAATCCGAAAACTACCTTTTCACATTTCAACTGTGCTTCAGATACAGCTTTAGAAGTTGTATTAGGACAGCAAGATTTGAATCCTTATGCCATTTACTATATAGACAAAAATTTGACCCCTACAAAGTTGAATTACACTATAACATAAAAGGAGTTTTTAGTCGTTGTACATGCCATCAATAAATTCAAACATTATATCATTAGTTATGAAACCTTCATTCGCACAGATCATTATGCAATTATATATTTAATGAATAAGTCAATTACTAATGGCATAATTTTAAGATGGCTATTGTTATTACAATAATTCAATATTATTATTTTGGATAGACCCGAAAATAAAAACACAGTTGTTGAATTTCTATCTAGAACCCAAAATGATAATAATGATATTCGTGTAGAAGATAATTTTCCTGATGAATATATTTTTGCAGTATCTATTGAATCTCGTTAGTTTTCAGATATTGCTAATTATTTTTGCATAGGGAAGTTACCATTGTATTTGTCTCCTCAAGAGAAAAGGAGGTTATTCAAACTAGTGCATCTTATTCATGAATAAATGAAGAATTTTACAAGACATGACCATATCTAATTATTTGAAGATGTATTAGAGAGGATGAAGTACCATAGATATTAAAAGCTTGTCATGATGAAACGTGTAGAGGATATTTTACTGATAAAAGAACCTTTTATAAAGTTCTTCTCTTAGGATACTACTGTCCTTCTCTTTTTAAGGATGTCAAAGGGTATTTTAAGAGATGTGATAGTTGTTAAAGAATGAGAAAACCTATTCCTTCAGATGAAATGCCTCTACAACCTTAGGTACTTATTGAGTACTTTGAAAAATGGGAATTATAATTCGGTGGTCCAATCAAATCCATCGAAAAGACAAAAAGGTACATTCGTGTTTGTATATATTATGTCAAAAAATGGGTAGAAGCTAAAGCACTTCCTTTTGGTACTAAAAATGTTGTAGTTTCATTTATTTTTGAGGATATTTTCATTCGTTTTGGTGTCCCAAGGGAAATTGTGACTGATCAAGGTACTCAATTTACATCCAAGTTGGTACAGAAGATAATGGAGGAAGAAAAAAATGAAACATTGGAAATCCAGTCCATATCATCCACAAGCAAATGGACAAGTTGAATCTACCAATAAATTAATTGAAGCAATTATTACCAAGGTTGTGCATCTACATAGAAGGGATTAGGCAGAAAATTTTCCAGAAGATTTATGGGGATATTGTACCACATGGAGAAACACAACATGACAGACTCCTTATGAACTTGTTTATGGAAAGCAAGTTCTATTTCCTATTGAGTTCTAGATAAATACCTTTAAAACAACATTCAAATTAGGTCTAGATCTATCATAAGAGAAAAGATAGAGAATGGAGCAATTGAATGATATTGATGAGATACGAAAATATGCTACTCAAATAACCAATATAATTCAACAACAAAGATCAAGGTGGCAAGATAAGTTTATCAAAGAAATAAAATTCCAGCATGGTGATTGGGCATTGCTTTTTTATTCAAATTTTAAATATTTTCAAGGAAAATTTCAAACTCATTGGCTCGGTCCTTATGAGATTGATCTGTCCTTGATAATGGAGTGCTTAGAATCAAAACCATTGATGAAGAAAAAATAACTTTTATTGTAAATGGTCATAGACTTACAAATATATCATAAACCATTAACAAATGAAGAGTTCGTTAGAAATCTGTAAGATAACCTCAATTTGAAGTTGGTCAAGGAATATTTTTATTCCTCTCGAACTTATCCTTCTACTTTATTTTTCAAACAAAAAAATAAAAAAAATAAAAAAAAAAATAATAAAAAACAAAAGTAAAAATAAAATGATGAAAATAATTTTTTTGTATAAATATGAAAACCAACATTGTTGTCATGTTTATATACAAAATCTAAGTTGAAAACCAAGAATCCTTAGCGCATAGATTTTCTTCTTAAATTCCCTATTCTTGTCCCATTTTATTTGTATTCCTCTTTTCTCTTTTGAAAATAAGGCAACTAAAAAATTCTCAACATTCTACGGCTCTCATGGAATTTTGTAGCTGACTTGACAGATTGTGACTAGGGAAAATGAAGATCATAACAAAAGAAAATTGAATGAATATTATGGCTAAAGAAACTTGCATACAACCTTCAAAAGGACAAAAAATAGTAAGGAAAATATATAAGGTACATAGATATTAGTAAGATAATAAAGGTAACAAAATTTGAATTATGAAATAAAAGATGAGTGACCGTTGCTACCGCCATTTTGTAAAATGATTACTATGACATGACTTTGGATTTAACGAAAATAGCTATGTCTTGTCAAATTAGTCTGTTATGAATCCTTGATATAATTCAAACTCATTATTCAACCTTAATTTTGTTAGGATTATGGGCATCTATAAGCCTTGATATAAGACATTATGCAAATAGGTTAAAACATTGAGGATTTTTCAAATATGTTTATTTCAATATTCTACATAAATCTACATATTTATGCTCTATGAATAAAATGCATTATTTAGAAATGGGAAAAAGTGTGAGTTATATTTGATCACTTCTTTCAATTGTGTTTACATAGAACTCAATACTTTGGTTGATAATTTATTATAAAAAAAAAACTCTAAAGCTTAGGACTTCAGGCTAGATTTTTCTACTTGAGTTTATAATTGGTTTTCTTGTCAACATTCTTTCTATGTCAACATTTTTTTCTTGGATTAGTTTATATGTATTATATGTAATAGTTTAGTCACATTTTTTTCTTGGATTAAATTTTATATGAATTATATGTAATATTTAAAGCCATCTCCCATACACCCTCAACCACAACCTGTTAGAGTGTTGGGGAATCTATGATATATGGTCGAGCTCGTGATAGATCACGTATCCCAACCAGAGTTTGTGTTCCACTCATAGATCCTCCCTTTGACACCAGTCAGAGTGTCAAAGATAGTGTTCCTAGCTATGTTGATGATCTTGCTACCAATAATGGACCTTCTTCACCTATTGTGGGTACACCTCCTGCATTTTTAAATCCTCTCCAAACTTTATGTGTTTATGCCTTGAAATTGTCTTTACTTTTAAAATCATTTTCAATTGATGTGTTTGAATTTAATTTATATTTTCTTATGCTTCTATTTTTTATATATGTTAAATTAGTTTTTATGATTTGTATATCCTCAACAAGTGAAGTTGAGGATAGCAATGCAACATCAATCCCTCTGTGGAATGATGCTATAGACAGTATCATAGTTGAGGATGTTAGGGCCCATCAGACATGGATCAGACATTGATTACACAAGATTTGGGTAAAATCTTTACCAATTCGACTACTAGGCATTTTTTTTCTTTGATGTTGAGTAAAATCAATAGGTTGATCAAGACATAATAGAGGGAGGGCCCACAGAGCCACATCCTATATTACATACATAGGATTAGGAGGCTAGAGGTTAGAGGCCCATATATTTAGAGGCCATGACATAAGGTAGTACCCAAAGAAATTAAAGCCATTAAGGAATGGAAAATACCCACAACCATAAAGCATATTCGAGGATGTCTCAGGTTGACAGGGTATTATCACAAGTTTATTAAGAATTATGGGAGAATATCGACACCTCTAACATCATGACTAAAGAAAGATGAAATTTACTGGACTCCAAAAGCAACTAAGGCCTTTTAACATCTTAAAGAGGAAATTTTCCAAGCATCGGTCTTAGCTACGCCACACTTCAAAAAAAAAATTATCGTGGAATGTAATGCCTCAAGAAATGGAATTGGTGCAGTTCTAATGCAAGAAGGAAGAACCATTTCTTTTGGAAGTCATCTAATCAAAGGAAAGTATTTACACAAACCTATTTATGAGAAGGAAATGTTGGAAATACTACATGCACTAAAGCAATGGCGACCTTACCTATTGGGAAGACACTTCAAGGTAAAAATAGATCATTTTAGTCTTAAATAATTTTTGGAACAAATACTATCTTCAGAATAATAGAAAAAATGGTTCAGAAAGATGTTGGTTAATGACCTTGAAATCATTTGCAAAAAAGGGAGGCAAAATGTTGTTCTAGATACACTCTCAAGAAAGGATGAGGATGCAGAAGCACTTTTTTTGTGGCATTTATATTATCCAACCTGAGTGGATAACTGAAGCAAGAGATGAATATAAGAATGATGAAGAGGTGTGGACACTCATTCAAAAGTTGCAACAAGATCCCATTTCATCTGATACATTTAGCTGGAAAAATGATTCATTGTGGTACAAATATCACTTATATCTTTGTGAGAATCCCCAACTCAAACAAAATCTTATTTTGGAATTGCACACCTCTCCTTTGGGAGGGAACTCGAGATTTTTAAAAGATTACAAGAGGGCCAAGGAGGAATTTTTTGGGATGACCTTAAATTTTATATTAAAAATTTTGTGGCGGAATGTTTGGTTTTCCAACAAAATAAAGTTGAGACAATTAAGACCTCAGGTCTGTTAAAACCTTTATCCATTCCTATTCAACATTGGGAGGAGGTTTCAATAGATTTTATCATAGTTTTATTCAATTTCGAAGGAAAAAGTGTCATCATGGTTGTAATTGATAGACTTACCAAGTATTCACACTTGTGTATTATATCATCCATTTAAATCCAGTACAGTTGCTAGTGCATTTATGGGAACAATTCAAAAGGTACATGGGAACCTAAATATTATTATAAGCGATAGAGATCCCATTTTCATTGGAAATTTTTGGACTAAATTATTTTATTTTCTGGGTACTCAATTAGATCATAGCTCATCTTATCATCCTCAATCTGATGGGATAAAATAGATAGTGAACAAATTTTTGAAAGGATATCTTCATTTCTTTGTATATGATAAACAGACACAATGGTTCAAGTGGTTACCTCTAGATGAACGGTGGTATAACACTTCCTTCCACACTGTAGCAAAAATGACCCCATTTATGGCACTTTATGCATATCATCCACTGTCCATCTCATGATCTTTAATAGAAAATTTTAAGGTTTAAGAAGTGGAAGATCACATTGATCATCAACAAGAAGTTCTCCAACTCTTAAAGGATAACTTCATTTTGGAATAGAATCGAATGAAACAGCAAAAAGATAAACATCGCACAAAAATAAGAGTTGATGTAGGCGAATGGATATTTTTACGGCTACAACTATACAAACAAATTTCCCTCAAGCAAGCTAAGAAGGATAGTAAATTATCACCAAAGTATTATGGTCCATACAAGGTGTTGCAAATATTGTTACTATGGCATACAATTTGCTGCTTCTTGCATCTCCCTGAGTGCACCAAGTTTTCCATGTTTCATGATTAAAGAAGGTTATAGGTGACAAGCTCCCAGTTCAAACAATATTTATAGAACTTGACGAGGAAGGAAAGATCATATTACAACATGAAGAAGTAACAGAAACAAGAACTCTACAACTATGCAATCAATCAATTTCACATTATCTCATCAAGTGGAAGAACTTATCCATTGAATATTCCACATGGGAAGATGAAAATTTTATACAAAAGAATCTAGAACTACTAAAGCATTGAGGACAACACTTTTTTGAAGGAGAGGAGCATGTTAGGTCCCTATAATACTAGTGTATCCCCTTATTTTTATTTTTAGTGTATCTCCCTTATTGTTTTTTTGGTGCCCATGTAGTCCCCATATTGTTATTATTGTGCCCCATAAAAGCCCAATATTGTTATTGTTGTGCCTTTACATTATTATTGTTATGTTGGTTGATTATATTGTTACCCCTTAGACTCCTATATTTAGAAAGGTAGTTTTTTCATTTGAATCATCCAATAATTATTCATTTATGTAATGTAAAGGAGGTTTCCCCCTCGAAGTACATAATTTTTAAGTCGTTGATCTGTATTTTCTACTATTTTGTGAGTTGGCTGCATAACAACAAATAAAAAACAATATAATTAACAAAATAAAGAAAAAAAAACATACAAAAATATTATAAATGATGAAATAACGTAAGTACATATCACCCTCTGTTGTCATCACCTTGATTATATTCCTCGCTTGGAATTATAACACAGTTTCTCTCAAAAATTTATTTCTATCTAGGGTCATGTTTTAATACGAACCAATAATCCATATCCAACACATTTGGGTAAAAACACACCTAGTTGCAATGTTTTTGGAAAACATAATGATACCTAGCTTCATGCCACATCTTTCTAGAGTTGATAGATATCAGCTTCCTGTTGTGATATTCCTTTACAATATTCTAATCAAAGGTGTCCCGCCACTTGCACCTAAAAATAACACATTGGAATGAAGAGAAGTCCACTTAAATGATCTCTTATATCTTTCCAATGTAACCTAACATCCCTTGTATGAGGTTTTGATCACGGTGGCTAGCACGACTAGATTGGTCTAACTGGACTTACACTTCACAGTCTTGTGGCATGCATCCATCATCGACATCCTTCGTGTGAAAATGATTTCCATATTCCCATATAGATGGGAACAAATGAACCTATAAAAAAGTGAAAAAATCACAGTGTGAGGTGTCTAATAACCCGAACATATTTAAAAATATAAAATATAGATGTTCAAATTCAAAGGTGCATTATGAAGTTAAAAATGTACAGAAAGAGATTATTACCTAGTTGTTGCACCCAATCCATATTTTTATTGCATCTTTTCCAGCACACGGGTAATGACCAAATTCACTGTATTTATCTCTTACTTGATCAACAACCCAACTGTTAGGGCATGTCATTGGCGTATTTTCTTTTAAATGATAAGGATAATGCATGCTTCTGCCATTCAAATGTTTGAATTTTTTCCCGTCATTGTCACATTTCCTCCTCTTCTTCTTGTACAATGAGACCCACAGTTGAGTTACTTCGATATTGTAAAGAATGAATTTGTTGATGGCTTCAATTTTTGAATTCGATTATTCAATCAAACTAACATATATAGTACATATGAGATCGAAATATGCATTAATATGAATTTCAATGTGAATAGTTACTATGTAGAAATTTTACAAATGATCAACCACATACTTTTTTTCATGCACCTGTTTCCATTTGTTTGGAGAAGCTCCCCTTCTCTTTTGTATTCATCCCTTTCATCGTCCAGACCAAATCACCACACCAGATGTGTTGTTGATCTGTGTGATGTATTCACTAGCATAATAGAAAGACTCATATGAAATATACCCCTCTTCCATAGACCCCTCGGGTTTTTCCATTTGTCAAAAAAAACCTTTCAATTTTTTCATGTACCTCTCTAAGAATAACACCCAATGAATAGAAACCACCCCAAATAATTCAACCTCATCTACTAGATGAATTATAAGATGAACCTACAAGTCCATGAAACTCGTTAGTAGTTCCTTCTCAAGCATATAAACAATATTATCTATCACTTGATGCCACCATGGAATGTTAGCTATATGAATCTCCAATGATGTCATCCAACATAAAAATGTAGATAATTTAGATATGGTGCATCGTAGGTCTTGGGGTATTCATGGTTCACACATCCACACACGAGCAAAGGATAATGACATTATGCATTAAATAGTACATTATACAAAAAATAATTATAAAACATCCCATTTCATAGAAATAATAACAAATAATAAAATCATGTTCTTTACATATGTACTCTTAGAAGGTTCAAATGGTTAGGCTATTTCAACCCCAAAAAATGGTCTTTCATAGTGAAGCAACATCATAATTAATACCCATATAAAGAAGCCACCCTGACACTCATTATAACTTCATTTTCCAAAGAAAGAAAATATTTCTTTAAAATTCATGGGACATCCACTTCTTTGAAATACCAAGAGGGACCAACCTCTCCTTTAGTTTCTTCTCTTGGCTAGTGTTTCTTTTTAGTTTTTGAAGAAATAAGATCTATCATAGTAGGCAATGTGTCATTTTCACTACAACAGAACCTTGTTATTAGTGTCCCTTTTTGTTTCCTTTTTGCATCTAGAGCTCATTTTTGGTGTTATTTTTGTCCATTTTTCAAATATGGTGCAGAAATTGATGCAAAATTTGCATCGAGTTTTGCACCAAGTATTACACCAATTTTAGCACCAAGTATTGCAATAGGTTTTGAACCAGGTTTTGTGCCATCCTTTGCATCAGGTTTTGTTCCAAGTTTTGCATCAATTTTGGCACCTAATTTTGTTTCACCTATTTTTGCATCCTCAATTGCATCGACTTTTGGTGCTTACACTTGCATTAAATTTTGCACGACCATTTGCATCCCTTTTTAAATCATTTTTTGCATCCATTTTTGCATCTCCTTTGTGTCAAGTTTTTTGTCGAGGTTTGTGTCTAGTTTTGCATCTATTTTTGCATCTACTTTTGTTGCATCCACTTTTGCATCTTGTTTTTCATCCATATTTACACCCTCTTTTGCATCTATTATTTTTTCCACTATTGCATCTGCTTTTTTTGTGCCATAGTTTGCACCTAGTTTGGCACCTCCCATTGCACCTACTTTTTCTTCTAATTTTGCATCCACATTTGCATCCTAATTTGCATCTAGGTTTTCATCAACTTTTACATCTATTTTTGCATCCTTTTTTGTATCCATTTTTGCATCAATATTTGCATCGGGTTTTGTGTCTCATTTTGCATCTACTTTTACATAATTTTTTGTTGAATGTACTTATACATCCAATTCTGCATCTACTTTTAAATAATTTTTTGTTGCATATATTTCTATATCCATTTTTTCATCCACTTCTGCACACATGTTTACGTCCACTTTTTCTTCCCTTTTTTCATCAAAGTTTGCTTCTTTTTTTGCATGTGTCATTACATTCACTTTTGTTGTGCCACAATTTGCGCCATGTTTTTCACTTATTGTTGTACCCACGTTTGATTCCAATTTTGCATCCATGTTAATGCCCTCTTTTTCATCTAATATATGTATCAAATATTGCATCTCATTTTGCATCCAGTTTTGTGTCAGTTTTATGCATTGGGTTTTGCGTCTCATTTTGTATCTACTTTTGCATCTACTTCCATTGCATCCCTTTTTTTAATCCATTTTTTTTTCGCTTGTTTCACCCATGTTTGCATACACTTTTATATACCTTTTTGCATCTTGTTTTGCATCCAATTTTGCATATTTTTTTGTGTCTATTGTTATAGCCACTTTTGTTGTGCCATATATTACACCTATTATTGCAACCCACATTTGCTTCCACTTTTGCATCCAAATTTTCATCCTCTTTTATGTCCAAGTTTGCATCAAATATTGTGTATTTTTGCATCCCCTATTGTATCTAGTTTTACATCAGGTTTTACATCTCATTTTTCATTTATTGTTGCATCCACTATTGCATCTAATTTTGTTTCCATTGTTGTACCCATGTCTATGTCCACCTTTACATCCCTTTTTGCATCTTATTTTGCATCCAAGTTTTTCTCCTTGTTGCATCCAAGTATGAGCCCATTTCTACATCTGTTGTTGCATCCACATTTGTTTCACCACAATTTGTGCCACGTTTTATGCCTACTATTGCACTCATGTTTGCTCCCACTTTTGCATATATTTTTGCATCCTATTTTGCATCCAAGTTTGCATTGATTATTGCATATGATTTTTCAACCACTTTTGTGTTAGTTTTTGCGTCTTGTTTTGCATCTACTTATGTTGCATCCACTTTTCATACAATTTTATGTCTATTTTTCCTCCATTTTTGTGTTCACTTTTACATTCCTTTTGCATTGATGATATATTATGACATTAACAATTATGAAAAACTAATGATAGTGTCAATAATCATGATGATGATGATAATGAAGATAATGACGATGGTATGAATTGTGATTATGATGATAATGTCAATGATGATAAACACATTGGTGGTTTAGATGATAAATGATGATGATGATGATGATGATGACAATAATTATCATGGTGACAATGCTAACAAACTTTTCCAATATTTCCAATTTTTAAATGTTTTCATTTTCATAATCATAATCATTACCTTTGGCATCATCATCAAATTTATCATCATTTTCTCATCATTTCAACATTTTCATCTAGGTCATCATCAACAACAATAATGATGTGAATGATGATGACGATGTAAATGAAGATGATGTCAATGATGTCGATGAAAAAAAATTCATGTCCACATTAGTATAATGAATGATAAATAATACATCATGTGACACCACATTCAGGTTATAATTCCAGTTTAGAAAGTAACACTTAATATAGCAAGGCCCTATAGTACACTATATGTAAAAATTAGGGTCTTCCAGTATGATCATTTCCTCATCATTTGGTGCCTTAATAGGGTCAAAGCAGAAACGATCATCAGACAGTCAAAATACAAGTTATGGCTATGGTTTCTCGGGGAGAGGGGAAAAACTTCTCGACCTAGAAAGGAGATCGAGGGGTGGTAACAACATGGTTGACCTAAGAGGAATCAATTGGATTGAATATAAGTGTATAAATTCCTAAGGCTAGGTACATTTCCCCTACTAAAGAGTCACTTAATGTGGGAAAATTTCACAACAACTTCATAACAGAGATGTTAGCCAGAAAAAATATTGCTAATACAAAAAGAATAGCGGAAATACCCTTGTATTGGAGGTCTTCCCATAGGTATCTAATAAGTTTCTTATCACGATCTAAAAGGATAGTGGTATTGGTTTCCTTTTTGTATACAAGTGCGTTATTATTTGGTTACTATAGCTTTAGCCCAACTGAGAGTGTGTAAATCCACCATATTCTCAAGTTCTTGTGGTAACATTGACATAAAAATATACTACTTCTTTATAAATTAAATAATAAAGAAAGCTCTTGAATTTTCGAGTAGATTGAGTGGGACAATTAGGAAATTAGATATACAAAGTCTCTTGGGAAAAAGTGGAGGATTGTGAAGGATGAATAGATGAATATGGATATTTAGGGAACCAATTATAGAATATTTCCAATGGGGAATTTTTAGGGGGATAAGTCTCCTTTGATGTGAATGTTCTTCTTTTTAAGTTCTTCACTCTTTGGTATATAAAAATTTCTTCCATAGAATGCCTCGGTCTATTATGATAATTGTGATACTTTATAGGATGAAAGGAAAAATAAGAAATGGAATCCTTCTAATCTTGTTAGATTGTTGTTCCACTAGTTATTATGGATATGGCTCAATTAGAGGTGGTGGAGGTTGAGTGGATGGTTGTATAGGTAGAGGCTTTGAAGAACATGGTTGATCCTTCTTTTTCAAAAGTCTCTTTATGGGTGTATTAACACGAGTGGAAGAAGTGGCAAAAAAAACAGCATGCACTAAGTTGGTAAGACCATCCCCTACAACATTTCTATCCTTTTTGTTTCATTTTGGCTTAGTCACTCTTGATTGTGGGTCACCTAAGAGAGAATCTACTTCACTAGCTATAATAGGAGGATAAAAATTTCTTAGGTGATGTATAATGTTGTTAGCTTATAATCACAACACCTTATTGATATCATCCTAATATGTTATCTATTTATTATTAGTACATTCTGGTTACAAATATTCTCTTATACTTTCTACCATGATTTTCCTAATCTCATCTAGAGAGAAATTGGTCTCACATCTAGCTATTAGAAATTAGACTCAATGGATGAAATAGTTCATAACTTCCCACTTTCATTGCTTTAATTATATAAGACTAACCACTTCAAATACATCAATCGCTTTAAGAGCATACATTTCCAAAAAACTTATCACATATTTTATCACAAGTCTCTATGGAGTTACTGGTAAGGTTTTCAAACCATTCAAAGGCTAACCTAGTAAAAGTGTGTGGAAATAATTTGGCAATAACTTTTATCCATTTCCTCAAGTATTTACAAATTCTGATGAACTTGGACACAAATGCTAGAGAGATATAACTATAGTGCGCTAGAGAATCCGAAACACAAGTGTGCTACACAAGAGATGCATGAAGATATGTGCCCTTAGGCATAACACACTTTATAAGGGAGATAAATAATATAACAAGATGATGGAATACAAATGCAAGTTGTGGTGTACTTATACACAAGAAGCACTTTGCCTAGGGGTTAATGAGCCTACGTGTACAAATTTTACTAGGTTTGCCTTATCCTCTCCCTACTATTCCAACTAATGATAATAAATGATCTAACGATGGTCTTATTCATGATTAAAAATACATTAATGATAAATATAAGTGTGTTGAGGTGTGAATATTACACTCATAATTCTAAAAAAAATCCTAATTGAGTTTAATATGTTAAAAGATTTGTCCTTTCAATTTATGTCCCAACAACTATTATGTCACCAATAATTAAATACCTCTTGCAAAATGATATTCCAGCTATATTATATGAATGGCAGTAAGTGTTAATTTTATGTGAAGCACTCACATTCCTCCATGTGTGCTAGATACATGTGAGCTTGATGTGATGGCATAGTTTGTGGCATTTACAAGGAGTTTTTGCATGAACAATTTTGATTTTTCCTCGAGAAATCAATGATCCACAACATTAGGGTTTTCATTAGGTTTTATTGGTTGTGCCCTTTCGGATTTTATTCAGACACATGCCAAGAATTTCAGCTCAAATTTCTTCACTATGTAATTCTATGAAATTTGTCGGTACAGTAGTCTAACATTAATTTACTACACCCCACATTCTTTTCAATGCTTATATATCCAATGCTAAAAACTAAGGTGCTATTGTATATATCAAATGGTAAATTTCCACAATAGGGAATTGATGCTCTGCATGGTGTGTCAAAAGTGGGAATTATAGAGATAATTGTATGTCAAAATAATCTTACTACGATATCTCCCTCACATAACTGTGTCAAATGTTACCCAAATGGGTGTCAAAAGAAAAAAATGGAGTTATAGATCTATTTCCTGCTTTGGTTCTTGATACCTAGATATCTAATAGTATACATAGTCATTATTACCTCTTAAAGAGTCAAAGGACTATTCTGAGTTTCTTATGTCCTACTAATTCAATATCTGGTAAGAGTCTTTATTTGGGAATTAGTTATAAGTTCTAAAGTTATAGAGTGATTCTTTGATTATAGGTACCAATTCTAATGATTTATACACTCTTTGTCTTATTGATATATAATGTATAATATATCTGAAGTTGTTAATATAATTAGAAATCCTGGATAAATACATAATGAAACATGAATCTTCAGGATATGGAAATGTAGAGGAGTTGGTTCTAGCTCTAATTCTTATCGAGTTACCTCCATTACTTGGACGTGTATTTGTGTGAAAATGAATTGAATTGGTTTATGTTTAAGGACAAGGCTTCCAATGTAAGGTTAGCAAAGATAAAATTCACTCATCATAGTGGTAAAAAAGGGTTAAAATAATTGATAACAACCTTTGTAAGTATATTAAATACACGATAATTTTTAAATAAAATTTGTGCTAGAAGAAAATAATTGTTGTATAATTTCTCCATATTTATTTATTGATTGGAACTAAAATATGGAAGACATCCAAATCATTTGGAAAAATATATGTTGCAACAAAAGAGCTGGGTTTATTTCATTGTGTGGATGGAATCTAAGGTATGTAATTAGCAAGATTTCCAATATATCTTTGAACCATATTTTCATTTATTTTTTAGCAGATATTATATCCTACCTCATTTTATGGTTATCATTGTACAACAAAAATATGCATTGTTATATGGAATTAATACTAACATGTAATATTGATTTTTTTTTATTTTTTTTTCCAGAATGTTATAGGTAATGATTGTTAAGATGATGATCTAGACTATGTTGAGCATACATCAAGAGATGATGATGATGAGGATGCCAATAGTGTTAGTGAAGGAGATAATGAGGAGGAGGATGGTGATAGTGTTGGTGATGATTACGTGGATGAGACTAATCAATATGGTTAGGATTATGATCATGGAAATGATTATGAGGATGATTTTGATGGTGCCATCTAGGCATGTGCATGCATTTTTTTTGACGAAGTATTATTGTGTAGAAGGAAATTCCTATTTTTAGATGGATGTTTTGAATTTACCTTGGAATAATGATATCTATGAAACATTTGAATTTGGTAATCATACAATGAATTTGATTTGATAAAAAAAATGATTATATTATCATTATTATATTTTTAATTAATGTATTTATTGGAAATTATCACCATTATTTTGATGGATAATTATTATGTATGATTATATTAGAATCTTTAGATGTTTGTTGTGAATTTATCTTAGAAGAATGATATTCATGAAATAATTTTTATATGGTAATCACATTTGAATTTTAGTTGATTTGATTAAAGATGATAATCATATTATTAGTACTATATTGCTATTTTATGTACATGTGTTGAAAATTGTCAGTGAATCATTATGTACAATGATATTAGTAGCTACTCTACCTACATAACTTTGCACAAAAATGTCTCCTACTATACCACCTATTCTGTCTTCTCTAAGTTTCCATGATTCAACTTTTACTCATTCGAGTTATATAATCTAGCTATATTTAATGTGGATCTCTAGTTGTATGTGCAATAATTTGATTTGATCATCAGTAGGGGAATCTCCATGTTGAAATCAATATGTACCCCTAAGTCAAGAGGCATATCAAGCTCATGCATTATCTTAGATCTTCCTTACTATAGCGTGAGTCCATATTAGAGTGGGAAGAGTAATTTACAACATGTTCCTTTGAGGTGACATCTTTTCAAATGATTTGTCTCTCAAGTTTTCAATTTTCTTGAGACTTATGCTTGTCATATAATAGTTTACAGTTATGTTATATCCTTTGAATAATTCTTGAAACATCAAACTCATGATACAATAGAATCATCTGTAAATGTCCCCATGTGTGGGTTGTGTGTCACGAGGGTGTTGTGAGGGAGAGAGAGATAATATAAAGTGTATTGTTATAGTTTGAGAGATATATCTATCAAACATTGGGTGAATAAAATTGGACAAATGATCACCATGATCACTTTTGAGCTAATAACACAAGGCCTCAATCTGGCTTCCTCATACATCCAAGAGAAACATGCAGTAATATGACTATGGATCTACTTTTATTTCCTCATGTGAAAGTGTAAATTTGGATCCTCCTACTCCCACCGAAACTTTGGTTCATAGTCCTCACTTAGTGTTTACATCTTTGCAATCGATTAATGTTCCATCAGTTACCCCCGTGATAGTGTGAACACTCATTGCACAACCTAAGTAGAAAAGATAAGACAAGGAAAAACTTGTAATGTTAGGGGAACCATTATTCCTATTTGAGCTTCCATATTTAATGAAGTGATATTTTGGATTTACATGCTATCTTGGGATAATCACTAGTGATGCCATATATGTTAGATAAGGAAGAGCTTACTACAAGATGTGTTATACATCCTTGCTTTTCCTTGTACTAATATGAGTCATATAAGCCTTGTTTTTCCTTCTACTAATTTGAGTCATATAAGCTTTAAGAACTAAGCTAATATCCATAATAAATCTACTTGTTTAAATTGTTGAGGAGCCACTACCGAGAAAGCTTAAATTAGCTCATACTATGTTACATTACTATCCATTATAGTTATAATGCATATACAAAGAAGAATTGTCTCCATTTATTCATATTAGATAAGACTAACCATAGGGTAAGTAAGGAACAATGAAATTTTTATATTGCAGTGATTGTGTATACCTTGGATCTAATAATTGTGGATTTACTGTGTCATAGCTTTTGTAATTGACATGAGGTTGTGTAAATGGATTTCTTGACATGAGGTCGCGTAAAAGGGATTTCTTGCAACTAAAATTTTTAATAAGGTTAATATTGACTTTTGCATCATAATGTGTAAGCAAATTAAAATCCTTTAAAATTGATTAGAGATACAAGTGTGAATACACACCTAAAATGATATGAAATTTTTTTATTATTTAATTTGGATATAGATGATATTTTTTAATAATATGATTTACCTACCTTATGTGTAAATGGTGCCCAAGTGACCTAAAACTATATTAAATATTAAAAATAAAATTAATAACTTAATCTATATAAATTAGAATATTGAGAATATTTTTAATGAAATTATGGTAAATCATGGGCTGAGTGTGGTTTTATTGAAACATAAATCATGGGTTAAGAATTAATTAGAAAAATAAATTAAAATTTTCAACCCATATAATATTAATAACATGTGTTTCTATGCACCAATATTTAGAAAAAAAATATCAAAAAATAGTACTATTTTTAATTTTTCAAATATTACCTTTTTTAACATTTAAGAAAACATTTCTATGCACAAAAATCGAGAAATTTTTAATATTATTTTAAAACTCCCATTTCAAATTTATTTTGATATCTTTTCTTTTTAAGTTTTAGAAATTTATATTTTCCAAATATTTTTTTTGTTTTTAAATGTAAATGATTTTTTTTTTAATATTTGCCACTTTTTCATTTTAAGGAATATATTTTCAAAATAATTTCATCATTTCCCACTTTTTGTATTTTTTGGGAAGAAAAATACAAGTGACCGACTACATCATTTAATTGAGAAGACCGTTTGGTTTGCATTTAGCAACATTGCCACAATCGAAGATTATTTGTTTGTAGCATGCCTTGAGCAACAGTGCTGCAATCGAAGATTGCAATCGCCACAAGCAATGGTAAAGCCTTCCTCAACCACACTTTCTTTTTTTTTTAAATGAGTTTTTATTTTTCATATCCATGGATAAATTGTTTAAGAGAAGTTGGGTGACATTAAAATATTTTGAAAAATGCAACAATCAAATGTTTTACCTGATTTTTTCTAGTTTTGTGATAAGTGACATTAGATTATTTTGAAAGTGCAACAACCAAAATTTTTGGGCGCACTTTTCTTTTTACTCCTGATCAGGAATCCCTCTTGGAATTTAAGAATATTTTCACCGAGGATCCTCATAATTCCATGGCCCACTGGAGTGTTGAATTCTCTTTGTGCAACTGGACTAGTATTACCTGCAACCATTTCCATCAACAGAGGGTGGTCACTCTCGATCTCATTTCCAGGGATATAGAAGGCTATATTTCTTAGCCCCTCGTCAATTTTTCATTTCTCCACTCACTCGATCTTTCTAGCAATGCATTTCGCCCTCATATCCCAGTTCAATTGGGACATCTCTTTTATTTGAAGAAGCTCAATTCGTTCTACAATCGATTAAAATGAGAGATACCATATCAACTCTATAGTTGCAGAAGTCTGGCATTCTTAGAGTTCATCCTCATGGAGTATCAAATTATCATCTAGAATATTTTATTATTTATATAGGTCACTAGAATAAAAAAAAAACTTCAATATACTCAGTGATATAGATCATCTATTTTTTTTTCCTGATGTCACCTTTTCTCTTGGTATATGATACGAGTCACAAAGGGTGCTTTTCATTATTATATTTTCTATGGTAGGCCAATTAAAAAATAAATAGTATTGTTACACTATTTTGGCATCACGTGGGTCTTTATCTATTGGATGGTGCATTAGAGAAATTTAGATCTTTAATTTAGTGGTAAATATATATTCCTTGATATTAAAAGAGATATCATATTTAAAATAATTAATTTATCATTTACACCAATTATTAACCCGTTTCCCTTTTTTTTTAATTTCTTATCAATTAAAAAAAGTGTTAAACATGATTGCAAATCAAAGTACCAACTTATATTATATTATAAAATTTCTAATATGTCATATAACTTACATTATAATATAACATCTCTAATAGGTTATACAATGTGCCACAATTATTAAGATATGATATGATGATGTTTCACACATGCATCAATGAAGTATTGCTAATGTCATCCTGTTATCTATATCTATGATTGAAGTGATTAAATATTAGGATAGAAGACCAACATACCAATTACAATTGAAATGACTTTGAAAATTTATGAAAATTTTGGTTTTTCAATATTCATTTCCTCATTATGTAAGGTTAGAATAAGACATGTGTGAAGTTTTGAACTAATTTTTGGACCTATTCGGCTATGTATATGTATGTAACATTTGTTTTTTCCTTTTAAATAAAAAGGTCTAGTTTTTTTCTTTATAGAAAAAAAAAGGTTGACATGCAACCATGTGTACCAATGACTAACAAGAAGATATTGTGGTTGGCATGAAACCATGGGCACCACTAACTAAAAAGAAAATATTTTTGTTGCATAAATAATTGACCTACAACCATAGATCAGAATGATCCTAAAAAGTTATACATGGATGGCATAGCCTTAATACCAAAAGAAAGAAATGTTTGATGTGATATAAAAAATTGAAGTGTGGTGAAATTGTAATATTTTATTATTTAAACATCTCATTTGTATACATTTTGTTTTTGGAATTATTTATATATGTTTAATTATATATATATATATATATATATATTCGAAAAATATGTAAGAAAAAGATATATAATAAAGCAATAGTAAATAGTATGTAATAAAAGCTTACTAATATTTGTGAACATTATATTGTTTATACTATTATTAATTGAATAAATTCTATATAATAAAAAAATTTGTGCATAAATTTTTTTATATTGAAAAAAAGAAATATTGTTAAAAAAATATTTTTAATTTAATCAAATTTTATTAATGACTAACTCTGTTTCTCATATTTAAGAATTAAAGTCATAGATTTTAAATTGTATATTAAATTTTATATTACCAAATTTTATTAAAACTTGTGTTCATAAATTAATTTAAATATAAAATATATATATATATATATATATATATATATATATATATATATATATATATATATATATATATATATATATATATATATATATATATATATATATATATATTTTTTTTTTTTTTTTTTTTTTTTTGATTAAAGTGACATATATTTGGGCAAATTTGATAAAAGTAAAATAATTAAAATGATATATTAAAAATGTCTACATGGAATTATTTTATTAATTTCTTAATTTTTCTTAGGTGGCTATTTTTGAGTTGAAATTTACTCTAATTGGAAAAGTAATTGGCATGAGAATGGGTAAAACAGATTTCTTGCTGAGAATTCTTAGAAGTCATAGACTATGGCCAACATCCTGCATCTCTCCATGTTCTTATCATTCCTTTGGGTCATGGGAAGAGGTGACTAAAGGTTCCTTCCTTGTGTGGATGTGAATTTATTTTGGAATAATGATATGTGCGGTGAGTATTGATTTGATAGTCATATATATGAATTAAAAAAAATTAATGATTTTTTGATATAAAATTATTGTATATGATGACATTTATATTTTATGGATGGATGTTGTCAATTTTCCATTAAATTTATTTACAAACATTGTTATCAATTTGAATTTTGATATCTCCCTTAATGATATTTAGAAATTGTTATATATTTCACTATGCAATTGAAATTAGTAAAATGAATCCATAAAGGGGGTCATAAATTGAAATAAAGGTACACTCAACACAAGAATTCAAATGAAAATGTAAATGGGGATGTAACCATGGATTCAAAATCGGGAGTAGAATTGGATGTTAAATTAGGAATTAAAACAAGATGCAAACAAGGACATGAAAAGTGCTTTAAACTAGAAGTAAAAAAAGGTACAAAAATAGACACAAAGAAGGGAACAAAGTATGCATATAAAAGGGTACCATGTTGGGCACAAACAAGGATTAAGAAATGGACACTAAACTAGATGCAAAAAAGGTCATACAAATAGATGTAAAATAAGATGAAAAAGGGCATGCCAAATTGGGTGCTAAAAAAAAAGAAAAAAAGGATGCAAATTAAGAGGCCAAATGGATGCAAAGAATGGTGTATATTTGGGATGAAAACTTGGGCGCCGAAAAAAGCAAAAAAAAAGATGTAAGAAAAGACATAAAACAAGATGAAAAATGAGGCTAAAAAATGGGTAAAACCAAGGACGCCATATTGGATGCCAAAAATGATGCATAATCTGATGCAAATTTATACTCAAACTTAGACACAAAATGAGAAAGAAAAAGGATGCAAATTTGGATAGTGAAAATGATGTAAAATTACACACATAAAAGGATGCAAAATTGGATGAAAAAATGTACGTAAATAATGGTGCACCATTGGACACATAAGTAGACATAAGAAAACGGTGAAAAAATTTCCATAAAAACAACTCAAAATTGGATGCAAAACTTGGTGGAAAAAAATGCAACACTGGACCTAAAAAATGGATCAAAATTGAATGTGACATTAGACACAAAATGATATGAAAAGGTGGACACAACACATGACTTAACATAGGATTCAAATATAGATACAAATTTGGATGCTCAAAAGGGTGTAAAATTGGATGTAAGAAATTATGTTAAAAAAAATGTAAATTTGGATGTAGAAAATGATGAAAAATATGGTGCAATATTGAATGTGACAAAGGGACGCAAACCAAAAGAAAAAGTGGACATAAAAAATGGTTCAAAAAAGCATGCAAAAATGGGTACAAAAATGGATGCAAAATTTGGTTCTAAATCATACTCAACATATGGTGCAAAGCTATGCACTAAAGCAGGTGCAAAACTAGGTGCATAAATAGGTGCAAAACTAGATGAAAAAATGGGTGCAAAATTAGAAGAAAAAACTATTGCAAATAATATGTAAAACCTAGCGTAAGACTAGATTCAAAAATCGACATAAAATGGATGCAAAAAAGGCGCCAAATTGGATGCAAAATACGGTGTAAACTTGATGCAAATGATAGTGCAAAAATGGAAGAAAAGAATGGCACAAAATAGGAAGAAAAAAATGATGAAAAAGAGATGCAAAAGATGGTGCAAAACTAGAAGCAAAACCTGTCATAAAATAAGATGCAAATCTTGGTGAAAAATTTGACACAAAAAATGATGCATAATCTAGTATAAAAAAGGTTGCAAAATAAAACATGAAAAATGATGCAAAATCAAGCACAAAAAATGACGCTTTAAAAAATGTACAATAGAGCCAAATTTAGTGCCAGGTTGCTCATCCCAATTGTAAAAATAATGCACTAAAATGTGGGGATAAATTTGACACAAATTGCATTGTTTGTTGTAGTGTTCCTTTCAATGATATATGCCTCCATAAAGAATATGAAACATTTTTAAATATATGCATGGGATCTAGTAAGTGGAAAATATTAAGATGCTCCCAATATGGGAGCTCATAAAAGGAAGATTTTCTTTTCATCCCAACGGGAAATTTCTCAACATAGGTGTCGAAAGATTCTAGATCATCGAACATAGGCTCCCCATTTGAATTGAACATTTCCACAAACTCCTCCTCCTTGTCTCTTTCATATGCTCTAATCCATTCAACTAGTGTCATCATTGTAGGACGTTGGGTTCTCTTTGGTTTACCATTGAAAGCGGATGTCGATCTTCTATAAGGGTGTTCTTCTTGGAGGAATACACTGGACCAGTCATACACTCGATTTTGTAGGTGGCTAGACCACCTAGCCTTTAGAGAAGGTCCAAAACATTTACATCCATGATACCCTTTTGTTACAAGACCTACAAAAATATTGTATATAGAGCACATTAGCGATTACGAATATTAAAACAATTGCAATGAATTAAATTAATATGTGAAACAATATTGTTACGTATATAAATAGATCAATAAAAATGTAATTTACCAAAGAAAACTCCTAAGCATGGATAATCATGTATAGTGTAATGCCATATGCCATACAATGTAAAACTCATGTATGTTTCAATGGGTCTTGACACATCGTACACATGTATCCATTCCCATAATTGCTTCAATTCATCTACTAGTGGTTGTAATTACACATCCATATTCTTCACTTGTCTACTACCGGGGACTATGAGAGCCAATATAAAATGTTGATTTCATGGAAAAACATGGCGAGATATTGTTATTGATCACTACTACAGGAAAAATAGAATATTTGGTGTTTTGGAGGGAATATGGGTTGACGCCATCCATGGTTACGATGAGTCGTAGACTACATACTTCATCCTTGAAATTTTGAAGCCATGTGCCCTCTATATGATTAGTCTCTATTGAATATGTTGGGATTCACATAATTCCCAAATCACTTTTGTGTGAGGCATTTCATCCCTGCAACATAGTTAATTCTTTGCAAAGAAATAGCCTTTGAATCCTTGGTATTATAGGCATGTGCCTTAATATCTTATGAGGAGGACAATGTGATTTACCCATTTTTTTAATTTACGTTACATGTCATGCCCATATTTCAGACCTATCTCTTTGTCAACATATTATCCTATACATATAATACAATCATTCAAACATGCATGATATGATATGTACTCAATACCCAACATTTTCAACAACGACCTTGCCTCTTCACAACTATTCGATAAAACATTATCACTTGGAAGAACTTTATCTTTCAATAACTTGCACTTGGTGGTGAATATAATTATACAATGTCAATATTTAACATTCATAAAATTGACCATTTTTAATGTTGATTGTGTGGAAATATTTCTCGAAATATAAGGGAATTGATTGATCATGCAATTTAATTACCTCAATATTGTTGAGAAAAATGCATTTGAAATCTAAAACTTTTCTTTCAAGTTGTACAGTAACATCATTGTCCCCAACTAAGTAGAATTTGGCTTGTCACCAGGCTCAAAGAGAGGGGTGGTGGCAGAAAATTTCAGGCTTTCGAATTAGGTGTCAGTGATATGAGCATCATCCCCTAGCTTATCCTTCTGGAATGCGTATAACAAAATTTCCTCCATGATATCCCATAATTAATCATCCATATTAACCTCTATTTGATTTCCTCCATTGCAAACTTGTGATGAAGAACTACTATTCTTGTATTTATTACTAATTGGTGAATATGGATGTAGTGGGAATTGAATAGGTTCTTGATTCAACCATTACTTTCATGCTTCCTCTCTGAGTCTTACTCTTAATGCAACCTTCTCTCTATTTGAAGTTTTATTGGGGTGCACCAGAAGATGGTAGGTGGGTTGCTCATCGTCACTAGAATCCTCATTTCAAAAAATATTGAACAATAGTAAAACAATGATATTTGTAATCACCTCATGAATGGAATTTATTTGTTGAAATTACATTAAATTATTACCATCATTGATCCAAAATTGTGCCTGGAAGATTTCATGTTCCAATTGGCAAGGTGAAGTGGCTATCCATTTTCATCTACCTACTACTTGCGATATGTTTCTCCCGTTAAGAGATTCTGACATTTTTGAAATGGAAGAATATTTTATGCTTCTGAACTCAATTCTTAATCAAGATCTTGTGAATTTGGATAAAAATTTATTCCAATTGAGACGGATTTTAAAAAAAATATTCAATTAGATAATAAAAATATAAATCAAATCTAAACATGCTGGAGATGGAAAGGAAGAACTCCCCAAAGGAATTTGATCAAAAATATGGAACAAGATGGAATTTTAAGAATTAGCCATTTGATATTATGATATTTTCTTCGTGTATTTGAGCAAAGTCAGAAATAAAATTTTGTGTATATATCTAAAACTAATTTCGAGAACCATATAACCACATTATGAATTTCGATATATTTTTCAAACCATTTTTCAAGAATAAGGTGACTTTAAGAGGAAAAATTATACTATGAACTATTGTAACTCATTTTATGCGATTCCATCATTTAAATTGATCATGATCGAGTCTCTCATCTCGTAAGGGAAGGTATGTGGCTCGTCTATCATTAATAGTTTCATATATAAATTGAAATATTAAATTTATTTAACTAATACAAATTTTTTATTTTGGTTATAGGTGATGGTTTTTTTGTCACTGCCACCTCAGGAAACGAAAATAATGTGGCCTACTATTTGATGTGTTGAACACAAGTGAAAAGAAAGTTGATGCGATAGTATGAAGATGGAAAATTCACATACCAAATTTGTGAAATTTTTGTGATGGACCATTTTTTTGAAAAGGTTAAAAAACAGGTTAGTCACATCATTTATAGAGATTTTATGCCTGAATATGTAACTTGTCAATCTAATCATCTAGTCATAATAGCTTGGATCAATCTCATAGAAATCAAAACAAAGAAAGATGAACCAAGGAGACATAAGATGATAGAATCGTACCATGAACATATTATGGAGACTTGCATTCCTATGAGCCATTGGCCAGATGAGTAGTTGATGAAAATGGAAAGCCCTAAATCTGAGTATATAGAAATCATGTGTAATCTAATCTAGTATAAGAGATCAACACATGAATTTTGTAATTTATAAATGTGATAGTTTAATACTATTGTGATTTTGGAATTTTTAATAGAGAAATGTTTCCCTCTCATCTATGATGGATTCATAATGGTGTACATATATTTTATATAAGGTTTAGTTTCCTTGATGTGCTTAAATTTATAAAGTTTTCCAAATTTCAATGAGGTTTTATTTTTAGGGATGGGATCTTTATGTGAACTCCTCGGATGTGAGATTTAATTAAAATTTAGAATAACTGGGGATTTAGATTTATATTTAATTAAAATTTTCTAATATTGTTATTTTTTAAATATCAAGTATATTATTCATGTTTACCATGGAATAAATATTATAGATATACATCATAATAAGTTTCAGAATATCCATTTCAGTATCTAACAACCAAGTTGATATAATATTATTTTACTTAAAATTGAAATTCAACTATCAAGGTTATGAACAACATTGAAATATTTTTATGTTAGTAATAAATGACATATGTCAGTTTGATATAAAGCATGGAAAGAGTTACACACATGCTTCATATTGGATTGAGAAAAGTGAAACATATATATATATATATATATATATATATATATATATATATATATATATATATATATATATATATATATATATATATATATATATATATATATATATATATATATATATCTCATGTTATGACTATTGAGCTCTTTTAGATAACCTCAAAAGAAATAAAATCAAATAAAACTAATTTGCAGTTTACATCTTGACATATTTTAAAATCATTGTAATTTAACATACATTGATTGCACACTAAAAGGCACTTTCTACAAGATAATTTGACAATTAAAATTATTGTTTTGTAAAATTTTACTTCTTGAATATTCTTAATTGAAGGTTGTAAGATAAGGAATTGATTGAAATACTTTGATAGCCAAGTAAATTTAGGAAAGTTCATAAAATTATAGAAACATATCATTACTTGTTTAAATTAACATACATTGATTGCCTAAAAGACATTTTATACAAGTTCAATATTAAATTGATGCACATGATATATTTTAGTTCATTTAAGCATCAAAGTGACTTCCATCGTAGTAAGATTGTACTTATTTCGTTAGCCTATAAAACTAGAAATCAAAATTGTTATTTTGTAAAATTTTACTTCTTGAACATTCTTAATTGAAGGTCTTAATATAAGGTATTGATTGAAATATTTGTATAGCCAAGTAAATTTAGGAAAGTTCATAAAATTATATAAAAATATCTAGAAGCATATCATTAATTATTTTTTGGTATATTAAATTCCAATACATATGACTTATATCACGTTATGACTAAGCTCCTGTAGATGACCTCAAAAGGAATAAAATTGAATAAAAATTATTTGTTGTTTACTCGTTGAAGACATCTTTTAAAATTGAATTTAAAACTTATTTCAATCTTATTTGTGTTTTTTAATTGAACCATGATATATTTTAGTTCATCTTAATTATCAAAGTAACTTGCATCATAATCTAAGATTGTACTTATTTTCTTACTCTATGAAGCGAGAAATCAAAATTGTTATGTTTTTTTAGTAAAAGTTATACTATGGAAAATCGTTTAAACTAGAGAATTAATTAAAAAATCCATAAACTAAAATTTAATGAACATCCATAAACAAGATTAATAAACATCCATAAATTGAAATAATCAATGTATCAATAAATTTTCCATATGAAAATATATAAAAATTACATTACATGAACATCCATAAACTAAAATAATGTTCAGGCATCCATAAATTTTCCATGTATGAAAATATACAAAGTTTGTATCATATGTGAATGTGCCCTAAGAAATGGACCTAAAAATATACAAACTATCTATGACCCACTCTAGAAAGTATCACTTTTGGAACTCTTGTGTGAGTTCCACTATGCAAAGTAAGCATCCATGATCCAGTATTGCAATATAACACATTCAAATTCAAATTAATTAGAACATTATTTGTACAAAATAAACAATTTGAAAACAAACGATTTTGAATTATGCATTTAATTAGTCCCCTACATGTGGCTCAGTTGAGTGAAAATTGAAGTCAAGTGGGATGGGGGTCTGATCAATATGGGTTTGGTGCTCCCCTACCGGTGGCTCAATTGAGTGCAAATGGAAGTCAAGTGGGATGGGGGTATAATTAATTTGGGTTTGGTGCTCTCATGCCTATGGCTCAATGCCTCCATATCTGAAATCTCGCTCACGCTTCCACATATCTGTGACACTGCCACCACTCTGCATCTAGGCCTATGTACATAATGGTAAATAAAAATTATAATTAGTCTATAGATTAATTATCATAGATAAATGCAACTTTAAAAAGAAAATTGTCGAATTCTTAGGAATAATTTTTTTTACCTCAACTGTTGGTCCATATGGTTGTACATAGTGTCCCTCTTCCATATGAGTGTTATGAGGTGGAGGTGGAGGTGAACGTGACTGAGCCATGAGAACATGCACTAGTGGAGATTTCTCTGGCTAATCAACTTCCCCCTCATATGACCTCAAAATATCATCAATGTGGTTGGGTTGGGTATGCATGTTATCATGAAATTATTAATATAAATGCAATATGATACAAACTTATTAATATAAATAATGTATAATTTGACCATAAAAGTCAAAATATCCATATATGTGTACCCGGTCATGTGTCACATGGGTCGTACACCCTCCAAGTGTCACAAACACTATCACAACACATATGTGCATATGATAAAGGTTGGTCACGAGATAAGAATCAATCATGTAATGGAATTGGTGGGTCATGAGAAAACATAGTTGGTTTTTTCATCTCTCCATGAAATGCGACATATGCAATGGCCATTGTCCTTTGCATGTTAGCTACAATGGTATGTATGGTCTCAGTGCCGAGATGAGACGACTACTCTAGCTTTGCTGAAAATACCACACTTCGAGATGGTTGTGGCAATAATATCGAAGGTGGTGCTACATGCCTAAGCTTTCTATGATCCCTAGCATGATCATAGCTACATCCCAATCCAGGTCCATAAAACTCATATCTGGTGTTGGTGTAATCCGGCCCCATATGTAGCACAAACTCTGGATATATATGCTTTGAAAAGTAAATGGGCACCTAGTCATAGTCAACGAACTAGCCCCAAGGTCCAATGAATTGATCATAAACAAAAGGGGCCACATTAACATTCTTTAAATATTTGAGCAGAATTAGACCAACATGTCTAGTATGATGATACAAAGGGATGTCAAACAACTCCCCACGAACATCAATGTCATTGGTGGCATCTTTCGCCACCTCCCAAGTATATGGGCCTCTAACCTCCAGTCTCCTAATCCTATGTATGGAATATAGGAGGTGGCTCTGTGGGCCCGCCCTCTGGTATGTCTTAATCAACCTATTGATTTTACTAAACATCAAAGAAAAATGATGCCTAGTAGGCAAACTAGTGGATATTTTACCCAACTCTTGTGTGATCCATGTCTGATGGGCCCTAACATCCTCAAATATGATACTAGCTATAACATCGTTCCACAGAGGAATCAATGTTGCATTTCTATCCTCAACTTCGCTTGCTGAGGGTCTACAAATCATAAAAACAATTTAACATATATAACAAACTAGAAGCATAAGAAAATATACATTAAATTCAAACACATAAATTGAAAATGATTTAAAAATTAAAGACAATTTCAAGTCATAAACACATAAAGTTTGGAGAGGATTTAATAATGCACGAGGTGTACCCACAATAGGTGAAGAAGGTCCATTATTGGTACAAGATCATCAACATAGCTAGGAACACTGCCTCTGACACTCTGACTAGTGCCAGAGGGAGGATCTATGAGTGGAACACACACTCTGGTTGGGATACATGATCTATCACGAGCCCGACCATATATCGCACATACCCCAACACTCCAATGGGTTTTGGTTGGGGGCGTATGGGAGATGGCTCTGCATATTACATATAATACATATAAACTTTAATCCAAGAAAAAAATTTGACTAAACTATTACATATAATACATATAAAATAATCCAAGAAAATAATGTTGACATATAAAGAATGTTGACAAGAAAACCAATTTTAAACACAAGTAGAATAATCTAACCTGAAGTCCTAATCTTTAAAGTTTTTTTTTTCATAAATTATTAACCAAATTATTGAGTTCCATGTAAACGCAATTAAAAGAAGTGATCAAATCTAACTCACACTTTTTCCCATTTCTAAATAATGCATTTTATTCATAGAGCATAAATATGTAGATATATGTAAAAAATTGAAATAAACCTATTTGCAAAACTAATAAAATTTTACGGCAACCAAATACTCCATAAGACAAGTTCTTATAATGTTTGACTTTGACACATGACATGTACTAGGTGCAAGCACATGAAGACAATGTTTATGGTACAACACACTACATAATGAAACACTATGGTACAAATTAGAAAAGAGTCAAAACACTTTTAGTCACTTTAAGTGTAGTTTTCATCATATATTTAATGTATTTATCAATGACACATTATTGAAACTTTTGTGTGTGTGTGTGTGTGTGTGTGTGTTATGTTATATATTTAAATAAAAATATAGGAAGTGTAAGTTAAATATAGTCGAGTAAATAATTAAATAAAATATATTGTTAATATAGGAAGTTTAAGTTACAAAATCATTACTCAACTAATAAATTTAATAAGGGTGGGAACTAAGAGCTCTATAGTTGTCATATCATTAGATTAAATCAATTTTACAAATATTAGTGGAAATTTTAAGGAAAATTACAGCTTATAGATAAACTCAAGTCTTACAAAGTTGTGTGTATATATATGTGTGTGTGTGTGTGTGTGTGTGAGTGTTATATACCTTATAATTGTGTGCGTTAAATGTTTTGTCATATATATATATATATATATATATATATATATATATATATATATATATATATATATATATATATATATATATATATATATATATATATATATATATAATTTAATTAAATAACAAAAAAAATCGTTTTGGACTTTTAATTTAGTTAATATTTTATTTAAGTAAAATTGATTTTGTTTGAATAAATACTATATTTATTATTAAAAAATATTTAAAGTATAAATTCATTTAAATTTAAAATAAGAAAATGAAATAAATTTTTGTATTTGATAAATAAAGGTTCACCATGAGCCACCATATTCATCATGTCGATCTCAACCTCCTATTTTAATTATTTATTGGTTATAGTTTGGATATTTGGAGTTTTTTTTGCATATTTATGGTCAAATTTGTTAGAAAATTAAAATGCATTTTAAATTAAAAAAAGAAATCAATTTTTTTTGAAAATTTATTTCACTAAATTTCTTAGAAAAACTTTAAAACCTAAAATAATTAAAAAAAATAAATTTTTTAAACCATAGAAATAAATCATAATAAACATGTTACTATCGTAGAAAACATATCCAATGAATTAAAAATAAATAAATCTAAATTATAGTTTTTTTGTGTGGTTTTCTAGGTTATTTTTATGGTTTTCACAGTTTTTCTTGGTGGCCTTTTGTGGTTTTCATGGTATTTATGTGGTTTTTGTGATCCGAATTTATGAAGGAATGCAAGAAAATAAATAAATAGACATAAACACAGAGATGCAATATAAGAACACTTCATTTCGTAAATATCAAAGAACTGAAATTTGTTTACAGACAGAATGGAAATAAACTAGCTAGGGCACTGGTAGATTATCTCTGAGAAGAGATGTTGTGGCTACAAGCCTCTAAACTGTGTTACAATGAGGCTCGAAGACCTATTTATTGTTGAGAAACAATGGAAAACCCTAAACATCCAAAAACCTAACCCTAGGAGATGAAGCACCAAAATTATGGGCCCTGTTTGGGTAAATTGGTACATCAATATTCCTGGGGACGTAACTTTGGCATACGATCTCTGTTTAACGCGCTCAATACCTCATTAGAAAGATCTATTTGAGAAATACAACTTTTGAGTGAGGAACATTGGTCCACAATCCATCTTGCTCCCGCTTTTCCCAAAAAAATGTCATTTAGGGCGTCAAAACAATTCTAGAAGTTCAGGACCCAAAAAAATGCTAAAAATAGTAAGTTGTGATGAAACTGAAAAAATGAAAGAACTGATGGTTCAAATGAAATAGGTGGGTGGAAACCAATATCCACCTGGATCATTAAGGCCTCAAAACAGCTCCGGAAGTTCAAGAGCTGAAAAACTGCTAAAAGTAGTAAGCTATGTTGAAACTGAAAAACTAAAAGAACCAATGGTGGGGGTCCAAATGGAATAGGTGGGTGGCCACCAATATCCACCTGGATCATTCCTCCCCCCTTAGGAAGTGATGGTCCCTATTGTGTTGACTTCCTCCATGATATGAGGTAAATTCTACTGAACTTGGTATTGGATTTTTCGAAGATGTTATGGACATGTGGGCGGAGGTGCTGAATGCATTCAGTAAATTTGGTTTATTTATCAACCCTAGACAATACATGTGTGGATTCTATCTCTGTGGTCGCATGAGGTATGAAAATATTAGGCAGCGGCGTTCTTGGGGTCAGATCAATGGAGTGCTTGACCTGAAGGCATAGAGGAACCTCTGTGCGTGAGGAGAAAATGTCCTCGTATTCCTCCATGTCTTTTTCCATCTCCTGCTGCCATGCAGGGGAGCCATGTTTCGAGGCTATGGCCACAATATTCTTCTTGCCCTGTGGGTGAATGGTAATGAAAATAAATTTCCTGGTTTGGGAAACAATCTTACTGTGTTTTTTTGCAGTAGTCAAAGAGATGGTAGGAGGCGGTACTGTTACACAGCATTTTGTCACCGTCCCTGGAATCCCTCATCCCATACATTGGAGTACTATTCCCATGACCTATGAATAGTAAAATGTCCTGAAAACACCTTGATGGTATCCTTATGCATAAGGGCAAGAATTCTCCTGAAGAACATTTCCTCTAGAAAACCCTAAAAACCCATGCTTTGGCATTGGCACAGGTAGCTAGCTGCACATAAGTGGGCACGCTAGCTGCTGATTTGTCCCTGTGTTTCACCCACGCCAAGCCTATTAAGGATTTTTTTCTAACAATAGAAAGCGGAAGTTTGATTCTAACAACTTCAAAACGGGTCATCAAAATGAGGTTGGGTTGTTTGCCTCCGGATCTCCCTATTTAGGAAGTGGTTTTCCACCTCTCATGGAACCTTCCTAAGAGATAGGACTTTCCCCCATGATTATAGGGAGCCTAACCTCTCCTTCTCCCTCTATAAAAGCCTGCTCTCTCCATTTGCTAGTTATCTGAACATTTGGGAAGAAAACAATAACTAAGCGACTATTGAAATCAGAGCTAAGGAGAACCCCAAAAGAGAGAGAGCCTTGTATAAATTCCCGACGAGCTTTGTGAGATATGCTCTGCTGGAAGCCCTGCCAAAGGAAGAACGCGACGTCAGAACTCGGTTGTAATATTTCTTTCACATTTTAATTTATGCTCAACTACGTTATTGGTTCCACTGTTGTATTTCTTATCTGTGTAATGCAATTTAGTTCAATCCTTTCCAATTGATTGATAGTTACATGTTTGGATTATTACATTGTATGTCGTCGTTTCTTCTCTTCATGTGTACAGGTGTCCGGACACGATGAGTGGAAGGATTGTGATATGTCAAGCTAGGAATGCGAAGCAGTGCTTCTTCTTCAACGACAGCAGCGTAGGACTTGAGGTAGGCTATCTATCGTAGCTTTGTCTTTTGTAACTAGGAATCGGTATCGTAGCGTGTTTTGTCTGTTGCTAGACCCACTCTTGGGCTAGTGGGATCACCTCTGTCCGCAGAGGGGATTTACCTCTCCAAAAAATTGGAGACTCGACTGGGGATCAGTGGGAGTTGGTCCTTCCTCTGTTGGTTTGTTTTTTCGCTTTTCATTTGATTATTCTGCTTTTTTGGTTTACCTTCCTTGGTGTTAAACCCCTGTTTAGCCCCCCAAGACCAGATCTAGCCTCTGTTTGTCCATTTTCATAAATTTCTAAGGTAAACTCGATTGGTGCGGTTATATCTCTGACAGTCACGCCAACTGGCGCTAGTTGCTAGTTAGGCACCCGCGCCATCCCCTATTTGGCACAGATTACAGCCAGACAGGTCTGCCAACCTTGTTTGGTTTTAGGGTTTTCCTGTTCTTGGGCTCTCTGAGCTTGAATTTTGGTCTTGGTTCATTTTTTTTTATTGATTGAGTGCTTTGAAGTCATTTTTTACTATGTTTAACCCTTTTCCTCTAGTTGTTTTCCCTTTTCTGTCATTTTTTCATTTTAGCCCTAGGGCTTCTAGGTTGTTTAGTGCGCTGAGCCTCCCGTTGGAGTTTTGGGTCTTTGCTTTCCCAATCGACTTTGTTGTTGCTTCTTTTCATTCATCTTGTTCAATCCCATTGAATAATTGCATTTATTGAGTGATTGTTCTCTCTTTCGTTCAATTTCACTTTGTGTTGCTCCAAGCCTAGATCACACGATTTGTTTGAGTCTCTTTCGAGATTCTTCTTCGCTTTGAGGGATTTTGTCATTGGTTTGATTCTTGATTGCGTTTGTTTGAGTTGAGTGAACTTGTTTGGTTTCAGCTCTCTCTTTATCATTCTCAAATTAATGTTTTCATTAGTTTTTCATTTATTTAGGGAATTTTCTCTAATATATTGAAAAATAGAAAAAAATTCGTTTTCATTTTTTATTGGCATAGTGGAAATTGAAAAAAATTTCGCATTAATAGCATTGTATAATTCTAGAGAAGAGTTTTCTAGTTTCATTAGCTTACATTGAAAATATTAGTGGATGTTTTTGTGTGTTCATTTTGCTGTCATTTGAAAGCTCTCAACTCTCCCGTAGATAGCTCTTCATTGAACAAAATGATATTTTGTGGTATGTAGTTTACATCTAGAGGTTTTATGAGATCCAACATTCAATAGGGCCTTGAAATCGAAACATAAATTGAAGATCAACTTTAAAATTTACTGAATTAACCCAAGGCAACGTTGAAACTTAATGGAACATATAGTAGTCTAACTAAAGACATGTTCAGGCATATTTAAGCCTAGTAGTTGTCACTCGCCATCTGGATACAGATAGCACTAGTACAGACTTGTGCTCCCCGTACCGTCGCATATATAAAGGGAGACCCCATTAGGTTGCAAATCCTCTATCCATAGGAAGCCGAGTCTGCCACCTTTTACCCATGATACACCAGACACAGCATTCAGAGAGATTACTTGCACGTACGTTAATTCCTTCCTTGATTTCTCTTTCATTTTTACCAAGGTGTATATGGCAGTTGACAGATATATGGTACACCCATTTACCTAGATTACCAAAGCAGTCATTTTGATCTTTACTGACTCCCTAAATTTGAAAAGATCATCAAGCGATTGTCCTTTCATGCTTGTTTCCAAAATGAAAGTGATAGAGTCATATTTTACTCGTTTCTAGACTCTTAAAACATGAACCAGTAAAATTTCTAGTTTCAATGTGGTAATATTAATCACCTACGATCGCACGCCCATTTAGAGATTGATTTTTCGGCCTATTTTTGTTTGCCTTGGTTTTTTCCCATGTGTCTTTGTTTTTTATCTCTTCCTCTTTTTTTCTATAGTCACAGTGGCAGAACCATCAGTTTATTCCACTGGTAGTCCTTATATAGATTATTCATCAAAGGTCTCTCAGTCCTCTGCTGAGCATCAACAGCCCGTTGTATCTGAGTTTCCCGACGGGCGACCGGTTATATCTGAACTTCCCTTTAGAGGACCAGTTGAGTTTAATTGGCCCTTTTCCAACGCTTGGTTTGGATTTGGAGTAGGGGAACACTTCCCTCCTCTTACATCGAGATCACCATTTTTGGTTGTTTTCATACCTCATAGTCCCCATAATTTTTTAGAAGATCTTACAGCAGGTTCAGATATGGACTCATCCAGTCCTACTCCTCGTGAGGGAATTCCTACTTCTGGTGAAGACTACTAGCTTTTTCCTGAAGATATCCCTGAACCATATGTTTTGTCTTCACCTGGTCCATCTCTCCCAACTGGATATAGGTCTTTAAGTCAGGTCATGGCCGCTATTGCCTCTATTGGAATATCGACTTCGTCCACGAATCCAACATTCCCTCGTTAGGGATGTCGCCATCGACACCTCTCACAACATCTCCTTTTGTCACATCGGCACATGTTATACCTACTGTCTATGTGGCTGCATCTATGCCTGTTGTCACTACTCAATCAACTAGGACCTCATCAGTTCTTGAAGACTTCTATATAGCTTCAGCCATTCCATAGAACATTTCTCATGAGGAGTATCAGATGTCTTTACAGTCGTCGATATTTGAGGTTGGTAAGTCCTCTCAGGATATTAATCGTCCTTAATTTTCCCATTATGAATTGGATGGTGCCCCGATCTATGTATTTCCATATCAATATGATGAGCAGGTCAACCCCCTTCATTTTCCAGCTCCTGAGGCTTATCAGTATATTAACGGTTTTTTATCTACCTAGCCTGTGCAACGTTCTAATCAACAAGGGCAACCCTTTTAGGGAAAACCTTTGTTTCAGCAAGGATATGCTTCTGGCCCACAAGGACAACCCTTCCAGGGACAACCTTTGGCCCAAACATGGTATGCATACGACCCGCAAGGACAACCCTTACAAGGACAACCTTCAGTCAAGCAGGGATTATTGTACGGCCCGCAAGGGCATTCTTACAATCCTCAAGGTCAACCTCTGTAGCCTCACTCTATGGTCCAACTAGGGAAACTTCAAGGACCGGCAGGGAAACCGAGGTATCAACCTGGACCTCCATACAGTCCTGGGGGGGAAACCCATCCGTCTCAACCTTCGGTGCAACCTCAGTAGCCTCATTTTCCAATTGTTCAAAATTTTGCATAGCCATGGTCATCTTATGGTCCTATCCCAGGTCAACCTAGTTATCATGAACAACCTGGCCCTCTCCAGCCATTAGGTCAACCTGCTCAGCTAGGGAAACCTGGTGTCCCTCATCATCCAGGTCAACCTGTTCAACCAGGACAACCTGCATAGCCTGTTAACCCTGCTCAGTCGCCGATCTATTCTATGCCACAGCCGAACCCACCTATGCGCCCGACTTATCCGACTCAGCAAGGCCCCACTTACCAGCAGCCCGTTCGACCCCAAGGCTACTATTACCTTCAAGTTCAGTCTCGACCAGTTTACAACCTGCCCTAAGGTTCTCGTTATTATCATCAATAGCCAGGCTATACTTATACTCCGCAGGAAAATCCATATGTTGCTCAATCAAGGCCCACATATAATCAGAATCAATACCCTGGTTATAAACCCCCGTATCCTGGTTTCCAGCCACCATATCAACCCAATTATCTGGCTTATACCCCTTATGGTCAGAATCCTCCAGGACAGAACCAATGGGGGCAAAGTTATGCTCAACCAAGATGGAGTACAGGTATAGGTCCTTATCAGGGACCTGGCATGACTTTTAACCCTCAGTTACCTTTGCTCGCCATGTTGGAGTTACCGGACATGTCCAAATTGACCAATGATCCGATTCTTCATAGTCCATATTGGTCTCCGGTTCCAACGAAGGTGCCTGGTGATTGTCCTAAGTTTGAGGGAAAATCTGGAGAAGACCCCCAAGCACATGTCATGACATACCATTTATGGTGTTCTTCAAATTCTTGGGTGGATGACTTGATTCATCTGCGTCTTTCCCAGCGCACTCTCACCAGCGCTACTGCTAAATGGTACATAGAAATAACTCATGGTATTTTTCAAGATTTTAATACTCTAGCTATGGCATTCCTGACACATTTCCCGTTACTGGTTCATTACGAAGCCGGAACGCATCTCCTGACATCTATGAAACAGGATAAAGCCACTCATATTTCAAATCACATTCATGAATGGAGACATCATCATCATCTGATCAAGTTTAACATTCCTGATCAAATTCTAACTCACTGGTTCACTACCTCCTTTGTCAATAATATTGCACAAGACATTGCTATGGGAGCATGTGTAACCAAGGAACAAACCATTTCTCATGCCCAGTACCTCGATTTAGTGTACTCTCAATTAGGCATGTTATATGACATCTTGACTGATGCCCCACGACCAAGGACCTCTAAAGCACCAGCTACTCCATCAGTGGATGATTTGATTGGTTCCGTCTCTCGGACTTCTTGCAAGTCTTCCAATGGGAAGCAGAAATCGAATTCTTCCAAAAATTCTACTCCTCCAGCTACTCCAGATTCTGGTAACACCGCAGAGTTCAACGTCATCCAGGCCAATCCTGTGGACAAAACCTCCAAAGGGAAAAAGAAGGGCAAAGGCAAAGCCAAATCTGATGCCCCAAAACCAGAATCGCCCAAACCACGTGCTGATGATGGTTCACAGCGAAAATCGAAGTACCCTTGCCTGATTTTTTATGAAGACTATTATTGCCTAAATCTACCTCAGGTTGAAGGAAGACAGAGTTCAAGGTAACATCAAACCATGCTTAGTCTGGTAGCTAGCCCTACCAGAACAGGAGAGGACTCTCTCCGGGTCAATCTCAGCAAAAATATTCAATAGGGCTTGATATGACTTGAAATAAAAGCTAATTTTAGGCTAGGTATATAAGTTAAGGAGTTTGATTGTGTTTTTGGGGATTTTTGTTGGATCAAAGGGAAAGGCAGTTTTGGGTGCGGGGATTAGGCCTAGTTTTTGCAGAGTTCTGATTGCGGAAAGGAAGGAAATTGTTTTGATGCTTTAGATTGAATGAATGGATGGTTCAGACCGGTGAGGAGCTGAAGAGGGAAAGAAGGTTTCAAGAATCCTCTTCAAACATATGAAAACATGGAAAATTAAACAAAACTGAAGGCAGAGCAAAACAATCTATGAATTCCACCTTTATAGCTTTTTTGTTTAATTTAAGAAGAAAGGAGAAGGAAAATGGTACACATAAACATCAGTGAACTTAAAATTACATAGAGAAACACACCATCAAAAAACAGAGCCACATGGATCCCAAAGAGTGCTGCAAACCCTGGTCTATTCCTTTGCAAAAAATGTAGAGATGAAATGTACAATGAAGTGCCAAGAAATCCCAAGTGTCCAACCCTGAAAATGACTGATAAAATACATCATATAGACAAGCCTAAATCCTCCCCATGCCTCTAGGGGTCGAGCTCATCATTCTAGGCACTTTTTCAACCATATCTAAACTAAGAACTGAAAAATAGGCAATGAAACAACTTGCCTCTATATGGTAGGAAACTAATTCATTCACTTACTTTTCACCTTTTGGTGAATGAATCTTCTAGAATGAGTAAAAATGTGCCAAAATTACATCATGGTCATGAAAATACATCAATTTACATCAAGAGTTACATGGAAAAGTCAAGCTGGCCAAAACTAGGCGAAATTCTGAGCTGCTGAGTGAAAAATAGGCCAAATTCTTCTATGCGCCACGCCTGGAATCTCTATGCATAGCACGAGTTTGGAGCTGATTTTGTGGCCCTTCCCGAAGTCTAAATTGAGCGTAGGATAGATTTTTTGAAAGCCATTCCTGTCTACTATCCAACCCAAGTGGAATTTCTGAATTGGGTTTCCATTTGCCCCTCCAAAAATTCAATCTCCCAACACTGCTTCCTATGTGTGCAAAAAGTGGCAGAAAGGCAATTTTTAGAGTGTTTTTGACCCTTTAGGCAACCCAGAACTTGATGAAATCCTTAGGTAATCCATAATCATGCATAAATTTTAATGAAAAATCCATAAATTAAAATTTTTCCTCCTAAAGAGCTGCCAATTATAAGCACGCGCCAAGTGGCGCTACGCGTCGGGCAGGAAAATCTGTTTTTAGGCACAAAATTTCAAAATTGACAAAATTTTTCCCAAATTTCTTGAAATTTGGGGTGAATGTCCCTCATCAAGCACTATGCTGGGCCAAATAAGCTTCGGCCAAAATTTGGAGCCTATCATGCCTTTTACGATGCTTTAGTGCCCTTCTTAGCCTTGCCTTCAGGATTTTGATCCTCGCTTTGCAAACATGATTGCATGCCCAATAATGGTTCTTCATGTGTCTGAGCATGTTATTCTCCTTTTTTTCCTTCTCCAATAGCTTCTCAAGATGAATGTTGACCCTCTCAAGCCAAGTCTCTCTATCAGCCTCAATCTCCCGCTCAATGGGTGTCATCTCTGCTGGGCTTCCTCAGGCAGCCTGCCGATTCTCATGGATGTTTTGCAAATCCATGATCATCTGCTGATCCTCCAACTGCTTGTTCCACTACTCCAGATAGTTTATGATCCATTGATATCTCTACAACTTGTCGGTCAATGTGTCGATCTCATCCTTCTTCTCCTGAATGATCTCTTTCAATTTTGAGCTTGGAGAGCTCAAATCCTCATCAATCAATATGAAATCAGTATCCTGGCCTCCTGAAGGGCCCTCATCCTACATAGGCCTCTTACCTTTGTCTTGTACCTGTACCTGTGCTACTGATAATGGCAACGAGACCCCTTCCACCCCGGGTGGAGATAGTACTCGTCGGGATGCTGCAAATAATGCTCTGGTGCCTCTCTGATAAGTAACAAACACTGGCACATTGATAAGCTCTGTCTCGTGACCTTAAAACTGATGTGAAGGTTCACCTGCATCGTGGAAAATCTCCGGAGGAGGCTGAGGGGCTGTGAAGAAGTCACGGGAAATGAAATCTTCTCATGCAATGCCCTGCAATCCAAGCTGATGTACAACAACAATATTGATGAGTGCATAGTGATAAATACTGTTGTACTACTGCTCGGGAGTCTTCTTCTGCACAAGATTGGTAATTTCCTCGATGTTACGGCACATGAAATAAGGTATGTTCATCATCCTCACTCTCGTGAAATGCATCAATAACCTGATGTGGTAGGTATAGATTCATGAGAACAGGCCCTCACAACTGAAGTATCTGATAATAAGTTTCATCAAAGGCGCATAGGATTCCTTCAGGAACCGGAATGGGAATACCCTACTGAGCTGTCTCACATAGCTAGGCCTGATGTATGGTTCATAATGCACTCTGTCCACCTTCTATCTCTTGTTCCACTCTTCACCTACGTTCGATATTCCTGTTGCTTGAGAAATGGCTTCTGATGTCAAGGTGAAATTTACACCAGCAAGAGTTACCTGACCATCATGCAAATGTAAAACAAAAAAACGAGCCAACTCCTGATGATGCTGAATCCGAGCAATCATCTCATAAAACTGATAGCATGACTGCTCTCGAAAACATGCCATGGCAAGTGGGCAGGCCTGCAATTGATTCAATGAGGTGGGCTCTTCTCTCACATGTTTGCCACCTTTATGAGGCCTTCTCGGTGCATGTATGTTACACAGTAATTTGTCACCGTCCCTGCAATTCCCATCTCGCCCATTGGAGGGTCGTTTCTATGACCAATAAGTAGTGTCATGCCTTGAAAATACCATCATTTCATCCCTTTCCATGAGGACAAAATTCCTTTTGTTGATCATTTCCTGAGCAGACCCCTAAAAACACCTGTTTTTGCCTTAGCGCTGGCAGACCGTTATGTACTCGCGCCAATGGGGGAAAATTAACACTGAGCCTGCGCCAATTGGTGCTCTGTCCCAGTGTTGCACCCACGCCACTCTATTTATGGAAATTTTTTTTAAAAAGAGGCAAAGTTTCGATTACAACAACTTCGTGGATGAGTCATCAGGAGTGGTTTCGCCTGAATAACCACGGCCTTCCTCCTTTGGCCTCTTGTTTCCACCATATGGGGAACCTCCCAAAGGATGAGGCCTCCCTTCCACTATTGTAGGGATCCCAACCTCCTCCTCTCCTCTATAAATATAGCCTTCATCCATTGATGAAGGGGCTGAAAGGCTGAAAGTCTTGAAGTGCCTAAGCTTTGAATCTCCAAATTCCCAAGAGCCTTTGTGTTGTAAGAGCCCTCTTCCTTCCCTTAAGGCCGACTCAAGTAAGGAGACTATCGTCGAGAGACTCAGGAGAGGTTTTCCCTTTCCCTGGCGAGCTTTGCGAGACGTGACTGACTGGAAACCCATCCGAAGGAGACCACGACGTCAGAACTTTGGTTGTAATCTTTCTTCGATTGTTATTTAATGAATGATTACGATTATGGTTCCACTATGTTTTCAATGATGTTAATATGAGTAGTATCCTTTCTGACTGATATTGAGTTACGTGTGCCGGATTTTACGCTTGCATCTGTTTGTTTCTTGCATGTGCAGGTGTCCATCTGCGGAGATCGTGGAGGATCGTGATCTGCCGAGGTTGAGGAACGAGAACGCTCTCTTCTTCAGATCGTAGCATTGGATTCCAGGTAGGCTGCTATCTCTAGTCTTTTCATTCGTAACTAGGAACTTGCGTCGTAACATTTTTGATTGTTGCTAGACCCCTGCTGGGATAGTAGGGATCGCCTCTGTCCGCAGAAGGGATTTACCTCCTCAACAATTTGGCGACTCCACTGGGGAGATGTCTAGTTTTCGCTGTCTCGTTTTGATTGTCTCGTTTTGATTGTTTCGTGGTTTTCCTTGCTTGGTTAGTCTTTTGGGCTGGCTCTTTTTGTGTTTTGGCTTTTGGTTCAGCCCCAGAGGATCAGATTTGACCTTTTCTTTTCTGAATTTTCACCTTTTAATGGTTGGCTTGATTGGCGCGGTTTCTAGCCTGACAGTCGCGCCAATTGGCGCAGGTTGCCAGTTTATCACTCGCGCCATCCCCTGTCTGGCGCGGATTACAGCCAGACAGTCGCGCCATTTCCTGTAGGTGTTAGGGTCTACCCTTGTTTGGAAGCTTCTTTTGGTCATTACTTTGCTTCTGGGTTTGTTTTAGATTCAGATTGAAGTGGGAAGTCTGGTCTTGGTTGGGAGAAATTCTTTGTTTTTTCATTTTCAGGCATTGGCGCTTGTTTTCAGTTAGCAACCCGCGCCAATTAGCCATTGGCACTAGTTGTCAATGTAAAAGTCGCGCCAGTTGGCGCTAGTTGTCAATGTACAAGTCGGGCCAATTTCAGGATGTGTGAAATTTGAGATCTTTTCCCTAAATCCTTCACCAGTGTGTCTTTCCCTTCCGATCTTTCCTCTGTATGAGCATAGATTACATTGCTCATTGTTTGGAATGTCTTCTTTTCATGATTGTTTGATGTAAAAGGGAATGAATGCCTTGTTTTGATCTCTTTCTTTGGAAGTCCTCTTTGTGTTTGGCCTCATATGTTTTGTCACCTTTTGAGGGATTTCGTTTCAAAGTTTTTGAAACAACGATTGCATTCTTAGTGTTTATTTACATCTCTTTTGCATTCATCTTTCATTATGAAGCTTTGCGTTTATTTAGTTTTCGTCTCAAAGTGTTCTTTTCATTAAAATGCATTAGATCACATTGCATTGAAAAGTATTTTTTGAGATTTATCATTGAACTTAGATCACATTGTTTAATGATTGAGAGCTAAAAATCGCTTTGTGTGCATTCTCTTTCATTGAAAGCATGCATTAAGTAGATTCTCATTTCATCGAAAAATGCATTGAGTGCATTCTTATTATTTGAAAAGAAAAAGGAAATTGTGCATAGATTACAATTGCATAGTTTATGGAAAAAGAATTTTGCATAGATTACATTGCATAATTCACTTCGTTGAATGTTTTAGAATACTTTTGGATATTGAAAGTCATCTAGTTTGGAAAATTTTCGTTTTCAGTTTTGTTGTTTGTTGCATCATTGTTTGAAGCTCTTCCCTTAACTAGATAGCATTCATCGAATTGAAAAGTTTTCTTTTCTCATGTAGCTACATATAGGAGATTGTCATATGACACACGGTAGGGCCTGAAACCAAAACATAATTGAAGATCAACCATAAAATTTACTCAATTTACCTAAGGAAGCATTGAAACATTAACGAAACATATTTAGAGGTCTAGGCTAGAGACGTGTTCCAGCGTCGTTAAACCTAGTAGCTGTCATTCGCCTCTTGGCCTTAGACAGTGCTAGTACGGACTTGTGCTCCCCGTACCGTCGTGTATATAAAGGGAGACCCCACTAGGTTGCTATCCTTTATCCGTAGGAAGCTGAGTCTGCCACCTTATACCCGTGATACACCGGACACAGCATTCGGGGAGATTGCCTGCACGTACATTAAGTCCTTGGTCAATTTCTGTTTCATTATTGAAACCAAGGTGTATATTGCATTTCACGGATATTTGGTACACCCTTTGCCTAGCATTCCTGAGTAGTCAGTTCGATCGTTTCTGACTCTTTAAATTTGAAAAGGTCATCAAGCGCTTGTCCTTTCATGCTTGTTTCCAATCTGAAAGTGATAGAGTCACCTTTTGCCTGTTTCTTGACTCTTAAAATATGAAACGATAGAGTTTTGTTTCAATGTTTTAAAAATTAACTGCCCACGAAATATTCCTGGTTAAAGTTAGTTTCCTTAGGGTGTTGTTCTGAAGATCGTTTCTGATGGCAACTTTTCTGGAGTTCACCAACCAAGGAATCCCCTCCGATGGGAATCCTGGTCCTTTTCCTCCTTTTGGAAATTTTGGTGCTCCTTATATGGCAACGTTGTCCCTTCCTGGGTTAACTGTTGGGTTGCCTGTTTGGTTGTTTTCAACCTCTGTGGTCCCGAATGTCTCGGCTTCTGTTCAATCAGTTCCTCCACCTGACCAACATCATGTTGATTCCAAGGTGGACCTCTCCCCTTCTTCGCCTATTTCTGCGTCCTCCTCTTCTACTTCGCCTGGTGAAAGACTGGATTCAAGTAACCAGGTGGCTAAGAAGAAGAAGAAGAAGACAAAGAAGAAGAAGTCTGATAAGAGAGAGGCTAAAGCTGCGGCTGCTGCTTCTAATGCACCACCTCTTGATACACATTCCAACCCTCCACGGAAAGTCAAGTTCCCTTGCATGTTGTGCACGGGAGACCATCTTCTTCGAGACTACCCTGGCATTCCCAAGGTGCTTGAAGAATGGTCCAGCGGTCGTCCACCGTTGCCTTTGGCTTCCGGGAGTCAGGTTGGGGGCACGTCTTCAACTAGTGTTGGTAAAACTCCTATGAAGCAGGGTAAGATTACCAATCCCTGTAGTTTGTGTGAAGGGCACCATGCCATTCACCTTTGTCCTTATATGGATGAAGCCAAACGAGTTTTGGACAACCCAACCGGTTCTACACCACGTCTTCCACCTGGTTATAATCGGCTTTCGTTGAGTCCTCCGCCAGCTGATCCTACGATTGGTCAAGGGTCATCCTTGGTCGATCCCACTCCCCCATAAATTCAAATTCACGAATCCGTCCCTGACCAACCATTGGTTGTAGGATCGGTTGAACTGGCCCCATCCGCGGTGCACCAGGTATTTTCTATCGAGAGTGGATCTCACACCCCCCATGTCCTTCTGATTTCTTCAGATTCTTCAGACTTGGAGAAAGATTCTCCTGTCCCTGTACTTCAAGAAGCTCCTCCTCCGCCTCCCATGATGGAGGCTCCGGAGGATATCCCTCCCACCTTCGATATGGAGGTTATGGAGGATGCTTCTTCTTCCATAACATCAGGGGAAGACCTTCACATTTCGATGGTAGCCCCTCCAAGTAGTTTGGTCGCTTCCTTTGATTGGAGTCGATTTGCAGGATTTCACCTTCCATCTTATGTCCCTTTCGAGATCACAGTGCAGGCTCTTGGTCTGGTTGTACCCAGCACCATTATAGACGAAGGTGCCTCTGTTAGTATTCTGTCCTCAACTACCTGGCAAGCTTTCGGTTCACCGCCGCTTGCGCCTGTTACGCATAATCTTTTGACTTTTAACAGAAGGACGAGTCAACCGTTGGGGATCCTTCCAAGGTTACCGATTACTTTGGGAGGAAAAACCGTCCATATGGACGTGATGGTCGTTCCAGGCCCCTTGGATTTCAATCTGCTCTTGGGGCACGATTACACCTATGCCATGGGAGCGCTCGTCTCCTCCCTCTTTCGTGTGGTCTATTTTCCACATGAAGGAAGGATTCTGACCATTGATCAGCTTTCGTTTTTTGGTCCTAATGTGGCAGCTGGTCCGCCATCACCCCCTCCTAGTTTTTATTCACCCATTGTATCTGCTCCACCGCAGGTCAACTATGTGTCTACCTGCCCTGTGACCGTACTCAGTGAAGACGCCGTTGTGCATAGTGTACTGGGGGCATTGGGTTCTGACTTCCAGGATGTTTTACTTCCATCGGGAGTGGAACTCTTGGAAGCGATGACTTCTTGTTCATTATGATGAAGTTCGTCGGAGCATGGTTCTTTTCTTGTGTCAAGCTCCTTAAAAAATGAAACAAGGTGGTCGGATGATGGTTCGTTTTCTTGTGTCAAGCTCCTTAAAAAATGAAACAAGGTTGTCGGAGCAGAGTTCCTTGTCTTGTGTCAAGCTCCTTAAAAAATGAAACAAGGGTGTCCGAGGATAGTTCTTTTAATGTGTCAACCTTGTTAAAATAATGAAACACGTTCCCGTTCAATTCGAGTCATTGTTTAGATCTCGTAAAATCCCAGTCGAGTCTTTCTTAGATCTCGTAATTTGAACCTTCACTCCATCTTCCTTTCATATGGACTGAAGCTTGGGGGGCATGTACCTTGAATTGAGTCACCACGCTGGGGGGCATGCTTACTTTTTCAAGCATAGTTTGTTTCCGTTTCAAGCTTGTGTAAAAATGAAACCGGTTTCAAGCATAGTTTATCTTTGTTTCAAGCTTGTGTAAAAATGAAACCAACTTCAAGCAAAGTTTCCTGATTTCAAGCTTGTGTAAAAATGAAACCTTTCCTTTTACCCCTTGTGATTGCCATTTTATTAGCCTGTTTTTGCCAGATGAGCCTGGGTTTTCTCATTCCATCGTCACTATCTACTTGGCTGATCAGATGCCTTCACTTGGTTTTTTTACCTGTTCCTGAGGAACTGCTGCGATGAGTGGTCTTGTTAGCCAGCCTCTTAACCTTTATTTTTTTAGAGCAGTTCCATCATTATTGGAACCAGTTGCTACCCTTTATACCACTCGTTCCTCCAGGAGGAGTCATCTTTCAGCTCTTTTCTGACTCTCTAAACATGAAAATATTGCCGAGGCCCTTGTCGTTTCGATCTCGTTAAAATGGACACGAATCAACATCTACCTAGTATCGTTTACCCCTTTTCGAGTGGGATAGATTGAAGTTACGAAAAGGCCTACCCTAGCCTATCGCGACTAGGAGGTTTTCTCGGATATTGTTTTCTACCTTTTCAGATCTGAGGAACTATTTACGAAAAGGGACCTATGGAGTTTACTTTTCCGCTGTCTTTTCAAACTCTCTAAATATGAAAAGACGCCGATTTCTTCCTTTTTCAGACTCGTTAAACCCTGATGACATCGGATCTAGTCGAAATGACGTTCTCCGAGTTTCTCCTTCCTAGGGCTCGTTAAATGTACTAGGATGGATTTATATGACAAGCATATGGTATCCTCTTCAAGCTTGTGTAAAAATAAAGAGGTACTCACCAAAATGGTGGGGAAAAATGGAACCAATATCGTTTTCATCGGCAGTATGTCGCTCTTGAACATGGCACTTGTCTGCATTCGTGTCGGGTTGGGGACATCTAATCTCATTTTTTCACTTGCTTCCATGGGTTTGGGTAATCCTTTTTGACCTCTCCTCTGCTCATTGCCTTGTCACCATTACCTCTGATCCGTTGATGTCAAATATGCTGCCAAAACCACTATTTTGTTCCGTTATGTGTTCAAGGGAAGTTGGCCTCTGCAAATATCAACCTTCCTCTGATTCTCATACGATCTTGATTCACAACAAAACATCATGTTCCTCTGTCTCGTGTCGATGATGTGGGAAACATTATGGCCCACCTTCGATCAAGGTCAGTTCCTGTCGACTTCAGCTCATTATCCAGGAAGTCGATCTAGAGACTCCTTTATGGTACCTTGGAGCCTGCATGCCTCAATGGCAGGTTCGTCGCATTCGACGTGAGGTTTTCATCATTGGCCTCCGATCGAGTGATTTTGCGGGTGTTCGATGCCAACTCATTGATTCACACGCCCTAGATTGTACCTGTAGTACCTTGAGGGCCATTGTCATTATTGGTGGTTTCTCTCGCGTCTGTTAACAACTTTCATCATTGGCTGGTAATCAGACGATGTTCTTGCATGTTCGACTTCAGCTCACATATTCGCATGCTTGAACTTGTACTTTTTTTGGATCGAGATGGAGTGCAAGACCCTGGATTTTGTCTGTTGTAATCCAGGTTGCGATTGTGGATTATTATCATTATGTACATGACTCACTGATTGGATGGCTGCGACCATACCTGAGTCTATTTATTTGATCCTCGTTGGATGGCTGAGCCCATACCCTGGATCTGGATTATAGTGTACTATGTTTCGGATGGCTGCGCCCATACCACATATACGTCATATACTTGAGATATCAGTTGTATTTTTCTGCGCAGGTTTTCCGACGGCGGGGCTTCAGTTGAACATGTTCTCATAAAGCATTTCACCCCTCTCTCTCTCTCGGGCCTCATGCTTTAGGGGGCATCTGTTACATAGTAATTTGTCACCGTCCCTGCGATTCCCATCTCACCCATTGGAGGGTCGTTTCTGTGACCAATAAGCAGTTTCATGCCTTGCAAATACCATCATTTCATCTTTTTCCATGAGAACAACATTCCTTCTGTTGATCACTTCCTGAGCAGACCCCTAAAAACACCTGTTTTTGCCTTGGCACTGGTAGCCCGTTATGTACTCACGCCAATGGGGGAAAATTAACACTGAGCCTGCGCCAATTGGCGCTCTGTCCCAGTGTTGCACCCGCGCCACTCTGTTTATGGAAATTTTTTTAAAAAAGAGGCGAAGTTTCGATTACAACAACTTCGTGGATGAATCATCAGGAGTGGTTTCACCTGAATAACCACAGCCTTCCTCCTTTGGCCTCTTGTTTCCACCATATGGGGAACCTTGCCACCATATGGGAACCTCCCCAAAGGATGAGGCCTCCTTCCACTATTGTAGGGATCCCAACCTCCTCCTCTCCTCTATAAATATAGCCTTCATCCACTGGCGAAGGGGCCGAAAGGTCAGGTGTCTTGAATTGCCTAAGCTTTGAATCTCCAAATTCCCAAGAGCCTTTGTGCTGTAAGAGCCCTCTTTTTCCCTTAAGGCCGACTTAAGTAAGGAGACCATCATCGAGAGACTCTAGAGAGGTTTTCCCTTTCCCTGGAGAGCTTTGCGAGACGTGAATGACTGGAGACCCATCCGAAGGAGAGCACGACGTCAGAACATTGGTTGTAATCTTTCTTCAATTGTTATTTAATGAATGATTACGATTATGGTTCCACTATGTTTTCGATTATGTTAATATATAGTGACCTTTCTCATCATATTGGAGTTACGTGTGCCGTATTTTACGTTTGTATCTGCTTTTCTCGCATGTGCAGTGTCCATCCGCGGAGATCGTGGAGGATCGTGATCTGCCGAGGTTGAGGAATGGGAACGCTCTCTTCTTCAGATCGTAGCATTGGATTCCAGGTAGGCTGCTATCTCTAGTCTTTTCATTCGTAACTAGGAACTTGCGTCGTAACATTTTTTATTGTTGCTAGACCCCTGCTGGGCTAGTAGGGATCGCCTCTGTCCGCAGAGGGGATTTACCTCCTCAACAATGTAGCTTAGTGGTAGAATCACTGTCTTGTTCATATGATGTATCAGTGTCTGTCTCCATGGTGTTGCAAGGTCTATGCCAAGTATATTTTGATTTGTATGAGATGCAAATGAGAATTTGGTGTCTTTTTCTTGATTTCCAAATGTGTCAAATAGGAAGGGACTATGGAAAATAAGGTAGTGAGAATGATGGAGTTTTTTCAAGTGAATTTAAAGTGTAATAAAAATCACTTGACTGTTTGGGAACTTGGGGTTTGGGGATTTTATAAGTGAAATGAGAAAGGTAAAATTATAGGGAATGAAGTAGCTTTTAGGGATAGGAAAATGGGGCTTAAGAATAAGTCACTTTGAGGATGAAAAGGGGTAAGGGATGAACTGTAGTGCGATGAACTGTAGTGATATAATAACAGTGAGAGGGAAAAACGAGGTGGGAAATAAAAGGATTTGGCACCAAATTATTTTTAGAACACCAATTCAAAACCCTAAGGAGTAGTTTTAAACAAGGTAATAGGGTTTACAATTTGACATTACAAATTATGATATTCCTTCTCTCAAACAACACCAAACACTGTTTAATAGCAATTCAACATCTCACACACTTACTCGTAGCATAGGATATTGATTCGATTTGAATTTATGGAACAGTGGAAATTTTTTTGTGTTTCGGCCCTGTGTGTTGCACACACAACCCAGTGTGTCGCGCCTGGTGTATGCGCCACGGCCGTTGTATTTTGCATGGTGGAAAATGTTTCTATGTGCCGCGACCACCTCCCAATGCGCCGCGACTCTAAACTTCACCACAGTTTACCTCCCAAGACTAAATTTTGCTTCCTCCATGATTTTCTCTTGGGTCTTTGATAACTCTTGGTATGGAAATGATTTATGAAGACACAAAAATATCTTTTATGGCATGGGCTTTGATTTTTGATTTGAAATAACCCACTTGCTAATGTTTGAACTTTGGCACTTCGCACTTTTTAATATAAACTCTGTTTTTGTTTGTTTCCTTTGATTTTTGAACTAATGATGAATCTCTTGTCTATTTTTTGCAGGGATAGCTGGCATTGGATTGGCAAAGGCGACCAGGGTTGTGCTTAAAGATCTTCACAACTGAAAAACTTTTGAAAATTACATGGAATTTATTACAAAAGACAAAATTGATGATTTTTCTTCAAAACAGAGTTTTGAAGAAGAATCACGATCAAGCAATATGACGATGAAATTTTTGCAATGAACACTTATTTCGAACCTCCCTCATGTGCCTGCTGACATTATTAGACATTTTGAAGACTAAATTTTTGAAACCCTAGACCTAATGAGGTTTGAAACCCTAAAATGACTCTTTGCTGACCAAGAGACCAAACATGACTGTAAATGATTTCGATGAACTTTGATGAACAGACCTGGGCTGGCAGGTACAAGACATGAGGGATATGAGTGACAAGACCATTCCGTCAGATGATCCATGCTCCTAATGGAATGTAGCTGATTGGACTGAATGAGACACCTAAAATTAAATGCAACAAAAGAGATTTTGATCTCTGATGGAGGGATGAAGAGACCGACTCTAACATTGGCTCCAATGGAGATGGTAGCTCCTAGGAGGTGCCAAGAACTACAGATTTCTGGGAGAGTAGGCAGTGCCTTCATCCATTGGGCTATGGAGTCCATAACTTCGAAAAATAAACACAAGACTCTTGACTCATTTATTGACTGAAAATTTGACGCAAACCGACTCAATTTTGAAACTGAAATGACTGAAAGACCTGACTCGACAAACTCAAACCAAAACTGAAATCAATCTTCATAATTATAGCCTTCACCTCGCACCCCAGACTGAAGAAAAGATCACAGCACACACTTGGAATGAAAATTTAAACAAATACTGGAAACTGAAATGTTGCCTTTGGCAGCTTATTTATTTACAAATTTTACCCTACTTTGCTGCAGAGCCAATAGATCAAGTAACGTTGTAATGCCAGATCAACCAATCAAGTAACTGTGACTAGGATGCTTCTTGAAAGTGTTTCAACCAGGACCCAAATTTATATGCTAACAGCCATACATGCGCATAACGAGTCTGGTTATGTAAAATACAATTTGATCTGTCATTCAAACTAAAAAAAATTTCCATGTACATTGCAATAGGATCACAGAAACCAGACTCTGTTTGCTGCCCCAACTCCACAATACATGCTTCCAGCTGCAAACTGTCAATGCAAACATCTACGGGCAGCTCTATTGTTTCTTGTTTTGAAGGAGGGAGAGTTTCCAAGAAATTTTTGGGATCTCGGAATTCATATGATTGGATTTGATCATTCAAATATTGAATCTCCTTCTCAAATTTTTCAACAACTAACTCAAAGAAACGAGTTTTAGCTTTAGGAGGAAACTTCGGAGATCTCAAAAATTGAAGCACGACAATGAAAAATACTTCATCAATTTCGATATCCACTAACTAATCTCTAAGTTCTTTTAAAACTTCAAAAAGATCAAGGCCTGCCACATACCCTACCATTTTATTTTAGTGCATGAATGGATCAGTGAGCACTGGAATCTCTGGATTGAGTTGGAGTCGCCAGGCGAATGTTTCAGCCTTCATACGTGTCTGACTTCTGTCCACCATCAGCATCAGATCTAACTTGATACATGTACTGGGGCAATTTTCAAGTCAGATGTTACGTTTAAAAACTAGACTGGAGATTGACTGAAGCAGCGTTTATCTACTTTCACTAATGCAAAGAAAGAGCATTTCGAAGGCTACCTGGCATAACTTCAGGCTCCGTTTGTAGCTTATAAAACAAATAACACCAACAAGAAAACCATTTTAGTTCCCCATTATGGTCGCCACTATGTTATTGCCTAAATCTACCTCAGCCTGAAGGAAGGCAGAGTTCAGGGTAACATCAAACCATGCTCAGTCTGGTAGCTAGCCCTACCAGAACAGGAGAGGGCTCTCTCCGGGTCAATCTCAGAAAAAATAATCAATAGGGCTTGATATGACTTGAAATAAAAGCTAATTTTAGGCTAGGTATATAAGTGAAGGAGTTTCATTTTGTTTTTGGGGGTTTTTGTTGGATCAAAGGGAAAGGCAGTTTTGGGTGCGGGGATTAGGCCTAGTTTTTGCAGAGTTCTGATTCGGGCAAGGAAGGAAATTGTTTTGATGCTTTAGATTGAATGAATGGATGGTTCAGACCAGTGAGGAGCTAAAGAGGGCAATAAGGTTTCAAGAATCCTCTTCAAACAGATGAAAACATGGAAAATTAAACAAAACTGAAGGCAGAGCAAAACAATCTATGAATTCCACCTTTATAACTTGATTGTTCAATTTAAGAAGAAAGGAGAAGGAAAATGGTACACATAAACATCAGTGAACTTAAAATTACATATAGAAACACACCATCAAAACACAGAGCCACATGGATTCAAAAGAGTGCTGCAAACCCTGGTCTATTCCTTTGCCAAAAATGCAGAGATGAAATGTACAATGAAGTGCCAAGCAATCCCAAGTGTCCAACCCTGATAATGGCTGAGAAAATACATCATATAGAAAATCCTAACTCCTCCCCATGCATATAGGGGTCAATCTCATCATTCTAGTAGCTATTTCAACCATATATAAACTAAGAATTGAAAAATAGGCAATGAAACAACTTGCCTCTATATGGTAGGAAACTGATTCATTCACTTACTTTTCACCTTTTGGTGAATGAATCTTCTAGAATGAGTAAAAATGTGCCAAAATTATATCATGGTCATGAAATTACATCAAGGTACATCAAGAGTTACATGGAAAAGTCAAACTGGCCAAAACTAGGCGAAATTCTGAGCTGCTGAGTGAAAAATAGGCCAAATTCTTCTATGCGCTGCGCCTGGAATCTCTATGCATAGCACAAGTTTGGAGCTGATTTTGAGGCCCTTATGAAAGTCCAAATTGAGCGTAGGATAGCTCGTTGGAATTCCTTGCCTGTCTATTTCCAACCCAAGTGGAATTTCTGAATTGGGTTTCCATTTTCCCCTCCAAAAATTCAATCTTCCAACACTGCTTCCTGTGTGTGCAAAAAGTGGCAGAAAGGCCATTTTTAGAGTGTTTTTGACCCTTTAGGCAACCCAGAAGTTGATGAATTCCTTAGGTAATGATTAGCATTCATAAATTTTGATGAAAAATCCAGAAATGCAAAGTTTCCTCCTGAAGATCTGCCAATTATAAGCGCGCGCCAAGTGGCGCTACGCGTCGGGCAGGAAAATCTGTTTTTAGGCACAAAAATTCAAAATTGACAAAATTTTTCCCAAATTTCTTGAAATTTGGGCTGAATGTCCCTCATCAAGCACTATGCTAGGCCAAAGAAGCTTCGGCCAAAATTTGGAGCCTATCATGCCTTTTGCGACGCTTTAGTGCCCTTCTTATCCTTGCCTTCAGGATTTTGATCCTCGCTTTGCAAACATGATTGCATGCCCAATAATGGTTCTTCATGTGTCTGAGAATGTTCTTCTCCTTTTTTTCCTTCTCCAACAACTTCTCAAGATGAATTTTGACCCTCTCAAGCCAAGTCTCTCTATCAGCCTCAATTTCCCACTCAATGGGTGTCATCTCTGTTGGGCTTCTTCGGGCAGCCTGCCGATTCTCACGGATGTTTTGCAACTCCATGATCATTTGTTGATCCTCCAACTGTTTGTTTCGCTGCTCCAAATATTTTATGATCCATTGAGCTCTCTACAACTTGTCGATCAATGAGTCGATCTCAGCCTTCTGCTCCTGAATGATCTCTCTCAATTTTGAGCTTGGAGAGCTCAAATCCTCATCAATCAATATGAAATCAATATCCTGGCCTCCTGAAGGGCCCTCATCCTACATAGGCCTCTTACCTCTATCCTGTACCTATACCTATGCTATTAATCAAGGCAACGAGATCCCTTCCACCCTGGGTGGAGATAGTACTCGTCGAGATGTTGCAAATAATGCTCTGGTGCCTCTCTGATAAGTAACAAACACTGGCACATTGATAAGCTCTATCTCATGACCTTCAAATTGATGTGAAGGTTCACCTGCATCATGGAAAATCTCCGGAGGAGGCTAAGGGGCTGTGAAGAAGTCACGGGAAATGAAATATTCCCATGCAATGCCTTGCAATCCAAGCTGATGTACAACAACAATCTTGATGACTGCATAGTGATAAATATTGTTGTACTGCTGCTCGGGAGTCTTCTTCTGCACAAGAGTGGTCATTCAATCGATGCTGCGGCACATGAAATAAGGTATGTTCATCATCCTCACTCTCATGAAATGCATCAATAACCTGATGTGGTAGGCATAGAGGCGTGAGAAACGGCCCTCACAGCTGAAGTATCTGATAATAAGTTTCATCAAAGGTGCATAGGATTCCTTCAGGAACCGTAATGGGAATACCCTGCTGAGCTGTCTCACATAGCTAGGCCTGATGTATGGTTCATAATGCACTCTTTCCACCTATTGTCTCTTGTTCCACTCTTCACCTACATTCGGTATTCCTGTTGCTTGAGAAATGGCTTCCGGTGTCAAGGTGAAATTTACACCAGCAAGAGTTACCTGACCATCATGCAAATGTAAAACAAACAAAGGAGCCAACTCCTGATGATGTTGAATCCGAGCAATCATCTCACAGTACTGATAGCATGACTTCTCTCAAAAACATGCAATGGCAAGTCGGCATGCCTGCAATTGAGTCAATGAGGTGGGCTCTTCTCTCATATGTTTGGCACCTTTACGAGGCCTTCTCGGTGCATTTAGCTCAGTGGTAGAATCACTGTCTTGTTCATATGATGTATGAGTGTCTGTCTCCATGGTGTTGCAAGGTCTATTCCAAGTATATGTTGATTTTTATGAGATGCAAATGAGAATTTGGTGTCTTTGTCTTGATTTCCAAATGTGTCAAATAGGAAGGGACTGTGGGAAATAAGGCAGTGAGAATGATGGAATTTTGTCAAGTGAATTTAAAGTGTAATAACAGTCACTTGAATGTTTGGGAACTTGGGGTTTGGGGATTTTATAAGTGAAATGAGAAAGGGAAAATGATAGGGAATGAATTAGCTTTTAGGGATAGGAAAATGGGGCTTAGGAATAAGTCACTTTGAGGATGAAAAGGGGTAAGGGATGAACTGTAGTGAGATGAATTGTAGTGATATAATAACAGTGAGAGGGAAAAACGAGGTGGGAAATAAAAGGGTTTGGCACCAAATTATTTTTAGAACACCAATTCAAAACCCTAAGGAGTAGTTTTAAACAAGGTAATAGGTTTTACAATTTGACATTACAAATTCTCATATTACTTCTCTCAAACAACACCAAACACTGTTTAATAACAATTCAAAGTCTCACACACTTACTCAGAGCATAGGAGATTGAGTCGATTTGAATTTATGGAACAGTGGCAAATTTTTTGTGTGTCGGCCCTGTGCGCCGCACACACAACCTAGTGCGTCGTGACCATTGTATTTTGCATGGTGGAAAACGTTTCTATGGGCCAAAACTTGCTTATGCACCACGACCACCTCCCAATGTGTCGCGGCTCTGAACTTCACCACAGTTTGCCTTCCAAGACTGACTTTTGCTTCCTCCACGATTTTCTCCTAGGTCTTTGATAACTCTTAGTATGGAAATGATTCATGAAGACACAAAAATATCTTTTATGGCATGGGCTTTGATTTTTGATTTGAAATGACCCACTTGCTAATGTTTGAACTTTGGCACTTTGCACTTTTTAATATAAACTCTGTTTTTGTTTGTTTCCTTTGATTTTTGAACTGATGATGAATCTCTTGTCTATTTTTTGCTGGGATAGCTGGCATTGGATTTGGCAAAGGCGACCAGGGTTGTGCCTGAAGATCTTCACAACTGAGAAACTTTTGAAAATTACATGGCATTTATTACAAAAGACAAAATTGACGATTTTTCTTCAAAACAGAGTTCTGAAGAAGAATCATGATCAAGCAATATGACGATGAAATTTTTGCAATGAAAACTTATTTCAAACCTCCCTCATGTGCCTGCTGACATTATTAGACATTCTGAAGACTAAATTTGTGAAACCCTAAACCTAATGAGGTTTAAAACCCTAAAATGACTCTTTGCTGACCAAGATACCAAACATGACTGTGAATGACTGTAAATGATTTCGATGAACTTTGATGAACAGACCTGGGCCAACAGGTACAAGACATGAGGGATATGAGTGACAAGACCCTTCCGTCAGATGATCCATGCTCCTAATGGAATGCAGTTGACTGGACTGAATGAGACACCTAAAATGAAATGCAACAAAAGAGATTTTAATCTCTGACGGAGGGATGAAGAGACCGACTCTAACAAAGACCACTACACCAATGATTTTCCTCGATGGTACGAGGTTAGTCAACTTATTAAAGGGTCTAAGGGAACTCTGGCAGTTCTTAAGGAACCTTTTCCATCTCAGAAGACCGAGATGATCGAGCAGCCTTCACCATCTACACCATTTGGGTCTCAGGTTTTCATGATGAATGGTGTTGCACCGGTTTCTATTGCCACTCGGTCGAAGGATTATGCCAGATCACGTCAGGCAGCTAGGAAGGAGGTTGTTGATGGCCCTCCTCCCCCACCTACCTCTGGCTACCTAGAGATTGAAAGGCCCAGTGCTGAACCCATTATACGGCCACCTTCCAAAGGTGTTCTCCAAAAGTCTTCCTATAACCCTAATGCCCGTGCTACTCAACATTACAGTATTTTTGAGGATTTAGCGCAGTCTCCATCCACAATGTCCGTATTGGAAGTCATCTAGAGTTTTCCGTCCCAACGGAAGGCATTTTTATCTGCGATCGGCGGCATCGATCCTGCCGATTCCAGCCTTCTCACCTTCGATCTAGAGAATTTCATCCCCCGACTTCCACACCAGATCGCGCTTGTTATACAAGTCAGTATTAATGGTCTCAACATCCATAGATCCATTATGGACGAAGGTGCATCTACCTGTGTTATGTCATCTGCTTTCTGGAAGGACATTGGCTCTCCAACCCTTCATCTCCCAATTCCCTCAAGGCATTTGATGGAAGGGAATCAAAACCCTTGGGTGTTCTCGCGAGTCTACCGATTACATTGCAAGGTAAGACAGTCAACGTCGAAGTGGAAGTTGTTGATGCCAAACTCAACTACAATATTCTACTCGGTCGCAGTTGGACCCACGCCATGTTGCATGTTCTGTCCACCCTCTTTCGACTTTTGAATTTTCCACATGAGGGCAAGATTATTACTGTCAATCAGTTGTCTTTATTTACCTTGTCTTGCGAGAACAACGTGCCGTACGTGGATCAAATTCCCAATCCCCATGATAGTATAGGACCAGGTCTTCTCAAGGACCCTGTTCTCATGGGTATTTTCTCCATTCCACCAATGAACACCGTTCAAGTCAATATGATCTCTAGGTCAGATGACCCATGGATCATCCCTTCTCCTGAATAGGTTGCCTATTTTGGAGAATCGCTGCCTCTGACCCCAGTTGAAATCAATTATTGTGAGATCATTGCCGCATCGGATCTTTCTCCTGCTGATAATGCTCCTTTGAGCATGGCTCTTGATGTTTATTCTCAATCCCCTTGGCTCATCAATGCAGATTCGCGTGATCCTTTGAGAGAAGTTTTTCCGTCTGATGAAGCTATCATGGAGACTATGTCTCTTGAATACCTGTCATGGAGCAATGGGCATCATTGTTCCTCATTTATGCCTAGCCTGGGGGAAATGTCTAATTGTCTCGAGCATTTTGCATCTCAGGTTCCCTCTCTGCCGCTCTAAACACCAATATTGTCTCATGAAGTTTTCTCGGAAGGAAATCTGAGTAATATTACCCAAACAATGCCTATCGACATCTCCATTAAACCGGGGGTCATCGAGAACATCCATGTGGGAGTCACTTGTTTTCCTGATGATATTCAAGTGTACACTAGTCTCTTCCATGAATTTCGTGAAGTTTGCGCATGGTCTTATGAAGAGATTCCTATAATTGATCCTAGTATCGTCGTGCACGAAATTCCCACCTATCCTAGTGTGAAGCCTGTGTGCCAGCATCTGCGTCCAGTGCATCCTCGAAAAGAAGCTGCTATAATAGATGAAGTTGAGAAACTTCTTAAAGCAGGTTTGATATATATGATCCCTCTGATAGAGTGGGTTTCCAATATTGTCCCTATGGATAAGAAGCAGGGCACAATTCTAGTTTTTGTTGACTATCGAGATATCAATGGGGCTTGCCCTAAGGACAACTATCCCACCCCCTTTATCGATCAGATTATTGACAATTGTGCAGGGAGTGATATCTTTTCCCTTATGGATGAATTTTCAGGTTATAATAAAATCAATATTCTTCCATCCAATCAACATAAGACCGCTTTCATCTATCCATGTGGAACATTCGCCTATAAGAAGCTCCCTTTTGGCTTGAAAAACGCTTGAGCCACCTTCCAGCGTGCCATGTCTTATGCCTTTCAAGACATATGTAATGTTGTTCAGCCATACCTAGATGACCTTCTGGCTCATTTGGCTCTACGCGAAGACCATTCGGAACATCTCTGCCATATTTTTCTCTGTTGCAGACGTTACAACATTAGGCTTAATCCTCACAAGTGTGTTTTCTGCATTGACTCTGGTCAAATTTTAGGATTCATTGTCTCTAAGGACAGAATTCGCCTTGACCCTCTCAAGGTTGAGGCTATTGTTAATCTCCCCTCCCCATCCTCGTTGCATCAGCTTCAGAGTCTTCAAGGGAAAGAAAATTTCTTACGTTGTTTTATCCTGAACTATGCAGAGGTAGAAAAAGGGTTTACGCGACTTATAAAGCAGGACGTCCCTTTTTTTTGGGATGATATTGCTCAGCAATCTTTCGATAACCTTAAGACGTTGTTTGTCAACGCACCATTAATACATCCTCTAAATTGTCATCGTGACTTTACCCTCTATTTGGCTTCCGCATTCAGTACAATTACCATGGTTCTGGTACAGGATGATGATGACGGTAGCGAACATGTGATTTATTACCTGTCTCGAAACCTCCTCTACATTGAAACGCGTTATTCATACGTCGAGAAGTTAGCGTTGGCCGCGGTCCAGGCCGTTCAGTGATTTCGCCATTACATCCTATTACGCACGGTAACTGTGATTTCCGACTGCAACCCCATGACCTGCATTTTGTCTCGACAATTGTTAAGGGGAAAGTACTCAAAGTGGATTGCGATCCTCCAAGAGTTTGATTTGGATTTCACTATTGCAAAATCTAAGAAATCACTGGTTTTTGCTGATCCCATTTTTTCTCTCCCTACCAACTCTTGTTACACAGTAATTTTTCACTGTCCCTGAAATCCCTATCTCACCCATTGGAGGGTCATTCTAGTGACCAATAAACAGTTTAATGCCTTGAAAATACCATTATTGCATCCCTTGCCATGAGGACAAGAATCCTTCTGTTGACCATTTCCTGAGCAGACCACTAAAAACATCTATTTTTTCCTTGGTGCTGGTAGCCAGTTATTCCCTCGCACCAACGAGGAAAATTAACACTAAGCCCATGCCAGTTGGCATTCTATCCCAGTTAAGCACCCGTGCTAATCTATTTATGGAATTTCTTTTTTAAAAAGAGGCGAAGTTTTGATCACAACAACTTTGTGGATGAGTCATAGGGAGTGGTTCGGCTGAATAACCATGACCTTCCTCATTTGGCCTCTTGTTTCCACCTTATGAGGAAACCTCCCAAGGGATAAGGCCTCCCTTCCACTATTATAGGGATCCAAACCTTCTCCTCTCCTCTATAAATATAGCCATCTTCCATTGATGTGCTAGTTGAACAGGTTCTGGTTGAACAGATAGCTGAAAAAGTTAGCATTGAGAGGAAGAAATCATAGCTTTGGGAGAATAGTGTAGAGTGTGATTGTTTGTGTGATTGGGAACATAGTGAGATCTTGGACCTTTTTTCATGAGGGTGTGAAAAACGTGCTTGGATACAGACCTGCCAAAGGAGAGCCTCAACATCAAGGCTTGGTTGTAAACTCCCCTTGTCTTTATCATAATAAAATTCATCTGATGTTTATCTTCCATTCTTGTTTACATCTATAATGAGATTTCTAGCATTCCTTGATCAGTTATATAGGTTGTAATTGTTTTATGTTTGTCATGGTGTTATTCTTGTCGTGTTATCGTGACTGTTTGTACAGGTAATGGAATTTTGATAGCAGCATGTATCGAGCTGGAGAAGAGTGACGGATCAAGTAGCTTTGACGAAAGACGACAACATAGCATCAGAACGAGGTAGGCCATCTTCCTTGCTCTGAATTTCATTTACAATCTAGGAAGGTAGATGTTAGTATGTTCCCGTAGTTGCTAGACCCACCCTAGGGCTAGAGGGATCGCCTCTGTCCACAGAGGGGATTTACCTGTACAACAAATTGGCGACTCCACTTGGGAGTTTCCTTTGAGTTTGTCACTCTTTGAGGTCTTAGTCATTTGACGGATTTAGTCAAATGACCATTTCCATATTTGTTCCTATTTTTTTCATCAATTACGATCTTTTAGTTTTTGCTTGAAGTGGTGAGTCTGGTCTTGGTTGGGAGAAATTACTTTTTTTTCCTGTTCAAGCATTAGCACTTTTATTTTTCTGACAGTCGCGCTGATTGTCGCTAGTTTTCAGTTAGCAACCCGCGCTAATTGGCCATTGGCGCTAGTTTTCAGTGAGCAAGTCGTGCCAGTTGGCGCTAGTTTCACCCACCAAAGTCGTGCCAATTTCGGGGTGTATGAAAATTGAGGTTTTCTCCCTAAATCCTTCACTAGTGTGTCTTTCCCTTCCAGCTTTTTTCTCTGCATGATTTACTCGCTCTCTCCTCTACCTTTTTACTTATGAGCATATATTACATTGCTCTTTGTTCAACTGAAAAATATTCTTTCTTGATTGCTATATGCAAAAGGGAATGAATTCCTTGTTTTGATCTCATGCTTTGGAAGTCCTTTATGTGCTTGACCTCATATGTCTTGTAACCTTTTGAGGAATTTTGTTACAAAGTGTTTAAAACAACGATTGCATTCTTAGTGTGGTTTTGCATCCTTTTTTCATTCATCCTTCCATTAAGGAGATTTGCGTTCATTTAGTTTTCGTCTCAAAGTTTTCTTTTCGTTAAAATGCATTAGATCACATTGTATTGAAAAGTATTTTTGAGATTTATCATTGAACTTAGATCACATTGTTTAATGATTGAAAGCCAAAAATCGCATCGAGTGCATTCTCTTCATTAAAAGCATGCATTAATTAGATTCTCATTTCATCGAAAAATGCATTGATTGCATTCTTATTCTTTCAAAAAAAGGAAACTGTGCATAGATTACAATTGCATAGTTTTTTTTTTTTTAAAGAGGATTTTTCATAGATTACATTGCATAATTCGCATCGTTGAATGTTTTAGATTACTTTTGGATAGTGAAAGTCATCTAGTTTGGAAAAATTTCGTTTGCAGTGTTGTTGTTTGTTGCATCATTATTTGAAGCTCTTCCCTTAACTAGATAGCATTCATCGAATTGAAAAATTTCTTTCCTCATATAGCTACATATAGGAGATTTTCAGATGACATGCGGTAGGGCCTTGCAATCCAAATGTAAATTGCAGATCAACTTTAAAATTTACTGAATTAACCTAAGGCAACATTGAAATATTAGTGGAACATCTAGTAGTCTAAGGTAGAGATGTGTTCCGGTATCTTTAAGCCTAGTAGCTGTCGCTCGCCATCTAGCTTTAGACATCATTAGTACGGACTTGTGCTCCCCGTACCGTTGAGTATATAAAGGGAGACCTCATTAGGTTGCAAATCCTTTATCCATAGGAAGTCGAGTCTGCTGCCTTTTACCCATGATACACTGGAACATCATTTGGGGAGATTACCTGCACGTACGTTAAGTCCTTAGTTTATTTCTCTTTCATTTTTACCAAGGTGTATATGGTAGTTCATGGATATCTGGTACACCCTTTTACCTAGATTACCAGAGAATTCACTTTGATCTTTACTGACTCTTTTAACTGAAAAGATCATCGAGCTCTTGTCCTTTTAAGATCGTTTCCAACCTGAAAGTGATAGAGTCACCTTTTTCTCGTTTCTCAACTCTTAAAATATGAAACGATAGAGTTTTGTTTAAGTGTCTTAAAAATTAATCGCCCGGGAAATATTCCTGGTTAGAATTTTTGTCCTTAGTGTTTTATTTCAAATTTGTTCCTGATGGCAACTTTTCCGGAGTTTTTCAATCAAGGAGTTCCCTCTGAAGGGAGTCCTAGTCCTTTTCCTACTTTAGGAAATGTTGGTTATCCTTATATGGCAATGTTGTCCCTTCCTAGGTTAACTGTTGGGTTGCTTTTTTAGTTGTTTTCAACCTCTTTGGTCCCAAATGTCCTAGCTACGGTACCATCCACTCCTCTGCCTGAGAAACACCATGTTGTTTCGAAGGTGGACCTCTCCCTTTCTTTTCCTATTTATTCATCCTCATATTCTACTTTTCCTAGTGAAAGTTTGGATTCTAGTACCCAGGTGGCTAAGAAGAAGAAGAAGAAGAAGAATACCAAGAAGAAGAAGTCAGATAAGCGAGAGGCTAAGACTGCGGCTACTACCCCTAAAACATCTGTTCTCGATGAACCTTCCAACCTTCCGCGGAAATTCAAGTTCCCTTGCATTTTGTGCCAGGGAAACCATCTTCTTTGAGATTTCTCAGGCATCCCCAAGGTGCTCGAAGTGTGGTCCAATGGTCATCCTCCGTTGCCTTTGCCTTCCGGGAGTCAGGTTGGGGGCACGTCTTTAGCTAGTGCGGGTAAAGCTCCTAAAAGGCATGGTAAGCTTATCAATACCTGTAAGTTGTGTGAAGGGCATCATGCCATTCACCTTTGTCCATATATGGATGAAGCCAAGAGATTTTTGGACAACTCGACTATTTTTGCACCATGCCTTCCGGCTGGTTACAAACAACTTTCTTTGAGTCCTTCACCAATTGATTCAATAGTCGGTCAAGAGTTATCCTTGGTTGGTCCCACTCCCCTGGAAATTAAAATTCATGAATCCATTCGTGACCAACTATTGGTCGTAGGATCAGTTGAGCTGGCCTCGTCTGCGGTGCACCAGGTCTTTTCCGTTGAGAGTGGATCTCACATCCCTCGTGTTCTTCTTGTTTCTTCAGATTCCTCGGACTTGGAGAAATATTCTCCCATCCCTGTACCTATGGAATTTACTCCTCTGCCTCCCATGACGAAGGTCCCGGAGGATACTCCTTTTGCCTCCATGATGGAGCTGGCAGAGGATGCTCTGTCTTCTCCCGTAACACCAGGGGAAGACAATCTTGGTTCAATGGTATCCCCTACAAGTAGTTTGGTCACTTCCTTCGATTGGGGTCGATTCGCAGGCTATCGCCTTCCTTCTTATGTGCCCTTTGAGATCATGGTACAGGCCTCCCAGCTGGTCATACCAAGCACCATTATAGATGAAGGCGCATCTGTTAGTATTGTATCCTCAACTACTTGGCGAGATTTCGATTTGCCGCCGCTTGTGCCTGTTACGCAGAATCTATTGGCGGTTAACATAAGAACTAGTCAACTGTTAGGGATCCTTCTGAAGTTGCCTGTTACTTTCAGGGGGGGGAACTATCCATATGGATGTGATGGTTGTTCCTGGCCCCTTGGACTTTAATTTACTCTTGGGCCACGATTATACTTATGCCATGGGAGCGCTTGTCTCCTACCACTTTCATGTGATGTGTTTTCCGCACCAAGGTTGGATCGTGACCATTGATCAGCTTGCGTTCTTTGGTCCTAATATGGCAGCTATTCCACCATCATCCCTGCTGGATCTTTATTCGTCGGTTATGTCATTCCCGCCACATGTCGATTATGTGGCTACTTATCATATGCCTGTATTCAGTGATAGTGTTGTTGTACATCGTGTGCTGGGGGAATTGGGTCCAAACTTCCAAGAGTTTTTCCTTCCATTGAATGGGCAACTCTTGGAAGCCATGATTTTTTATCCATTATGATGAGTTGTCGTCGGAGAAAGGTTCATCTTCTTGCGTCAGTCTCCCTAAAAAATGAAACAAGATTGATGGAGCACAGTTCATTTTCTTGTGTCAGGCTCCTTAAAAAATGAAACAAGCTGGTCGAAGCACAGTTCGTTTTCTTGTGTCAATCTCCCTAAAAAATGAAACAAGGTTGTTGGAGCACAGTTCGTTTTCTTGTGTCAAGCTCCTTAAAAAATGAAACAAGCCAGTCGGAGCACGGTTCTTTTTCTTGTGTCAATCTCCTTAAAAAATGAAACAAGCTGGTTGGAGCATAGTTTTTTTTCTTGTGTCAAGCTCCCTAAAACAATGAAACACGTTCCCATCCATTTCGAGTCTTTTTATTAGATCTCATAAAATCCCAGTCGAGTCTTTCTGTTGATATCGTCATTTGAACTTTCACTCCATTTTACATCTGGACTGAAGCTTGGGGGCATGTACCTCGAATTGAGTCACTATGCTGGGGGCATGCTTAATTTTTCAAGCATGGTTTGTTTCTGTTTCAAGATTGTGTAAAAATGAAACCGATTTCAAGCATGGTTTACCTTTGTTTCAAGCTTGTGTAAAAATGAAACCAACTTCAAGTAGAGTTTTCTGATTTCAAGCTTGTGTAAAAATGAAACCATTCCCATTTTACCTCTTGTGATTTCCATTTTATCAGCTTGTTTCTGCCAGATGAGCCTTTGTTTCCTCACTCCATCGTCACTATCTTCTTGGCCAATCATATGCCTTCACTTGGTTGTTTTACCCATTCCTGAGGAACCACTGCGATGAGTGGTCTTGTTAGCCAGCCTCTTGACATTTATTTATTCTGAGCAGTTCCACCATTACCAGAACCGGTAGCTACCCTTAATACCACTCGTTCGTCCAGGAGGAGTTATCTTTCAGCTCTTTTCTGACTCTCTAAACATGAAAAGATTTCTGAGTCACTTGTCGTTTTGAGCTTGTTAAATTGGCTGCGAAATGACATCTACCCAGTATACGTTTACCCCTTTTTTGGGCTGGGTTAGAATATTTATGAAAAATGAATACCCTAGCCTATCGTGACTAGGAGTTTCACTCAGACATAGTTTTCTACCTTTTCAGATCTGAGGGACTATCTATGAAAAGGGACTATTGGAGTTTTATTTTTCGCTTTCTTTTCAAACTCTCTAAACATGAAAATATGCTGAGTTCTCCCTTTTTCATACTTGTTAAACCTAAATGAAATCGGAAATTGTCAATCATGACATTAACCAAGTTTCTCCTTCCTAGGGCTCGTAAAATGTACTAGGTTGGATTTGTCCGAAGGACAAACTTATATGACAAGAATATGCTATCCTCTTCAAGCTTGTGTAAAAATAAAGAGGTACTCTCCAGAAATGGTGGGGTAAAATGGAATTTATTCATCAGTTGTGTCGGCAGTATGTCACTCTTGAACATGACACTTGTTTGCAGTTCGAGTCGGGTTGGGATATCTTCATTCTGTCACTTTGTCTCCATGGTTTTGGGAAATCTGTTTGCCTCTCATTTGATTACAAATCTTGTCAACATGACCTCTGATCCTATTTGAGTCAAATGATACCAAATTCCAAAGTCGTGTCGCCGATATGTTCAAGAGAAAATCCTTTTGTGATTTGTACATTCCTTGATCCTCTGTTTCAGTCTTGATTCACACTCATATTAACGTCTTTGTTTCTTGTCGATGATGTGGGATTCATTATGACCCTCCTTCGACGAATCGCTTCCCGTTGACTTAAGCTCATTATCCGGGAAGTTGATCTAGAGACTCCTTTCTGGTACCTTACAGCTTGCATGCCCTAATGGCAAGTTCTTCGCATTCAACGACAGGTTCACATCATTGGCCTTCGATCGTGTGATTTCACGGGTGCTCGACTTCGGCTCAGTATTCACATTCCATGGATTGTACTGGTAGTACCTTGAGAGCCATTGACATTATGGGTGGTTTCTCTCACACTTGTTAATGGTTCACATCATTTACCGGTAATCAAGTGACTTTCTAGCATGTTCGACTTCAACACGTCTATTCACATGTTGGAATTTTTACTTTGATTGGGTGGTGTTGGAGCGCAAGACCCTGGGCTTCAATCACAAAAGTCCAGGTTGTGAGGAGTGATGAGTCATTCATGATTATATATATGATTATTTAGACGGATGGTTGTGACCATACCGTGGGTTCTCTTGCTTTGATCCTCTCTATATAGATGGCTGCGCCCATACCGTGGATCTATTTCATATGATCCCTTCATTCAGATGGCTGCGTCCATGCCGAGGATCCATGCACATGATCCTTTTCTTAATGGATAACTGCGACTATACCATGGATTCATGTATTTTCATCAGAGATTTTAGTTATATATATGTATCTATGCTTGATTTTCAGGTCTCCCGACAACAACGTCTGGTTCCTTGCACGTACTTGTAAATCGTTTCACCCCTCACTCATGTTTGGACTTCATACTTTAGGGTGCATTTGTTACACAGTAATTTGTCATTGTCCCTGCAATCCCCATATTTCCCATTGGAGGTTCATTTCTGTGACAAATAAGTAGTGTCATTCCTTGAAAATACCATTATTGCATCCCTTTCCATGAGGGAAACAATCCTTCTGTTGACCATTTCCTGAGAAGACCACTAAAAACAATTGTTTTTGCCTTGGCGCTAGTAGCCAATTATGCCCTGGTGCCAATGAGGAAAATTAACATTGAGCCCGTGCCAGTTGGTGCTCTATCCCATTTAAGCACCCGCACCAATCTATTTATGGAAAGTTTTTAAAAAAAAATAGGTGAAGTTTTGATCACAACAACTTTGTGGATGAGTCATAGGGAGTGGTTCGACTGAATAACCACGACCTTCCTCCTTTGGCCTCTTCTTTCCACCTTATGGGGAAACCTCCCAAGGGATAAGGCCTCCCTTCCACTATTGTAGGGATCCCAACCTCCTCCTCTCCTCTATAAATATATCCATCTTCCATTGATGTGCTAGTTGAACAGGTTCTGGTTGAACAGATAGCTGAAAAAGTTAGCATAGAGAGGAAGCAATCATAGCTTCGAGAGAATAGTGCAGAGTGTGATTGTTTGTGTGATTGGGAACATAGTGAGATATTGGACCTTTGTTCATGAGGGTGTGACAAACGTGCTTGGATACAGAACTGCCAAAGGAGAGCCTCAACATCAAGGCTTGGTTGTAAACTCCCCTTGTATTTATCATAATAAAATGCATCTGATGTTTATCTTCCATTCTTGTTTACATCTATAATGATATTTATAGCATTCCTTGATTATTTATATAGGTTGTAATTATTTTGTTTTTTTGTGGTGTTACACTTGTCATGTTGTCTTGACGGTCTGTACAGGTAATCGAACATTGATAACAGCGTGTATCGAGCAGGAGAAGAGCAACGGATCAAGTAGCTTAGACGGAAGACGACCACATAGCATCAGAACAAGTTAGGTCATCTTCCTTACTCTGAATTTCATTTACAATCTAGGAAGGTAGATGTTAGTATGTTCCCGTAGTTGCTAGACCCACCCTAGGGCTAGAGGGATTGCTTCTGTCCGCAGAGGGGATTTACCTAGACAACAACTCTGTTTCCTCAATCCGAGGATCATATCCCAGATGAAACTCTCTTCTTAATTAGCACTCTTGATCCATGGTACGGTGATATCATCGTGTACCTCCAGACATCGACCTTTCAGTCTGAGTTAAAGAAAGATACTCGACGTCGCGTTCAACATCAGTCACAACCATATCGCATTGTCGGAGATACCCTATATCACATTGGAGTCGATTATGTACTTCGTCGGTGTTTGACCTTAGAGAAAGTTCTAAATGACTGTCACAGTGGAGCCTATGGTAGTCACATGTCCGTATATGCTACCACACAGAATATCCTACGTGCACTATTTCTGGCCATCTATATTTAAAGACTGTATTGTTGCAGTACGAAAGTGTCACGTGTGCCAAATTTTCCAATGCAAGATGCGTGCGCTGCCTCTCCCATTACATCATGTCATTACCGTGGGCCCTTTTTCCAAATGGGGAATTGATTTTATTACGTGTAACCCTCACTCAGGTGAGGGGCATGCTTATATCATCATTTCCGTAGATTATTTCACCAAATGGACTGAATCGATGCCTACACGGGCTGCAAATGGTAAGACAACTGCACAGTTCATTTTCAACCATGTGATTATGTGTTTTGGCGTTCCTCAAGCCATCGTCACTGATCATGGCTCTCATTTTCGGGACTATATGATGGCAAAGATGACATCTAAGTTGGGCTTGCGTCACGACAGCCCAACACCATACTACCCTCAGACATGTTATCCACCGATAAAATTTTGTCATACCAAATGGTGGCTAAATGATTTTGGAGCCTTCAAGAAACATATTTTTTTGCAAAAAGTGTTACCTCTTGAAGTCTCATGAAGACATCTGGTCATTAATCTTAAAATTTACTATTGTTTCCATTTCGTACTCTGAAAATTCTGTTATTTTCATAAGTCAAAACATTGCTGCAAAGACCCTTTTCCTCCTTCCACCACAAAACTAACCTTCACTTTTTACCTCTTTCTTCCATAAAATTCCTCTATCTTTTCATGAGTTTCCTTATTCCATTCATGAAAATCGACTTTGTAAGGTTTAAAACCCACTTTTTTAGCCTTACCAAAACCCTCGAATCCCGTTAAAAGCATTGAAAAATCATAAAAATTGCATGTTCTTTATTACAGGCTGTAGCCCCTTTGGCTAAGTCCCCTAACCACTTCCCCACATGTGCCCTTGCCATAAAAACCAGCTTCTAGTCTCATCAGCGCTTATCGCATCGGAAATAAATCAACAAGCGCAAGTCTTTTGCCATGTTCTGCCACTCCGATGTGATTAGATTTTGGATTTAGAACCCCCGATCTCATTATATTTTCATATAACCCATGGGCCCGCCTTTGGCGCTTAAAACCTTGTAATATTTTTTTCCCCGACGTTCCTTTTTCTTTGTAAAACCCAAAAACCCATTTTTCCAAAGTTTTGATCTAAAAGGCCAAATCACGTGTTAAATGAAAAATGGTTATATTAAAAAGATCGATCGCGCAATTGCATCAGAAAAAATTCAAATGGGTTGATTGAAGAGTCTGCATCAAAATTTCCAATGCGATTAAGTCCCATATCCATAGTCCCCGGTCCTTTCCTTTCTTTGAAAAAACCAAGTGCAAAAGCCAAAAATCTTATCGCATCAGAAACGTTTTAATGGGTTGATTGAAAAGCCCAGGCCCGAAGGCCCGACCCTGATTAGCCCCTATATACATGAGCTCGTGGCCTATCGGAGGTCTATATAAAACCAGGCCCGCAACTAGGCACCCAATCGCATCGAAACTTTTCCTTTGGTGCGGTTTAAGTGTTTACCACCGCCGATTGCGATGGCCTGATCACACAATCGCATCGACCTTTTCTCCGATCACGCAATTGCATCGCCTCACTCTTGACTGCCGATTGCAATTTCACCCGATGTTTCAACCGTCGTCGATCTGATCTACAGATCGATGGTCTACAATTAATCACATCGCAACTTTCGATCGGTGCAGTTTCTCGCCACCCCCGATTGCGATCCCCCGATTGCGATCTTCCGATTGGATCTGGACCATCCACGTGTCCAGATCGAACGGTCCAAAATCACTACATCTTATTCTTCTCCCTGCTCTCCTTTTTTCCTCTTCTACGTAGATCTCCACCATTGGATGAAGCCATCCAACGGCCACGCTCTCTCCCGATGCCCTCTGAAGTAGTTTACCAAATAAATGCAATATTTTGTAATTTTTGTGTGTTTTTTGCAGGATCTAATGGATTTTGAATGTTTTAAAGGGAAAATCAAAGCCAAAGGGTGACGATATTTCAAGATTTTTTTATTAAAGGGATCCATTTAAAAGGTTTCTATACCACGATCCGTCGATGCATCATGAAGCACTGATAGCATTAGAAACCTTCGTGGATCTGCACATCAACAAGACACCGTGAGGAGAAAGATAATTAAAGAGTATCAGACCCACAGCACAAAACCAAAGTAGAAATTTTTTTAAAGACTGTTAACATAGTTTGGAGGTTTAAGACATTAATTTGATTGAATCAAAGATCTGATTCACGATTAAAGGAAGTTTGAAGACCAGAAGAAAGAGATTAGGCTTAATTAAAGACTAAAACACAGAATTCAAATATACTACAGGTGTTTTAGGTTAAAATAAAGTATCTTTCAGTTCAAACAGCCTACGCTGCCACATCAGGGGCAAATTGAATCCCCCAGCTACCACAAAGCCACCTATAGCCTCAAAGCAATCAAAAGGAGGTCGAGTTATTTCCGAACCAAGAGCATTTGCATCAATGAAGCTGAAAATTTATTTCCACCAAAGGAATTTATTATAAACTATCAACAGAAGTTATGTTAAGGATAACGAAGAACCTTAAAGTCAACAATTTCTTTCCAAGCAAGCTCAAATAATTAATATAACCAATTAATACAGGAGAAATTTCAGAATGTTCTCCATCGAGCACCTTAGAGGCCGAGAGACAGCGAACTGTATTAATTCAACTTAGAAGATATTTATCTCATTCCACCTCCTCATTCTTCTATAAATACTTCTGTATAAGATGAGAAGTTGTTGGTTGTTGGTTGTTGGTTTATCACTATTTGTAATATTGAAACTCTCTGAAATAATACATAGTCTGTTGAAGTTGATGAAGAAATTGAAGTATTGGAAGCCCTGATGATGTTGTTGCATGCTTCTGACTAAGAAGGCTCTATCATTGGATCCATGAGCTTGGCTGTTGGTGAAATATTCTGAACTGTTTAACGTTTTTCCTCTATTTTCATTATGTTCCATAACTTCTTACTACAGTAGGTTGAAAGTTTTAGGCTACGAAATGACTCCTGGAAGCACCTTAGACCTGTTCATCCTTCACTGTTTTATGTTTTCTTATGCTGAAGTATTTTAGAGTCTTTAATCTCTCTCTTTAGTCTTCATGCTCGTTTATTTCCTTAATAGTTCGAATAGTTGGTTTCAGCAAGATTTATGGTTTTCCCTGCTTGTCTGCTGCCACTTAAAAATTGTTATTGAAATCTCCCTTTGAATTTTCTTGTTTACAGTGAATCAAGGAGGTTTTCTCTGATCTTGCCCTTTGTCCTTGCTTAAACAATTTCCTTGAAGGTCTTTATAGTTTTAATCATAAATGTGTTAGGCGTTCCCTCTTCTATGACTTCAATTATCAATGAATCTTTTATGTTTTCTAAGTCATTTGAAATAAAATCTTTGAGGAAATAGGGTGTTCCCCGAATCTTAGATTTCATTTTAAAAGTTGTTTTGGAATCATTGTTTGCTTAAAGGTGTGATTTGTAGAATTCATGGTTAGCCCTGTCTATCATAAAGCTCTTTATTTTTCAAATTGTGTTTCCCAAATCCCTTTGTTGAGAATTAAACTTCTCTTTCCAAATCATTGATGTCCATCTCATTCCAAAAACCAAAGGATCCTGTGGCCAAGTTAGATTTTCCCTCTGATATCCCATATCCATTGATGAGTATGTTATGACCTCTTTTTGACTCCATTGCCCAATGAACTAGATGTTTCTCCATTCCGTGTATCTTTCCTAGACCTTTCAGTTATGTTGTATCAATTCAATCCAACCAAACAAACAAAAAAACACCTGCACTTAATAACTAGACTAAAATCAATAATCTAAGCACACAAGATAAACCTTTGAAAAAAAATATTCGAGAGATCCCTCTCTGAGAACAAGAGGACTAGATCCTGGGACTCTAAAGATTGGTTCTGATGTTTCCTTGTCTTTTGATTTTCCAAACTATCAAAACACGGGACACCAACATAATGGCGATCACGGCGGGACCACTGAGTTCATAATTGCTTGGAAAGCTCTTATAAAATCATTAGTCTTTAAAAAAACCATAGAAACTCAGAAAAACCCAAAACATTTAGTTTGGCTTCATAATAAACATGGTGGTGGAACCATAAAACATTTTACCTTCACAAAAGCTAAAAAGTTTTCCACCTAGTGACTCCACTGGCCTCCAGTAGGCCTATTACTTCATTAGTCCTTGTAAGCTCTCCTGGGAATGCATTAACCAAACCCAATCATGTTGTTGGTGGACAAAAAAGTTCAAAATCTTCCACCTGGCGACTCCACAAATCCAAAAGACCTACTAACCCCACTGGTAAAAGACTCTGAACTGGTTAGAAAGATACAGTGACCTATTATTATAAACATGAATCCAAGTATGGATAGAGAAGCTAAACTAAACACATTATTGGACCTAATTGGGAAAATAGTGTACATATGTGATAAAATATTGGGGAAGCATGAGGATGATATAGATGTTGATTATCCAGAGCAACCTATATTTTTCCCAGATCAAACACAAACTCAACCATTAGAAGACCTAGACAATGAGAAATGTATAGATGATGATCAAGACTTTATAAAATAAGGTGAACAAGATTACAAAGAAAGCAATGAAAAAGGTTGTGAGCAAATTCCTGATTATCTACCTATATCTTGTATCATGCTATTAAGAGAACTTCATGACCAGATTGCAAAAACTAATAGTGAGTAGTGCCTTGAGGAAAACATAAGCCATCTTGGACTCACAAAATCTGAAATGAGACAAGAGACAACGCAACCAGAGTCTTTGCCTCTATGTTATGACTCATTTCAGATTATCAAAGAAAAATGGCATCCTGACAATATACTTGAAACAACTCATGAACCTTACAGTCAAAGTGACTGCCATGAAAATCATGAGGTGTTTTTTGAAATTGAGATAGATCAGGAAAAGGAAGAGAAATCTCAAAATTCCCCTACAAGCACAAGTAATATTTCCCTAGAAGAGGCTCAAGAAGACATCCAACCTCAAAACCAGTTAACACAAGAGGGAAAGGACTGTTGTTCTTCTGTCCAAAGAAAAGAGAAAATTCCTTCTCTTTTTACAGAGGAAGAAATTGATCAGATATTAAATAAACATCCAACCCTCAATTCTTTCTTTGAACGAAACACTTCTACTCATTTATCTACTAAATATTGTTGTCTTGAAATAAAAAATAAACTTGTAGAAAAGCTCAAAGAGGTACAAAATGATAACCCAATATGTTTGATTGGTGAAATTGTGTATAATAATGATTTTTCAACTTCTGATCAATCTGATGATGATGATGAGCTCCAAACAGAAACTAATCATGCGAGGAAACCAGTAGTGGATTGGTGTCATGAAATTAATTATCATCATCTTGAAAGTAGCCATCAGCCCATCCAATTCATCAGAAATAGATTTCACATAATTGGGGGTCAACAATCTACTAGTTGTAATGTTGAGGTTAAAAATAAAGAGAAATTTCTTGAGCAGGATGAAGATAAGGAGCTTCCTCCTAAAAAGGTTGAAGTAATAAGAGATACCCCTGCTCAAGAACATGATGATCTCTTCACAAAGCACAGTCCATGGAATCAGAGCATACCACAACTACAAGAGGACAACACTATAATATATGATGAGTCCTCCAGTTCAAATAATAATGAAGATGAGGAAGTTTGTCTTCCTCAAAATAATCTTTGCCTTAATCTAGCAGAGAACGAAGGGATGATACTGGTTGAAACATGTCTTCCAAATACTCTTAACCAAGCATTATTTCAAGATCCCTATGCTCACTTCTTGAAGACATTTGAAGAAGGGATCAAGGTCATTAGGAGTAGTGTATTACCAAAAGCAAGAAGATTATTTAGCACTGCAGATAAAAAACAAAAGAAATGGGAGTGGCCCTGTTTGTCTAGCCTGCCCAAGGAGATGAAAAAGGACCAATCGTGGAATCATTTACTGGATTGGTTGTACTAGAAAAGAGATTTCATCAGCTAAAACATGTAAATACTCCAATATTAGATTAGGTTAGATAGGACTGTCAATAAAAGATCTACCTTTGAGAATATAGTTAGTTGTTGTTTTCTTCTTTGAAGAAAAATCAAAAAATAGAAAATACCAAAACAATAGAAAAGAGAAAAGTGGGTAGATTGTGAAAACAAGAAAGGTATAGCCCCATGCCAAAAATAGAAACAAATTCTGAAAGTGTGCAAGCTCAAATGCCACTCCTGAAAAAACACACTTCTAATTAGTCACACAGCCTAATCTTGACTAATTAGCTTTAAATTTTCTGCTAATAGGGTAGTGAATTTGATTTTCCAAACTGTTTAATATTGGCTTATCAGTAGATAGATTAGGACAAAAATTAAAGGTTCAAACATGTTCAAAATCTGAACTAGAGAACAAAGAAGGAACAACTCAAACAAAAGTCAAAACAGAGTCGTTAACAAGATGAAGGAAGTGCTTTGAATTTTCAGATCTTAAGCCTTCCATTTTGTTTTAAATTTTCTACAAAATAAATGTCTATGTGCAGCCTGTTTTTTATGCCATAGACCAGCACCAAGTTAAACTGTTAAATCCTGACTTGTATGCTTTTGAATTTCTGTTGTAGAATTTAGAGAATAAAAATCTGTTGGACAGTTTAATCCCAACTGATTAGTAGATTAGGTAGAGAAGCATATGGGCTCAACTGTTTAATCAGAGTCCATGGAGAAATAAGAAGTAGAACTAGATTAGAATTTTTTCTTTCAAAAAGAATAAAATGTTGAAAGAGAGTTTTCCAATCCAAGTGCACTCTAAAGGAAGACAAAATGTTAGATCAATAGGATTGGGTAGGTAGAAAGCTTGTTGATAAAGGATCCATTTTTTTCCATGGCTGTTAGCATTTCCAGAGCGAAAGAAGATCATTCAATCAAAGAAAGGCAACCCAATGGATTAGGCACTAATTAGCCTCTCAGAGAAAGCAAGTCTGAAATTCTTGATGCCTTCAAGAAGGCATCATCCCCAAGTGGAGCCACTGTTAGCCACCGATAAAATTTTGTCATACCAAATGGTGGCTAAATGATTTTGCAGCCTTCAAGAAACATATTTTTTTGCAAAAAGTGTTACCTCTTGAAGTCTCATGAAGACATCTGGTCATTAATCTTAAAATTTACTATTTTTTCCATTTAATTCTGCTATTTTCATAAGTCAAAACACTACTGCAAAGACCCTTTTCCTCCTTCCACCACAAAACTAACCTTCACTTTTTACCTCTTTCTTCCATAAAATTCCTCTATTTTTTCATGAGTTTCCTTCTTCCATTCATGAAAATACACTTTGTAAGGTTTAAAACCCACTTTTTTAGCCTTACTGAAACCCTCGAATCCCTTTAAAAACATTGAAAAATCATAAAAATTTCATGTTCTTTATTACAGGCTTTAGCCCCTTTGGCTAAACCCCCTAACCACTTCCCCACATGTGCCCTTGCCATAAAAACTAGGCGCTAGTCTCATCAGCGCTTATCGCATCGGAAATAAATCAACGAGCGCAAGTCTTTTGCCATGTTCTGAAACTCCGATGCGATTATCCTTTGGATTTAGAACCCCCGATCTCATTATCTTTTCATATAACCCATGGGCCCACCTTTGGCACTTAAAACCTTGTAATATTTTTTTCCCCGACGTTCTTTTTTCTTTGTAAAACCCAAAAACCCATTTTTCCAAAGTTTTGATCTAAAAATCCAAATCACATGTTAACTGAAAAATGGTTAGATTAAAAATACCGATCGCGCAATCGCATCAGAAAAAAATTCAAATGGGTTGATTGAAAAGTTCGCATCAAAAATTCTGATGCGATTAAGTCCCATATCCATAGTTCCTGGTCCTTTGCTTTCTTTGAAAAAACCAATTGCAAAATCCGAAACTATTATCGCATCAGAAAATTTTTAATGGGTTGATTGAAAAGCCCAGGCCCGAAGGCCCAACCCCGATTAGCCCCTATATACATGAGCCCGAGGCCTATCAAAGGTATATATAAAACCAGACCCGCAAATAGGCGCCCAATCGCATCGAAACTTTTCCTTTGGTGCGGTTTAAGTGTTTACCACCGCCGATTGCGATGGCCCGATCGCGCAATTGCATCGACCTTTTCTCCGATCGCGTAATCGCATCGCCTCACTCCCGACTGCCGATTGTGATTTCCCCCGATGCTTCACTGGCCGTTGATATGATCTGTAGATTGACGATCTGCAATTAATCGCATCGTAAATTACGATCGGTGCAGTTGCTCGCCGCCCCCGATTGTGATCCCCCGATTGCGATCCTCCGATTGGATCTGGACCATCCACGTGTCCAGATCGGATGGTCCAAAATCACTACGTCTTATTCTTCTCCCCGCTCTCTTTTTCGCCACTTCTATGCAGATCTCCACTATTGGATGAAGCCATCCAACGGCCACGCTCTCTCCCGACGCCCTCTGAAGCAGTTTACCAAATAAATGTAGGATTTTGTAATTTTTGTGTGTTTTTTGCAAGATCTAATGGATTTCAAATGTTTTAAAGGGAAAATAAAATTCAAATGGTGACGATATTTTAGGCTTTGTTTATTAAAGGGATCCATTTAAAAGGTTTCGATACCACGATCCGTCGGCGCATCATGAAGCGTTGATACCATAAGAAACCTTCGCGGATCTACACATCAACAAGACACCATGAAAAGAAAGATAATTAAAGAGTATCAGACCCACAACACAGAACCAAAGTAGAAATTTTTTTAAAGACTGTTAACACAGTTTGGAGGTTTAAGACATTAATTTGATTGAATCAAAGATCTGATTCACAATTAAAGGAAGTTTGAAGACCAGAAGACAGAGATTAGGCTTAATTAAAGACTAAAACATAGAATTCAAATATACTACAGGTGTTTTAGGTTAAAATAAAATATATTTCAGTTCAAACAAATCAAAAGGAGGCCGAGTTATTGCCGGACCAAGAGAATTTGCATCAATGCGGCCGAACAGTTATTTCCACCAAAGGAATTTATTATAAACTGTCAACAGAAGCTATGTTAAGGATAACGCAGAACCTTAAAGTCAACAATTTCTTTCCAAGAAAGCTCAAATATTTAATATAACCAATTAATACAGGAGAAATATCATAATGTTCTCCATCGAGCCCCTCAAAGGCCGAGAGACAGCGAACTGCATTAATTCAAATTAGAAGATATTTATCCCATTCCACCTCCTCATTCTTCTATAAATACTTCTGTAGAAGATGAGAATTGTTGGTTGTTGGTTGTTGGTTGTTGGTTGATCACTAGTTGTAATA